>FN649735.1:3299123-3310788 GCA_000310025.1 Ectocarpus siliculosus
GGGGGGGGGGGTGGACTGTTAGTGGTACCGGAAACCACGTGTATTCAACGTAACTGTCTGCTCTCTTTCTCTTTTTCTCTCTCTCTCTCTCTCTCTCTCTCTCTCTTCTCTCGGTCTCTGTCCCACACGTAAACGCACGTATTCCGGACGGACGTTGCAGCCGCGTCTCAACAGCGGTAACAACGACACGACACAAAAACGAGTGTGAAGAAAACGAAATCGACCTCCTAGCTAGGTAACCCAGAGAGTTTTAGTACCTCGCAGATTGTTCTCACGCGGTCGCCTCCATCGCGGGGCATCGCCCCGAGAGCTTCCACCTGTGGCAAAATGCGAATAGAACCGGTCGGTTCGGTCATCCACCAGGGGTGGAGGACAACACAAAAAAGTGAACAACGGGGTGTTGGAGACATTCTGTAGGAGGCATGTACTCTCAAATGTGTGTCGGAGGAAGGTTGCCGCAAGGTTGGAGTTGGTCAAGTCGGGACAACGCCTTTCCTTTCGCCAAAATCTCCATGCGGAAGATCTGATTACTGTAGATCGGACCCCCTTTCTCTCTCCTGCACCACTTCTTCTACCCTCGTCTCTTAGCTGTGTTGTTATCATCTATTGTCATCATCGACCGCGCTATGTAGTCGCGCGACCAATGAAATACGTCACGCTGTGTGTGTGTGTGTGTGTGTTTTGTATTCGTACCATGATCCGCCGTGAACCCTGGCGAGTCAGAACCTTTTTGTTATGTACTATAGTATTCGGCATGATCATGCAACACTAAATCCAGGAGCTGCAGCCGATGATAAGCTACTTCTCGTACGTCACAGCCGGACAAAAGAACGGGCACGCCGTTTCGAGAACAATGCCTACTGTTCCTTCTATCATAATACTTGCCGAAATGGCTTGAGAGGCAACGACTATTTTTGTTTTGTGTACCTTTTCAGGACTGCGGGCGGTGTGACCCTCGACGTCTTCGTCGCCGCGGTGAACGCTGATACCGTAGGCATCCATTCGCAACGCCAGCCTGCGGAACAGGTCCGCCTGCGTTCGTAGATTCAGCCGTTGGTTTTGGGAGGGGGCGCGTTGCAGAAAACAATAAAACGGATCGAAACATACGAAAATACCAGCAGTTTTAAGAAACGAACCGGGACCACGAGCCGGGACGAAAATGAATGCTGTTAAGATAGCATAATTTTATGGAACGAACCAGGAAGGCGGGCCGCTGTTTGTGGGAAATGAGACGTAGTAGTAAACCGGACAGACAGGTGGGGTGAAGGTTGATAGTGTTTCACGCAACAAGTAAGTACGTTCCCCCACTGATCGAAAGTGTTAGCAAAGGGTGTGCAACAAGTGGAAAGTTGAAATCCTTGCGAGGAGTGTGGGAGCAAGCTGATATCTTCCTGGAAACCTGTCTGACAGTGGAACAACCTGCTCGAACTATCGTAAGAGGTGGAGAAATGGCAGCCCCCCCTAGACCGCCCCCCCCGGTGTTTGCCATCGGGGTTGGGTTTTCGTCGCTTGGCAACGACGTTGTAAAACAAGCCAAGTCACTTCGTGAACTCGGCCACTAGGTTACCGGTTCTTTTTTACCTCTGTTCTTTTTGGCGGTAACCATAAATGGTGGTCGAGTAGATCAAGTTGTGCGGGGTCGCACCACGTTGTGTTAAAATGGTCAAGCATCCTCGAGGCAGTTACACAGCGCTTACAACTGTCTGGAAGTCAAAGCACCAGAAAATAAATTAAATCATACGCAGCTGTCGTCCGTACGCAAGGAAGTAAGCACAAGATGCCGAACACCCTTAGCAGGATGCAGCGCACCCTTCATGCAACTCGCGGCGCTTCGCGCTTGGTGATGTGAGAGCCTGGTCCGGTGAGAACCCGGCGTGCTCCGTCCCGACTTTGTAGGGATGCGAGGTCAATGGGTCTAACGACTACGGCATGCACGACTATGAGTACACCCCCCGTAGACCGATATTTCAACGCCCGATTGCTGCACAAACAAGGGGGCGCGGAAAGACACCGATCATTGCACGGAAATCCCTCGACGAGATGTTTCCAATACCATCATTGTACAAGGTGTTGGAACAATCTTGTTTGTGGAGCAATCGAGCTTTGATTATCGGTCTAGGGGAGGTGCCATCTCTCCTCCTCTTGCGGGAGTTCGGCGAGGGTGTAGATACCCTGCTTTCCGCCCGTCCTACCTGGTGAAAACGGCATACCATAGCATAGCACCATTCACCCAGATAGAGTAATAAAGCCTGTGAACTTTGTTCCACACTAATCACCCTTGACAAGTTGGCATACCCCAGCAACTTCCGATTATTGCCTAGCTCCTCCGACACAGTGCGTAGGGCCGACCAAAAAGGGCATCAGCGAAAACCCCCACGAGCGACAGCAGCAACGTAAATAAAACAAGATAGAAACCCACCATCTTGGCCATAACGACGGTCGTGATCGGTTCACACAGTCGTTGGTGTTGACCAGAAGCCGAAAACCCACACGAGTGCTGTCGCTTAAACAAGACAAAGCTCACCCTCTTGGCCGAAACTACGGTCGTGATGAGGTTCACACAGTCGTTGACGTTGATCAGAAACCCTTGTGACGGTCCGAACGCCTCCGAACAGGTGCGAAACGCCTCCTGAAAGGTAATCGTGCACATGTGCATTGTTAGCAATCGTGTATTAGTCGACGTTGGCGCACAAAAGTTAGGCCGGGTGTCGGCGGCTTCCCGGCTTGCCCAGGAATTTGTGTGCCCCTCGTGCTCTATCGTTGTGTAGTTTGTCTCCGCAACGGCATGGACGAGCCCAAACTCACGCAGAGGGCGTACAAGAACGTGGTTCACTTGCTGCGTGTGCCGTTCGTCGTTGGTTGCTTTGTTTTTCGCATCCATCTTTCGTGGGACTTTGTTGCTGATCGTTTGGACAGCTGTACGGTGTTGCGAGGTTGTTTACCCCCACCCCCATCCCGACATTATTTTTCGTGGAACATTTGTTTATCGTGTGTGTATGTGCGTGTGTTTTTTCTCTTTGCTCTCTGCCGTTTGTCGGTACCCTATTTCAAGAGGAGAACGCACATCATTAGCAGACAGCATGCTAGAGCTGCCAGAGCTTTGTCAATACAGCAAGAGCCAACAATAACAGTCACGTGTTCGCGTAATCTGCGCGCATCATCGAACCCGTCTCTTCATTCGAGGAAAGGGGGAAACACTAGCCACACGCTCGTATCTACTTCTTCGTATTTGGAGGTCGTAAGTTGACCTGACAGGGGCGCCAACAACGTTCTTATTTCCCCTCGAGTTGTTGCGTTTTTATTCCAACGCGTTCTGCTAGAAGCCTCAGAGTGCCACAATCAAACAGGTGTGTGTCAAGCAGTTCTTCGTAGGCCTACGGTTTGCCACCTGTGGTTCCCCGTTGTTCCGGCAGTTCTCTGCTTTCGGACAACTCAATTGGAAACGTTTGTTGGGACGACTATGTTCCCTCTAACCTCCCTCAACCAGACCGTGAAAGATCGACATCGTGCGACCCCACCACCGATATCTAGGCGGGGACCAACATACACTCCCTTTGGCAGACTCGCTCGTGTTCACTTGTGCGGACAAAAGCTACCTACCGCAGGTTGCGGAAAGATGACCACATACCCTAGGTTTGATTTATCTTCTCAGTTTGCTCACAGCAAGAGCGAAGGCCATAAAAAAAAGGGTGCGGCACTTAGGATAGTCACCCGTTTATTATGTACACCATCATGAAGACATATGGTTGTCTCTTGAACACCCCTTGTCGTTCGAGACACGCGACTTCCAAGAGTCTGTCTGGTTCGGGGTACGGCGATGATTGTATACCACATACGGATGTTGAAGCCCAGAATTTCCATGGGATAAATACGGTATCACCTCGAACTTGAGTGCATTGGTGACACGGAGTAGCTATAGTGTTTATAAAAAGCCTTGCCGAAATCTGTACTATCGACGGTAGAATGTATGACAAGCACGTACCAGCCACACGTCCCCGTCCGAGCTCCATCTCGGAACGGCCATGACGGCCGAGGCCGCATCGGGGGCCGTTTCCACGTACACCGACACCGAGATCTCCTCCGGGGGCGGGTCAAAAAGCAAGCCGCTTGGTCCGGGCTCACCCGAACCGGCACCAGAACCAGAGACAAAGCCCCGTTCTTGCTCGGCCCAGGAGCTGGACAAGACATCGGCGAGGTGCCCGGTGTGGTGGTACTCGACCGGCGCCGAAATAGCGTGGACTTGGCAGGTCTCGACGGCGCCAGTTTCACGGTCGGCGGCGTGGGCGCCGTCGGAAAAACAGCAGGCCAGCTCGCCCTGCATACGGTGGGGCCCGAAGGCCTCCCTGGTGCAAACCCTGTCTACCTGGCGCGCCTCTATGAGCCACATGTCTTCGTAGTTACCCCAGCTGGCTCCAGCCGTCCCCGCTACCCCCGCCGTAGCCGCCAGGGTCGCCGCCGCCCGAGGGTGGTCGCTGCAGCGGGGCGTGCCGTAGTCGGGAATCACGGCCCTCCTGATCGTGTGGCTGGTGGCTTTCCCCGCTCTCTTTCTCTTGTCGCTGCCGCCGCCGCCACCGTTTTCTGCCGATGTATCATCCTCTCCTCCTCCTTCTTGTTTTTCGGAAGAAGCGTCAGCGGTGGCCGTTGTGACGTCGCCGTCGCCATCTTCGTAGATCGGGATGCGAGTAGTGACGACGCCGTCAACGACAGCACGGACTTCGCACCGGTGGAAAGGGGGAAGCCACGGCGAGTGTCCAGGCCCCCGCTCCTTGCCGCGTCCCGAACTAGGTTCGTGCCCCCCAACGGGGTTGCTGCTAGCACCATCTTCTCGCCGCCTGCCGTGCCTTACTTCAAGGAGGCGTTCCTCAAGAGCCTCTCCTAGGTACACCTCCGCGAAATAGGGCACCGCCCCTCCGTTCACCCTTGCGGCGTCCACCGGGGCCAACACTTTCACGAACGGCTCTTCGCTCGACGCCCTTCTTCCGCCGTCGCTGCTCCTGTCAGAGTCCTCGTTCTTGATGTCGACGTCGAGCAGAGACAGGAGGCTCGCGATGATTTCGGCGGAAGGCGAGAGTTTCGAAACAGACACCTCGCCAAAGGCGACGGCTCGCCGCCCTAGCTCCGCTGCGTGCTGCTGCTGCTCCTGCTGCTGCTGCTGCCGCCAGAGGTCCTGAAGCGCCGGCCGGAGCTGTAATTTCCCCCTCTCCGACGCGAGCACGACGTACATTCCCTGACAGTCGAGCGGCAAGAGGAAGTCGGTGTGGTAGGACATCTGATCCAGGCATTTCTCCATCGTCTGCACCCAGGGGATGTCGTCGATGGTGGCGCTGCGTACGCGTGCGCGAGGAACACGGGACAGCCAGAGGGCGGGGGGGGAATACGCGGATGAGGACGTTTCGTGTGGTTTGAAGTGGAAGCGCTGCTACGTGCGCGCAGAGGAAGCGTGTGTGCTTCACTTAGGCATCGGCGAAAGGACTTGCGTGGGTGTTGGAACAGGGCATACATGTCAAGCGGTGAGCTCGCGGAAAACAAACGCACGGAGGGGCTTTTTTGCCGACCATGCCTTGGAGACGAAATCATGCGATCAACCTTGCCAAAAACAACCCATGTTTGAGCCAGCGCTCAACCTCAACAGCAGTGCCTTCAACCATGTTGTGGTGTTCGCTCAACTTTGGCACGCGATAGAGGCAAGGGGCCACCGTCGCACGTACAAAGATAGCTAAATGCGCTGTTTGCCCAACCTTGTAATTTCTCTACGGGCTCACAATATCTCCAATTCAGTCGTTGAGGATTGCATTCGCCCAGAAACTGATCCAACGGGCACCGATAACGCCGCCTCTACCGTCTCCTCGCATCGGCGCCTCCCGGTTCTCTCGCCATCGTCGACAGGTACCGCGCCAGCAGTAGTTTCACCCGCCCCCGTCGATGTTCTTGTTGGTGGTGACGAACAGAGCAAGGTCGGAAGCCAGGTTCGAAGGCTCACGGAATACAGAACTTTTCGCAGGTCTTGGGCGGTGGCGGGAACGACGGTATCGTCGACGGCGTTCTGTCGGGAGCGAGTATCACAGGAAGACGGACGACATATCACACAGTGCACGCCATCGGGGTATAGACACAAGCACAGCTCGTGACCTACACGCACCAAATGCTGTACATATGCCGAAAAAGGCGCTGTTGTGCATAGACTCACAGCGGCGTTGACACAAAAAACTGCGGCTGGTGCTTGCACCGTTGCACACAAGGCTCGATGGTATGTAAGGTGAACAAGGTAAGTGGCGGGAGTTAAACCAGGGTTGTCTTCCACCAAATTTCAAAGGAGGGAATCGTTCTCGACGGACATTGGAGAGATTTTGGCCCTTTGTGAAGGTCACCTCCACGCAAGTTTCCAGTAATTTCTGGTGACACCTCATCTGTCGGAGCGACCGTAGGCCCACAGCGGTCTACAAGTATAGACTATGTAGACATGATATGCATGCCTTCGAATGTCATGGTTGCGTGTAACGGGGTGCAAACGTAGGGTATGAGCAGCAAGAGCAGAGTTTCGTTGACCAGAATCGACGTGCTGATGCCGTGGACAATTACCAACTCATAGATCATCCCGCGGAGAAAGATACGGAGGAGGGTAAAGTACCGGCAGGTAAACTCTGTCGTATCTAATGTCATGTTTTGAGACATATCTTTCTGTCGGAAAGATTTCGGGGTGCGGAACTCTACAGCAGTCGCGACATACTGGCAAGACGGCCATCGCGACTAGGGCATACCTCAATGCACACTGCGTGCAGGAAGTACTGGCCGACCAACCAGCACGTGTTCCCTTCTTCTTGTTCTCGAAGCAGGCGAGCTCGTCGCTCGGTCGAGGATGCGAAGTCTCGTGTCGACATGACGTGTCGGCCATGGCACAACTCGATAGCACAACTCACCACGATCACCACCATCAACACCATCACTGCATCTACCCTCGTCATGTTTAGGCTCTTCCCGCCCCCTTCGAGGGGAGCGTGGGTTGGTTCGTTGTCTCTGTTGTGCTCAGGTGGCGCGTGGGGTGTGCAGCAGTGGTGGGGTGCACAACCAACAGGTGCAGCCAGGACGGTGCTGTGGGGGTCGCGGAATCATGGAGGTACCTCAAATATTCCCATTTGCGTGCCCTCATGCCCGAACCCACAGGAACCCAAAATATATGTGGAGATAGACCAACTTCTGGCTTGTTTTGGCTGCGACCCCCAGGGAACATCTGGCAGCAACAGCCACAGCATCGAACCACCAACTCCGTCGTAGGGCCCACACACCCCACCGTGCGCTCTCGGGCACCCTTAGCTCGGCCCTCGAGGTCGATCCATCGCGCTGAGGTGGTAAGAATAAAACTTTCCTAGGGACGGTTGAACGTACAACTGGGGCACGCGAGGCAGACCAGGCTCAACCTCGATTTTTGAGCAGCAGCAGCAGAGGAAGGTAGCGAACATGTCGCGGCTCAAGATGTTCGAGTGCCTGGGCGATTGCGCGGACTTCGATCTGGTGAACGGGTGCGTAGACAGCAACCAGGCGCAGCAGGCGAACCGCCGTCCTGCTTCGCAACAGCAGCAGCAGGAGCGCGGGCAGCAAGGGTTGGAGGGGCGGCAGCAACAACAGCAGCCGGAGGCATCCGACAGCGACTCGCACTCTTCGCGCTCATATTCTGATGTGAGAGACCACCCTGGTACAGCAGTAGCGCACCCGTCGACGGGAGTTTAGAAGCCGAAATTTCTCTCTAGAGATGTAGCGAGCAGCGTGCCCGCACATGGGGGGGGGGGGTTGCATCCTCGGCGTGTTGTTGTTGTTGTTGTTGTTGCCTTTGTGTGTCGAAAATCATGAGAGAGGATGACAGGCAGTGTATCGTCGGCAATACAAGTTGTCGAAGTTTTTCCGAGTCAGTCAAAGATGAGCGCCACGGGTATTTGTACAAAAACAGCAGAGAGAGAGAGACATTGCTCATCGAAGGCGGTCAAGCGTTGGCGCCCCGTGTACGTCAACCGCGACTGCTGCTGCTGCTGCTAGCGCTGGTTTCGTTCTGCGCGCATTTTTTGTCGCCGAGATGGAGGGGTCACTACGTACACCCGCCGACCTTGCGGAAACAAAATTGCTTGTTCCCCTGTCGGACATTGAACAGCAGTAGCAGTTGGTGATCGATGACCCTACATACAGAGATGATGATAGAAATCCCACTCTTTGCGTGCGATCAATTCCTGCCTCACCTTGCTTTCGGCGCACACACACATCCCCGGCATGCTCCGGAGCGTTTTCTTTTAGTTCCGGTACCGCGATGATATGATGATGTAGACCACCGCGTAGCCAGGGTTCTGCTGTTGTTGCAGCACCCGTCGGAATGTAATGTCTCTGCTCTGTCTTGTGCGTACACCGAGAAACATGGAATTCAACTGCTCTCTCTGTCCCTGCTGGTGCTGCTGTCAAGCACACAAGCGCGAAATAATTGTTAAAATCTTAATCTTTCAGTCGTGTCTTTCGAACCGTTCCCAAGACTACACATCTCCATTTCTGTGCTATTGCACGGTCACACAACGGCGCAGGATCGATGCCACAGGCGGGGGCGTTTTTTGGGCCCTTGATCTGAGGGCACCGGTCGCTACGGGACCAATTCCTGAGATACCTACATAAACGTGTTTTGGGCAATCAGTTCCGCCTCTCACACCATACATGCAGGGAGGGTCCTGCGCATATGCGCGCTACTCTATTCTCTATATGTACGAAAAAAAAAAACGGACAACAAATAAATGGTGATCCAGGCTTTGTTGTCGACTACAATATTTGCTCGTTGTTGCATTTCCATCGAACGTGAAGACAAAAATAATATCGAAAAATGTTTCCACCGTTTTGCTACCGCGTTCAGCGTTGGCCCCAAGGGTTAATGCGCTACACGAGCACTATAATAGCTAGTGGTGGTACGATGAAAAACGACTCTCGAACTATGTATGCTACCTAGCGCCGGTATTGGTTTCATTTGTTGTACATGGTGTCGTCGGCGACTTTGCTGATCTAGAGCAAGTAGCCGGGTGACCCTCGATAGTTGGCGAGGAACGTACAAAACTTAAACTTCTGTCTGTCGTGCGGGCGATAGTGGTGTAGTCGACGCACTGCTGCGGCTGATGGCGTCTGTAGCCGGGTTTGTGTGTCTCGTAGAGACGGGGTGCGTGTGTTGGCGTCGACTTTGCTCCGTACGTGATGCATGTCTTTGCCCCCCGACAACAATTATTTATCTCCTCCAACAACACGCATCTCATTCATTCTTCATGATATGGCGCGAAGCGTTTGTGTTGAACCTGTTCGTTTTCTTTGCGACAAAGAACACGCCTGCCCTCGCAAGGCAGGAAAAAGCGCTACCGTGGTACCTAATAGTGTTGTCTCGCACGATGATCATTCGTGAGTCATTTCGATCTTGGGTGGAGGTGTGTGTGTATTCGGCTACACGTGCGTTGCTACACTGCTGCTGTGCCAACACCCATTGGCGGTCACGTACTGGTAGTGATGCGTACAGTACCGACTTGCTCCGCATGCACAATGCACTCCTTTTTCGTTTTCGATGTCTTTTTTTGCTTCTGCTTGCCCTAGGTGTTTGCTGTAGCTGTGCTACTGGTTGTATGTATGGATCAACAATCGGTCGGTGTGGCGAATGTTTACAAAACACACAGAAGTAGAAGTCGCCTAGGATTTACACACTAAATACCGTTTATGGAGTACATGCCACCCACTCCCAAAATGCACGTCGTTTACATTTTTCCTCTCTGATTATTTATTGTTGACATGCACGGGGTATTTCAACAGGAATGCCCCGTTTTACGCGACGGGTTCGCCCCGCGGGGGGCAAGCACGCAAGAAGCGGACGTGAAAACAAAACCTTTACCCGCACCGCTGCAGCTGCTGCTGCGCCAATATGTGTAACTTTTCTTCTTTTCTTGTGTCCCCTGCAGCTTGTCCCCTGTCTCCCTCTGCCGTCGGGTGTTGTCCACTTTTTCTTTTGTCTTTTGTTGGGTCTCAAGTTATTTTCGCTGTCGGTTGCGTGCATAATCTTCCGCAAAGCAAGGAAATCGTGTTGTTATCGTATTATGCATAGAGTAGGACCGTTGCAATGGTTGATTCGGTGAGGTGCGGAGTCCTACATATTGTAGAGTTTTGTACCTTGATGCACATTTGTCCAACGTGAACAATTTACAACTGTCATGGGCGACGTCTCTCTCGTCTTGGCGAAACAAGGGCAACTAATTTTACGACGACTAGCTAATTAATCCGCCGAGAGACCGGGCCATAGCGGTGTTCCACGTTCCACAGCAGTATTTTCATAGTACGCGCGCATAACCACCACGACCACGGTGGTGCGGATATGCCAGAGATGAATCCGTTGCCACGTATCGATATCGATATACCTATTGCTGCCTTCTCTTATTTTATTTTTTTCCCCTTCGTTTCCTTCTCTCGTTGATGAATTTTTGCTTTTTAGACATGATGCTGGTACCTTTTCTTGACTTCCCTCTCTTTGTAACGTGTCTTACCCTTACCCTTGGTGTTCTCCTCCCGTTTTCGTCAGGACGAGGAAGGGTCTTTCTACTCCCAGGATGAGGACAACGTCGACGGGGACGATGGTGCGGGGCAGGGCGAGGGAGGGTACGACAGCGCCGGGGTGAGTGCAGCGCCGGGTGGCGCATGTCGTGGCTTGCAGCCATCGTAGCTCATGTTGGGGTTTCAACGAGGAGTATAGAGAGAGGAACAGACACTGCGGCAGCAGGGTAGAGTGCGGGGGGCGAGGGGGCGAGGGGGGAGGGGGACATGGTGACTTAACAAATCCAGTTTCTACGCGGAGAAGGCTCTTTGTTTTTTGGGCCGGGAAACGACGGACTTCCCCATGCATATGGAGCTCTTGTCGCGTTGGGGGATTTTTCTCCCTTTCTTTGTTTTCGTCTTTCGATGTTTTTCACCACCCGCTTCTGGTAGCGTAGTGCCTGGCTGGTCTTGTCTGTTTTGCCGCCCGCTACTTTTTAGCGCAGACTTGCCTTGCCCCTCGCCTTGTCGTCTATGGTATGTATCTAAGGATATATGTTCGATCCGATCCTGCGCAGAGGTTGGTACAATTAACGCGGAGGTGTGTAGCCGTTGTTGTTATGATGAAGAATGGAGGCGGGGTTTCGTATTCCTATTAAACCTAACCCAACCCCGCGACCCCTATAAAAACCAAGGTTGATGTCCTCGCGAAGACTGCTGAACGCAGAGGTGTCAGTCGTGGTGTTGGTGCGGTTGTGCTTGTCTTGTCTGGAGTCGTGAGCGCGTAAGGAACGCGATTGATTGTGCGATAAGGTGGTGTGTGTACAGGAGGAACCAAGCGCTCGCTCGACGCACACCAGAGCCGTGCCAAGTGCAGTTCTCGCTGTCTTCCCCGCAGCAGAATTTTTTTTATCCTTTTTCTTTTTTTTTTTTTTTTTTCTTCTGCTCCTCCGGCACGCGCACTCCGTTTTTCTTTTGTTTTTTGTGCAATAAGTTGTCTATGTATCATTGGAACAAGTTACTTTTCACAGCTTGCCCGGAAACCTCTGCATGCCGTTCCGAGAGAGACCCCTCCCATCCCCCCGTTGATATGCATGGTCAACAGCCTGGGCATGCAAGATGCGGCCGAGCATCGTTCACAGGC
>FN649735.1:3320027-3423242 GCA_000310025.1 Ectocarpus siliculosus
AATCGAGTTGCTACTCCACATGCGGTGACCGGTGCCAAGCTAGCAGTTGCTACACTCCGCTTGCCGTGTTGCTATACACACTGTTTACAACCTCTCCATCGGTGCAGAAATCGAGTTGCTATACTCCACATACATGCGGTGGCCGGTGACAAGCTAGCAGTTGCTACACTCCCCCCCCCCCACCGAACGAGGCCGAAATCGAGTTGCTACACACAAACTTCTGGGACGGTTGCAAGCTAGCAGTTGCTATACTCTGCTTGCCGTGTTGCTACACACACCGTTTAAAACCCCCATCGGTGCAGAAATCGAGTTGCTACTCCACATGCGGTGACCGGTGCCAAGCTAGCAGTTGCTACACTCCGCTTGCCGTGTTGCTATACACACTGTTTACAACCTCTCCATCGGTGCAGAAATCGAGTTGCTATACTCCACATACATGCGGTGGCCGGTGACAAGCTAGCAGTTGCTACACTCCGCTTGCCGTGTTGCTATACACCCCGTTTACCGCCACCCCCCCCCACTGATGCCGAAATTGAGTTGCAAAACTCAACTTGCTGCGACGGGTGATAAGCAGGCAATTTAATTGCTCCGCTCGCCGTGTTGCTATTCACCCCGCGTACCACTTCCGTCGCCGACAGTGAAGTTGCTATACTCCGCCTGCTGTAATGTATTGCTCGGATTGGCAGGTTGCTGTACTGCTATGCAAATGCAGAAATTGCATGGTGTTTGTAGTCAATCTATTTGCGCAAGTCAGAAGTTGCTTGCTGCATTGCTGCGTGTTGACATACACCCCGTCTACAACATCCATGGGCGCAGACATCGAGTTGCTATACTCTACCTGCCGCGACGGGGATAAGCTAGCAGTTGTTACACTCCGCTGGCCGTGTTGGTATACACCCCACTCCCCACCCTCCGTCGCAGACATCGAAGTGCTATACTCCGCGTTCTGTGATGTTACGCAAGTCAGAGGTTGCTATACTTCCCATTGCTGCGCGCTAGGGCGACGTAGCGCAGTGCTTACCGCCCGTCGGTTTGACCAGTTGGATGTTACGATATTCTAATTGCTGTGTTGCTATTCCCCCGTCTACTCGCGCCCTGTACTCCGGGTGCTGTGTTGCTATACACCCACCCCGCTCGCAAAAGAGGCAGATATGCATGGTGCTTGCCGTCAATCTATCTGTCAGAAGTTGCTATACTTCCCCTCGGTCCATGAAAAATCGGAGTTGCTATAACTCACCTGCTACGGTGTTGGTGCCAGTCAGCAGTCGGTATTCTCTGCATGCGGTGTTGCTGTTCACCCCGCTTACACTCTCCGTCTATGGCAATTCGGAGTTTCCATACTCCAACTAATACGACGTTGTGGCAAGTCAGAAGTCGCTCTGTTATGCTTGCCGTGTTGCTCGAACACCCCGCGTACACGCGTCCGTCTATGCACAATCGAAGTCGCTAGATGCCAACTGCTCCGGCGTTGAGGCAAGTCAGAAGTCGCTATACTCTGCTTGCCGTGTTGCTATGCGCCCCGCTTTCATCACCCGAGTCAGCAGTTGCCCCAATCCAATTGCGGTGTCGCCATACACCCGGAGTAGGGGAGCCGCTTCCAGCCCTCCTTCGCATAGTAGACTATGGACGTACAGTATTGCTTTCGGCGTAGCCAGATGTGGTGAATTAAGGTGCTGGCCACCCGTCTCAACTTATGCAAGTCAGAAGTTGCTGTGCTTCTGGTTGCTGCGGGGCGTTCGGTATCTCGTGTGCATTACCCAATTCAAATAATCAGTTGCGGTACTTCGGATCGCTGCGGTGCTGACCGCAAATAAATGTTGCACGGTGTTTGCCGTCAATCCATCTTGCAAGCCAGAAGTTGCTGTACTGTCGTGCTGCGTTGTTAGTCTACACATCCGACCGTTAGCTAGCGGTGGGTCGCTACTACGGTAGATCTATGCCTCACTCCGTATATGCAAGTCGGAGGTAGCTGTGCATCCGTGCTGGGTTGCCAGGTGTACAATCGGCTGCTAGCCGTTGTGGTGACGGTGCTTGCTGTCCATCTCAATAATCGTAATTCCGAACACTGTGTTGACACCCGGCCTCTGTAAGCCGACTTCCAACCGTTGTGACCCCGGTTTCTTCAGTCTGGGCCGTAACTGTTGGCCGCTGCACACCAAGATCGGGGTTGCGACACGCGGGGCCGTTGGACAGACGTGCCATGCATCCGGCTGCTAGGCCGCCGCTCGTCGCTACATAGTCCGATGTTGGGCGGCGCTTGTCGTCGACCCATGTACGCCAGCCAGAAGTGGCTGTTCATCCGATTGCCGTGTTGCCCTACACCCGACCGCTTCCCAGACATGGCGGCGGTTCTGCCGTCCCATCTCAATTGACGCAGGTCAGCGGTGGTTATGCATCTGATTGCTGTGTCGCTATACATCCGGCCGCGGCCCAGGCGCTCGCCAAGAACCAGACATGGTGCGGTGCTTACCGCCAATCCATCCGCTCGTCGGTTCACCGGTGTGGGGTTCCCCCCGAATGTTTCAGGTATCCCAGCGGCATGTGCCTTAACACCCGATGCTCGGCAGTTCTATGTACATCGGGCGCGGGTTTTCCCGACTTTTCGCATCGATTGACGCACACTGCACAAGCGCACACGCAGCAGCAGTGCGGCCTACTCCCTCACGTAGGAACAACAGCTCCGTTTGTCGTAGGTAGTAGTGGGCCCGGCGCTGCGTTGCGAGTGTCTGTGCTGTGCCATGTTTTCTCGGCTCCCAGCCTGGATAGTTGCATCGTACCGACGATTGCCTTAGCATCCAATGCCCGGAAATACATAAATCGGGCGCGGGTTCCGAATCTTTCCCATCGATTAACGCACACTGCACAGGCGCACCCGCAATAGCAGTGCGGCCTACTCCCTCACGTAGGAACAACAGCTCCATGGTTGCAAGTAGTAGTGGGCCCGGCGCTGCGTTGCGAGTGTCTGTGCTGTGCCATGTTTTCTCGGCTCTCAGCCTGGATAGTTGCATCGTACCGACGATTGCCTTAGCACCCGATGCTCGGATATACATAAATCGGGTGCGGGTTCCGAATCTTTCCAATCGATTAACGCACACTGCACAGGCGCACCCGCAATAGCAGTGCGGCCTACTCCCTCACGTAGGAACAACAGCTCCATTTTGCATGTAGTAGTGGGCCCGGCGCTGCGTTGCGAGTGTCTGTTCTGTGCTATGTTTTCTCGGCTCTCAGCCTGGATAGTTGCATCGTACCGGCGATTGCCTTAGCACCCGATGCTCGGAAATACATAAATCGGGCGAGGTTCCGATCCTTTCCCATCGATTGACGCACACTGCACAGGCGCACCCGCAATAGCAGTGCGGCCTACTCCCTCACGTAGGAACAACGACTCCGTCGTCGTAGGTAGTAGTGGGCCCGGCGCTGCGTTGCGCGTGTCTTTTCCTGGGCATGGTTTGTTTGCTCCAGTCTGGATAGTTGCATCGTTTCGGCATTCATTTGCCCCGAAACCTGCTCATCTGAAACTCGTTGGTGATCATGATATCTCGGGGTATACATGCGCTGTGTACACAGTACGCCCGACCTGCCTCGCCCCAGTCGCCACATCGAAAGACTGGCCTGGGCGGCACGATGCCAGCAAAGGGAGCACCGTGGATGCTCGAACCGTCACCGCATGCAGACATGGCTCGCCGGTGTATGCGCCGTCTTTGAACCGCCAACCACTCCCGAATCATCTCCGACGCACCGAGTCCTGTTCGACGCCGGCATCCAGTCGGTAGTAGACTCCTTCAATTGCGAGTGGCGACGAACCGCACCATGCACAATTTGCAGGTTTTCCCCCGTGTACAACTAGCGACAGCCCGCTCCGTCGAGGTCGCGCACATGGCAGAGGTCGGAGTGTTGTTTGGCTTGGCATCCTCAAGCGTGGGCGATATCCTGCCTGGGCGATGATTGCGTGCGAAGTCAGAAGTCACGTTCCTCTTGACCCATACACTTATGTCGGTAGATGGATACCCGCCCGTATGTGGATTTCCCGTGTTGGTGCAGAGTGCACTTGTTGGCGGGGTGGCCCCCGTCCGTGCATATATTAGCGCATGCGGTCGAAAGGGCGTCTAACATTATTCGGGCGCACACCGTCGAACTTGTGTTGAGGATTGCCAGAGGACATCCCCCAACCACGTGGAGCAAAACACCGTTGTCGTCGTCACTGATGTGGTCAGATGCGCGCTTTGTTTGAACGGCATCGGTTGGATTCACGCCTCCCGGAACAAGGCGGTAGGTTGATTACTTGGTCGATTCTCCGGGGAAGGTGACAAGATCGGGGCATGATGTCACGTGCGTGAAAGTGGGGTCGCCCGGTTGCCTGTTTTGTTCTTCCGGCACCACGTGGGCAAAACAATCTGCCGCCGTGTCGCTCTCCAAGGACTCTTTCTGTAAGTTGAACATGGCGTGTAACGAGCAACTTGGCAGAGGGGACGACTTTAACTCTACGTCGGGGCTCAGAACCTTTGGTGCCAGTCCGACGGTGAACACGAGCCTCACATTCACCACCAGCACTGCAGCTGTTGGTCGGGATCACCGCTAGGGACATTTGTGCAGTCAGAGCCAAAGCGGGCTACATCCACGCGGGCCAAGCTGTGGCGTGGAGCTTATCCTCCGCCAGCTTGCGTCTGCGGTGCTCGATGATGATAGCAGCAGTGGATCTTGAAGCGCTGCGGCGCAGGATACGGTGGCTCTTCAGGCGCAACTGTGGCCTGTCGACCAGCCCTCTTTTTCCATGCAACATTTCAGGGTAAGGAGGGCTTTGACCAGACCCACGCCCGGCTTAGCGTGAAAGGAGATGTGCCGATGGGGGTTAGAGACCGGAACTGATGGTGAAGAACTACAAAACATTGGGCCGTCCTTCACACGGCGGGGGGGCGGCGAACTATACGGCTCTCCACGAGGAGCCGTTGTCTCTGGCATTGGGAGCCGCCTTTGCAGCGTATGCCCCCCCCGTACGCCGGTTTAATCCCATAGCTGAATATACGAAAGTTTGGGTGGCTCAACCACGCTCCAGGTCAGTGGTCGCGAAGAAGACGGGACAAGGAAAGTATGGGTGGGACCACAGGCCGGAGCTGGAGGCCTCATCCAAAATCCAATACTTAGATTAAATGATCCTAGGCCACGAGCAATAATACAACAGTAAAATCGGGTCTGCAAACGAATTCAAATTCGGCACGAAAATGGATGTAGGCGTCTATCCCGGTAACATGTTGAAATTTGCATACAGCCGATCATTGTCTTTCTCCCTACCGTGAATACGCGAGAACACAGGGTAGAAAAGAAATAATTTCGAGACCATCCCACCCACCCTGCAGCTAATGTTGTATTGAGGCTCAAAGCCTCAGGATCATTTACAGATTCATTGCCGCGCCAACTGCAGTCGGCGCGGCAGTGCATCCGTGGGACCGCCGGCCTCAGAGCTGGAGGCCTCATCCAAAATCCAATACTTAGATTAAATGATCCTAGGCCACGAGCAATAATACAACAGAAATGTATCTTGTGCGACTTGTTTTATTCCGCCGCACCTTTCGTCCCGCTCTGTCTCTCCCTCTCCCCCCACCCCTCTCTTTCTCGACAGCAAGGTATGGTACTGCTTCTGCCTCTTAGCTGTTTCTGAACAGAAGTAATATCTCTGTCTCCGCTGCTTGCTGCAGTTCTTCGACGAGAACTAGACGCTCATCGTGGACCTGCCGCCGCGGTGGGCAACCCGTTTTCGCACACCTACCTGTTGTTCTGACGTCTCGATAAGAATTTCATACTTGCGGAGCAACCTAAAGAGTTGGCGCGTGCCCCACACCAGACGCAACGGCCCTTTGTTGTTCCGGGCGCGTGGCTATGTTGTTGGCAGATAAACCTGATGTCATGCAACTCCGGATCCTCGCACGCAATCGATTACACACCACAGCACCATCAACGATGGCTTTGGCCTTCTCGTTGATGCTTTTGGCGGGTAGTGCGTACCCATACTACTCTGCTGCGGCGACATCGACTCCTCTTACATACGTCCCCATCCACGGTGGACGCCGGTCGGCGTCCGATGTATGTACATAGTGGAGCACTCGAAACTCGACCTCGACGCGCTGGCGATGGAGACAAACGCCGATCTTCAGACCGACGAGGGATTCTCGGCTGCGTATGAAGCATACTCCTTCAGGGCGATTAGCCGGTAGGTTTGTGAGAGAGACGTCATCCTGACAGTAGCAGTTGCATAGGTTCCCAGGTCTGCTGAGCGTGCACTGCCGTGGGGGTACATAATATCGGTGAATGAGATCCGAACCGTCCTCTCAGGTGCGTCTCAAAGATATCGATGGACAGAAGAAGCAAGTTTGCGCAAGGATTTATTTCTGAACAGGCACGTGAGAGATCCGTGGGCTCATGAGAGGACATCTCAGTGTCATCACGGGGTGATGCAAGAAGATGGAGATAAAAGCAGGAGCAGGGCCAACCTGAGTAGTTTTGTCATGATGAGCGCTACAGGAACCAGGTGTAGATGCAGAGGATTGATCCGTACCTTGAATTTCTATATTCTTCGCATTGTTGCGTTCCGACAAAGTGCACAGACTGACACACACAATGCATTTATTTCCAGCTGTGTGTAGATACAGTAACATCAATGGTCCAATTGAATTATTTTTATTGCGTGCTCCAGCCCGGAAATTATCTTAAAAAAACGTCTTGAGGTTTGTGCGGCTAAATGTGTTGGCTCGCATTTGTCGTCCGATGGTTGGGACTGCATGGCACAGACAAGTGTAATGTTGTAATTTTGTTGGTTTCCCGGCGTGCAGGCAAGAAGATCGGCGGGCAGGGACGGAAAAACACGTTCCAGCCGGAACGCAGATGACGCACAGCCCGCCAAACGGTCTGGCTTTCTTTGCACCATGCATACCAAAGTTAATGAGAGACGTAAAACGTATACGAAGTGGGAAGCTCGCGTAGCGAAATAAGACACACGCAACACAGCACACACAAAACGCAAAAACACCGATGGACCAAAGGGGGGGGGCAGAAAGAACGAAGGAAGAGCTTCCTACTTCGCAACACAGCAGTTACTACGTATTCGCACGGGCAAGAATAAAGTATTGAATCTGACAATACGTTGATTGATGATCTGATGGGTGACGGACAGATCTCTGTTCACGCACCAGATTTTCGTAATACGTACTCGTTCGGCGCGTCTGAGATATGAGATGATGTATGTGTAGTAAGGACGGGTGTGGGTCAAAGAATACACACAGTGAGTGGCGGTGTGCAAGAAGGCTGGATGGAAGACACGCACCACAACATCAAAGCTCACGCATCGAAAGGAAGAAAGTAATAAAAGCAGTAAAAGATGTTGGTTCGGAGCGGAACACCACATGTATGTCTCGTCCAATTACCGTCGACGCGAATCTTACCCGTGTCAGAATGTGTCAGATGTAGCAATGCGAACGACTCCGTTTGCAGCACTTTTCACGATTTTGGCGGTGCGGATGGCCGTGCACGCGGCGCGCCCTGAGCCCGCGACGGCGAGGTCTTGCGGGGAAAGGGCGTCACGCGGCCTCCGCGAAGTGGAAGACCGAACGGGGTCCGGTGGGGGGCTAGCCGCGCCCCCGTGGAGTTTTCCGTCTCGATTATAGAGGGAGCCTTGTTCCTCCGCTGCACTGAGCGGCGTCGAGCTTCAGCTTGAGCGAGTACTACTTAATACTACCATGACCAAGCACATGTTTTACGTCGACACGCTGTATTTCAGTCAAAATATTGAAATCGGTCGCACCAAGAGAACACCGGCCGTGTGTTTTGCTCTGCAGCCCCCGCCCTTGCCAAGTCTTCTCCCCCGAAAATCACCTCTGCCACACCCGCCTCCTACTGCCCTGCCACCTCCAACCGAAGGGCCAAGCATCTTTCTCTCAACACACATCAATGAGAAACGACAATTAAGTTTCGGCCCGGAAATTTTTCGGCAACTTCTCCCTGTCGCCAGATGATACGTTTATCCGAGCCGTGCGCGTATGCCAGCCGCAGCTCGCATCTCTTCTCCTTTTGGTGCGTAATTCCTCAACCTTGACTTTCTTTGTGGAGTACCCCCCCTCCCCCTACCTTCTCTACCACTTAATTCTGTACACAGTTTGCACACAAGATTTAAGTGCACACAAGATATTTCGAAAAACTCAACACACCACAACCGAGCCCCACAATTGAAGCCCCGTATTTCTCTTTCGTCCTCGCTTAGCGTACCACAGCAAGATGTATGCTCTGCCTCCCTCTCGTCGAATCCAACGTCTGTCTCGCGTACGCCCTACACTGCCTCCTGACCAACTGTTCTACCCTCGTGAACAACGTGTCGGCGGCACTTGGCGCAGACTACGGGGCTTCTGACGGAGGCCCCCACCACTGGGACGATTCTCGTACCCTCTTGCTATGTTTCGTTTCGCCAATTGATGTTTCGCGGAACCTAGCACCGATTCCGACGATGGCGTCCACGATTTCGTGTAGTTATCCCTCAATGATTGGCGGACGGCCTGCTCTGCTCGACCCGATTGCTCCAAGCACGCGTTTATCTCTGTGTTTCTGTCTGTGTCATGGAAAAAATGCTGTACGCCCTAGCGCAGAAGAGGTGCGGCACCGTCGGGACTTGCGGCGGCGCGACGGTGTCACCGAGACGGCCGCCATCAACGACGACGTTCTGGAGTTGATCGTTGCTGGCTCCGGCTACCTATTGGAAGGCAAGTGCGCCGAGGCGGAGGATGCGCAGGGGAGGATCGTCCAGCTGATGGCTGTCTTGCTGCTCCAGGGCACCCTGAGGTATGCATGCCAACAACAGGTTTCACAATAATATCTCCATTGTCTTACTGTCTCACTCCCTCTACATGGATACCCGTGTATGGTAGAGCTACGTATGGTAGAGTTACGTAAAACATGCACAAAAGCTAGGTCACCAACCTCGACGGCCGGGATGCATTGGCTAGACGGAGACCAAGGCGTCGAACGGTTACGTGGCTGCCGTGATATTTCGGTTTCGGCACAATCGTTTTCGTTGCTGTCCTGCCCGCATCACCAACCTTGACCTACACACCCGACATGGCCACCGCCACCGCAGATACCTCTACCGGGCGGACCCAGCCAGCGACTACGACGGCGACGCCAAGCATTGGGCCGAGCTCTGGGCGTTCGCCGCGGCTATCCTGCCGCTCATCGACGAATGTTCGGCGGACGTGGCCCACACCGTCAGGTCCAACTCGGACATCGACAGCGAACACGCCCCGGTGTCCGCCGGCTTGGTCGCCGTGAAGAAGGAGCTCGAGAGCATCTACTCTTGCTTAGGCATGACGTGCGACCAGGTGCGGCTGGAAACAACGGGGTGGGGCGGGGGAGATACTGCGTGGTTATGTGTTTCTTGGGTGTATTTTTCGGGCAGCTGCAGGCATCTTCGTTTTCGAAGACGTCGGGTTGTGTTTCGTCCACGTCTTGACCATGGCCTCCCCAACAATATGCACCTCGTCACCAACTGCTGTGCAGGTCGTTGGCCTGTTGGCCGGCGATATGTAGTACGGCGGACTATGTCCCAGGCCTGGAGCCGTGCGTCGGGTCAGAGGAACCTCTGTCAGATGCCTAAACGGACGTTCAAGAAGTTGACGCTGGCACCAGATGAGTTTGGCCACCGGAACCCTACATGGATAGATGCAGAACGTGTTCATGTAGGCAAGGCTCGTCACGTGTCATGGGCTCCTTGCATCATCAGCTGCTGTACGAAAGACGCTTGCGCGTTTCAGACTATGCCCCCGGCCCTTTTGTCGCTTGGTTGCTTCGAGATGGTGTGAAGCCGCTCCCGTATGCGACCACAACCCAGCAGAGAAGCAAGAGAGGGAGAGTGGGAGGCACCACTTCCATAGTTGACTGTTGTACTCTGTGGGATCATTTAGCGTAAGTTGGATTTTGGATAAGGCCTCCTTTGCCGGGCAGAGTCCTCTCCTGGTATTACACCTTCCATAAATCTGCTTGTGTACTACATACCAGTCATAGAATATATCGAAAGGCCGGAGAAAGGAACGAAAGTTGGATTGGAACGGAGCCGCTATTCTGCACAGCGGTCGGATTAGCTTCACGGCAAGACTCATTCTCGATACGTGTGGCGTCGTCGACAGGACTTGCTTGGTTTTGTTTTGCTTTGAGATTCGTCGAACATGCATCACCGCCCCTACAGCCTTTGCTTCTGGCGTCGTTTTCTTTCCGACCTGCCCTCTTTTGTTTTGCGATGACGCTGCCGCTTTCTTCCCCTTCGTATGTTTGTTGCGCTCTCTGACCGTATACAGCGTGTCGTAGCAGCCTTGCTTTCATGTTTTGAAATAAAGCGCATTTCTGTTATGGGATGTGTGCAGTGATATAGATGCAGAATGTGAAAAATTGATTGCTGCATTGTTTACGTAGATGCGGCGGTAGCTTTGGGTTAATCAGTCTAACGTTTGGTAGAACGTTTGTTCGTTTTTTCCGACATATTTGGTCGTGCTGAATGTTCCGCGTCTTCGTTGTTCGGGCCACGCCCAAACAACGTTTCGTTTGGCAGAACTTAGACAGGTCTCTGGCTATGCACTCTCACATGATGCTGATAGATGGTTGGAAATATGGTCAACATATATGTATAAAAGGAAGAAGATGATACAAAAGGTTCATGTGCTGCGAGATCGACAAGAAGCTCTCAAAATACGAACATTTATTTATGGTGTCTTTCGCAGGACCAGAATAATAGATAGGGCGGTAGATGAGGGGAGCGGAACATACGATACCGGCGATGTCATGTTTGAAATTGCCACGCGACACGCATTGTCGATTGGGCGCTATGGTGCTTCTGCTCCCCTCTCTCTCTACAGCAGTGAGTATGTGTGTCCGCCACAATTACAGTAATTGTCCATTCACCCCGGCGGTAGCGCTGTTGGGCGCATCGTCTGGCGGTACTGCTGACGCAGCAGGGCGGAGTGTGTCGCCCGTTGGTGCTCTAGTTGAGGGCGGGCACAGCAGGGGCTGAAGTGTCCTACTCCCATGATATGATTGAGAAGGAAGATCCTACTGGTATTTTTTGCGAACATAGTACGGGAGTATTCTTGTGACATGTCAAAACTCGATTCAGGAGTTCCTCGAGATAAAGGCATCCATCACCAGGAAGCCCGAGTTTGCAATGTCGTGGGGGGGGAGGGAGAGGAGACGAAGAAAACTACGCGGGATGATCCGCTTGTATCGATCTGGTAAGCACAGCGTCCATGACAGGGATGACAACCCCAGGGGGCGTCTTGTACTTCCATGGAGTTTCCATGGAGCTTCACGGAGACTCCACGGAGACAATTACGAGATGTATTGACTGCCTGGGGGGGCGTGTTCGTGGCTTGAAAGAAAACTTGACGGACTCGGCCATTAGCTATTTTTAAGAAGCACGATGATCGCTACATGAACGAACCCGGTCTTCGCACCCAGAGCCACTTCATTCACGTTTATTTGACTCGGGGGGCGGGGGTGTACTCATAGTCGTGCATGCCGTAGTCGTTAGACCATTGACCTCGCATCCCTATAAAGCCGGGACGGAGCACGCCGGGTTCTCACCGGACCAGGCTCTCTCATCACCAAGCGCTGAACGCCGTGAGGTATTCGGCGAGTCGCATGAAGGGTGCGCTGCATCCTGCTTAGTTAGGGTGTTCGGCATCTTGTGTTTACTTCCTTGCGTACGGATGACAGCTGCGTATGACTTCGTGTATTTTCTGGTGCTTTCACGTCCAGAGACAGTTGTAAGCACTGTGTAAACTGTCTCGAGGATGCTTGGCCATTTTAACACAACGTGGTGCGATCATTCCCCTTGCGCGGAGTGAGGGCTCTCGACCCCGCACAACATGATCTACTCAAGGGGGGTGACTTTTCTGTTGTATCCTGAGTTCAATCCAAGGACCACTCAGCGTACGTTTTGTATTGGATGAATTCCTGCGCCGGACTGCTGCTGCTATGGTCCCGCTCATCTTTGCAATCGCCGTTCACTTGACCCAGCGAGACGTGTTTCACCCTACACACAACTTTCTTTCATCCGTCGCTGTACCGACTCCTCCGATGCACGCAGTCCCGCACATGTGGCAAGCTGTTGTTGGAATGCGGGGGGCAGGGGCAGATATGACTATCGTCAGCATAGCTCTGCCCGCAATCGCGACAGCTCACTGGTGTACGGAGTGAAAAAAGGGAGTGACCTCTATTGCGCTTACAAATTCCAAGATAAAACCGATATGACCCGTTGATCAATTATGAGTTGTTCCAAATTTGGATCCATCGGGTATGATCGGAATGATAGTCTTGCCTGCACTAAAACTCGCTGTCTGTGGTATCCCCAGTGTTGCTTTGAAATCCACCCAAGGAGACCAAAGACCTGCTGTGTGCTTGGCATGGATGGGGCGCAAGCGATGTACTGTGTTGAAACAAGGACAAATTAGAACTTGCAGAATGAGAGCATCGCTCGGTTTGAGGCAAACGACAAGCGTCGAACCTCAAGCAAAATGACCGGTTCTCAAGTGAGTGGTGGCCCGCATATGGGCAAATGCATGCTGCGGAAACGACTGCGTACTGCTATGTCGTTGCAATCGGAAGGCTTTAAAACTTGTCTTGCTGAATGATATGCATGTGGGGCACGACAAGAACCACCAGTGTTCCGTCTTGGTCGGTGTGCAACAAGGACGTACAAGTAGCGCACACCACCTTTTCTCTATTGAACTAGATTATGCGCCCGCATGTACGCGTTGCATGCATGCATGCGTTGCCTTCGACGCTCACGGCAGTCGCATCGCGCATAAGTCCGCCACGAGAGCACTCACGGAGACAGTTTCCCCAGAGGCCTGATGTGAAAGTGGACGATGCCGTTGAGCGCCTTGAGGAAGCGCTGTGCCGCCGATGACGATGCGGGCACAGCACACCATCCTTCGTGGCCTTGCCTTCCCTATTCTCCTAGACTGCTTCGTAGATTCACCGAGAGCCGCAGCAATCACAGAAAACATTATGTACTGTAGTAGCAGGAGGAACAGCAGCGCGCGCTGGTTGTGAGTGGTCATCATCATGTTGTCTGTTTCCGAGGATATGTCATATTCTAGTCGAGCTCGTCGTTGGCGGAAAAACGCTCATGATACCACTTGCGGCGGGTCATCGCGAGGTAGAACACAGTGTACAGAAGCACGGTGGAAGCTAAGAAGCTTAGCTCACAAGGGCGACGCTGGTTGCCGTTGGGGCGCCCATGGGCAACAGCACCGCTGTGTGTGCTCTGAGAAATTCAAATTCTGTGTGCAATTTTTTTAGAGGTCAGGGGGTCAAGAGATCTTCGAGTATAGTTCAAGCATGAACATGGTGCGTGCTCTACACCGAAAAGCGTGTGCTTCCCGTAAGGCTGCTGACGGTGTGCGGCGTGTGAAAGTGCACACAGGTTGCTTGCTGGTTGTACTGCTGTGCTGTATGAACACATGATGGATATGTTTATTCTGAGAAGATAGACCCCAACCGAAATATTTCTTGAAAATGCGACATGTTTTCTTCGTTCATCACTTTTTCGCCAGCACCCTTCGTTCTGCGCTCTCTCTCCCTCTCCCCCCTCGCCTCTCGTCCTCTGCAGCGGAACCATTGCTATTTCTGCCTATTAGCTGTTTCTGCACAGCAGTGTCTCACTCTCTGTCTTTGCTTCTTACTGCTGTTGCTGTTCTTCGACGAGGACCAGATCGCACCTGCTGCTGCGATGGGCAACGACGCTGTTTCGAACAATCGTTCTGACCTCCCGAAAAGAACTCGAAATAATCTTTTTACGGAAAAACCTTCAAAGAGTTGGCGCGTGCCAACCGACGCAACGGCCCTTTGTTGTTCCGCGGGCGCGTGGCCATCTTGTTTAGAAGAGATTGTCGTGATGCCCACGCAGCATATTCCGCACCCCCTCGATCCATTTTACACCACGACACCATCAACTATGGCTTCGGCCATCTCGTTGATGCTTTTGGCGGGTGTGTACCCATACTACTCTGCGGCGACATCTACTCCCTCTTATGACCCCATCGCAGGATGGACGCCCGTGTCCGATGTGGTGGAGCACTCGAAACTCGACCTCGACACGCTGGCGATGGAAACAAACGCCGATCTCCAAACCGACGAGGGATTCACCGTTGCGTATGAAGCATACTCCCTCGGGGGAAACAGGTGTGTGTGTGAGAGAGAGACGTAATCCTTACAGCAGTTGCATGGATACCCAGGCTTTGCTGAGCGTGCAGTGTTGGATATCGGTGAATGATCGAACCATCCTCTCACTTGCCTCTAAGATATGGCTGCATGCACAGAATATGCTTTCTTTTGTTCGGCCTTCTTCTTCTTGTTGTGTGACCCCGGCTACATAATACGTCAGGTAAATACGCCGGCCTGTAACCCGGCACCAGAATAGATAGATGGAACATCACATACACACATGATTTTACCGGATAACACTGACGGAACGACGTCTTTTCAGGCAGTCAGCCGGTTTGCGGGGTCGATGCTAATCATAAATAGAACCGAAAACACACACACGTGCTTCCCAGCAGATTGAACACATTGGATTTTACGGATTTACAGACATGTGTGAACTCATTGGTTGCAATTGCAAATTGTAAGAAAAAAAGGCAACCGGGAATTCCTTCCAGATCTTTGCTCGACATGATAGCATTCTTCGAACTTACTGATGTAGTTACACTACGTACAAGGGCTCCGGAGGCACGGGGCTACCGCCCCCCCGTACTGCGTTTGTTCCACCGCTCTCCGTGTAGGGTGGACATGGAAGTTTATGAGACACGTGTGCATAAAACGCATACATGTACGAAGCGGGAAGCTCATCTTGACCTGAGCGAAACGACACAGTAGCACAGCGGTAGTAGTGAAAATCAGGCCGACGTTTCATTGTGCGATGATAACTGTGACGCCTTCTTCCACAGTAACACCGATGGAACAAGGGGGGGGAACAGAAACAAACGTAAAGAATGGACTGAATATAAATTGTATCACTTCGTACTTGTTCACACAGGCAACAATCAAAACTTATTTATTCGTTCAAAACTTATGACAGCGAAAGATGATGGATGACGAATAAAACTCTCTTGACGCAATAAAAAACACCCACAGATTGTACAAAATAATGGCTCTCGAGCGTCGAACATATTGAATGCATGTATGTGAGGATGAATGTGGGTAGATGAAACACAACCCACATTAACTATTGAGTGGCGGTGCATGCAGGCTGGATGGAAGACACGCACCACAACACCACTGCTCACGCAAAACCCCGACACGAAGAAAGAAAGTACAAGTATGACGTTCGTTCGGAGCGGAACACCGCAGTGTCTCGTCCAATCAGCGTCGCGAATCTTAACCAACCGTGTCAGAACACACAGAAGTACAGATGAAGGTGCGGACGACTCAGTTTGTAGCGCTTTTCACGCCTTTGGCGATCGATGCGGGCAAATCGCCATCCACGGCGGGCCCTGAGCCCGCGACGGCTAGGTCGTGCGGAGAAAGGGCGTCACGCCGGCTCCGCGAAGTGGGAGGCCGCACGGGGTCCGGCGGGAGGCTAGCCGCCCCGTGAAGTTGTTCGTCTCGATGTTCGAGTAGGCGTTATTCCCCCTCTGCACCGAAAGGCGAGCTTCAGCAAAATACATTTGACATACGTTCTTACCTCTCTCTACGAACAAGCACGTGTTGTAGGTTTAAGCTGCCGCGAGCGTTTTTCGGCGCGGGAAGGTCACACCAAGAGAATAACACCCGCCGTGGTTTATTCACTGCAGCCCCCCCCCCGTGCCGAGCCTTCTCCCGGATAATCACCTCTACCACACCCGTTTCTTACTGCCCCGCAACCTCCAACCGAAGGGTCAACTATCTTCCTCTCAACACAATCAATTCAACACAACAAACACAGCTTACGGCCCAGAACATTTTAGGCCACTTATCCCTGTATGTCGCCAAATGATACTTGCGGTTCTCCGAGCCATGCGCGTATGCAACCCTCAGCTCGCACCTCTCGTCCTTGGTGCGTCATTCTTTAACCCTTACTTGGTGGAGTACTCTCCCCCCCCCCCCCTCTCTACTATTTCGTTCTGTATACAAGTTTTCTTGACCACTACTGTACGGCTAATGGCGGATTTTGGCCCCACACATACTTTCGACGTCCACAACACTGATCAGAAATGACAACCTTTGCCTTTACGCCACAACCCGACCCTGAACAACTCACAATCAAATCGCAGCATGTACAGCGAGGACGGGTTCCGCACCATCCAAGCATTCTGGACCGACGCCGAAGAGAAGCTAGGTGGGGAGAAGTGGTTCGAGGTGTACCAGGCTTACTGGGGGGCACCCGACTACGCCGACCGGTTCACCTCGGCGGCCTGTACCGGGACCGGCAGTTACGAGACCGTCGAGCCCGTCGTCAGGGCCGAGGCTTGCACCAAGGGAGCACAGTGAGTCGTAACGGCCTTCAGTAAACAACACATACACGTCGCAATAAGAACGGAAAAGAATACATTCTCCTCGAGTACGTACTGTGAGAGAACATTGACAAGCAAGAGTAAATCATGCACCAGGTGCAAGTACATGGTCTGTTACGAGAGTGAGTAGTGTCGAATCTATTGCAATCCAGAACACAGCAGAGTTAAAAACCTGTGTTGTGGTTGGTGAGCGTGCTGCTCACGTGGTGTGCCGCTGACCCATCAGACTGAGGTAGAAATACTCACGGTGGTCCTTGAAAACTGAAATTCCGTGTGCCTTGAGCAAAACCTCAACTACTCTTTCGTCCTGCAAGGTTCTGCCTCTAAACTAGACCGGTCACCCCTCCCTCCAACAGGTACCAGAACGTGTGGATGTACGTCATCCATGAGATGGAGAACGCCGTCGGCGCCTGCAACCGCGGGGGTGAGACACGTTCTAGTATTCTTCCCCTACGTCGACGACGAAAGCAGGAGCACAAGAGAGTTAGAAAGGCCCAGATTTCTCCTTCTTCCTCGCTTAGCGTGCCGGACAGCCCAACGCTTACCCTGCCTTCTTCTCGTCGAATACACCGTCTTTCTCGCATACGCCCTACACTCTCTCATGACCGCCCGTCGTACTCTCGTGAACACACTGCCGGCGACACTTGGCGCAGACAACGGTGCTGCTGACGGAGGCCCCCACTACTGGGACGAAGCCTGGGCGTTCTACGCCGGCTCTCTCGAGGGCGAGTCGGGCAACGCCGACGGGGATGTGAGTATTAACAATGGACGGATTCGTGTATCCTCTCGCCTTGTTTTGCTTCACCAATTGTTGTTTCACGGATCCTATCACCGATTACTGACTATGGCGTCCACGTTTCGTTTAAAAATCCGTCAATAATTGGAGGCTTTCTGCTCCACCCGATTGCTCTGCGCACGCGTTTTTCTCTGTGTTTCTGTGTGTGTCAGGGCAAAATGCTGTACGCCCTGGCGCAGAAGAGGTGCGGCAACTTCGGGACTTGCGGCGGCGCGGACGGTATCACCGGGACGGCCGCCATCAACGACGACATTCTGGAGTTGATCGGTGCTGGCTCGGGCTACCTACTGGAGGGCAAGTGCGCCGAAGCGGAGGAGGCGAAGGAGAGCATTGTCCAGCTGATGACTGTCCCGCTGGTCCAGGCCACCCTGAGGTATGCATGCCGAGAACAGGTTCTACAAAGAATTAGACATCGTATCGCGACGCCAATGCCTTGCTACGTCTACCTGGATACCTGTTTATTCTAGAGTTAATACATGCAAAAAAAATCAGTCCACCTGACTCATTAGCTAGACCGAGACCAAGGCTTCGAACGGTTTTCATTTGTTCTTTGTTTGTCGGTACAATCGTTTTGATCGCTCTTTCCCTTTTGCCTGCAATTTCAACCTTCACCTACACACCCGAAATGACCACCGCCACCGCAGATACCTTTACCGGGCGGACCCAGCCAGCGACTACGACGGCGACGCCAAGCATTGGGCCGAGCTCTGGGCATTCGCCGCGGCTATCCTGCCCCTCATCGACGAGTGTTCGGCGGACGTGGCCCACACCGTCAGGTCCAACTCGGACATCGACAGCGAACATGCCCCGGTGTCCGCCGGCTTCGTCGCCGTGAAGGAGGAGCTCGAGAGCATCTACTCTTGCTTGGGCATGACGTGCGACCAGGTGCGGCTAGAAAGAACGGGGTGGGGGCGAGGCGGTATTGCATGGTTATGTAGTTCTTGGGTTAATTGTTTTGGCAGCTGCAGGCATATGTGTTATCGAAGAAGTATGGATGTGTTTCGTCCACGTCTTGACCATGGCCTCTCCAACAATATGCACCTCGTCACCAACTGTTGTCCAGGTCGGTGGCCTGTTGGCCGGCGACAGTACGACGGACTATGTCCCAGGGCTGGAGCCGTGTGGCGGTGAAGAGGAACCTACCGATTCCTCTTTCGACCCCATCGCCGGATGGACGCCGGTGTCCGATGTGGTGGAGCACTCGAAAATCGACCTCGACACGCTGGCGATGGAGACGAACGCCGACCTTCAAACCGAAGAGGGGTTCACCGCTGCGTATGAAGCATACTCCCTCGGGGGAAACAGGTGTGGGAGACGCAACCCTGATAGTTGGCTGGATACGCAGGCTCGCTTAGCGTGCACTCTGTTGGATGTCTGTGAATGATCGAACCATCTCTCGTCTCATGCCGACGCATTCACACAAGAAGGATATTTTTTGAGTTGTGAAAAGCAACAAGTTAGTTATCCATCCGGAGTGGGCTCATGAGAGCACAGCAATGTCATAACAAAGTGATGCAGGATGAGCTTCGGAGTAGGCGGCAGGATCCAACCGCAGCTGAGTATTGCCATGAGCGCTACAGGCACCAGGTACACGTGGATGCAACGAACTGTTGATGAAAACCTTTGCCTTCACGCCACAACCCGACCCTGATCAATTCACTACCAAATCGCAGCATGTACGGCGAGGAAGGGTTCCGCACCATCCAAGCATTCTCGACCGACGCCGAAGAGAAGCTAGGTGGGGAGAAGTGGTTCGAGGTGTACCAGGCTTACTGGGGGGCGCCCGACTACGCCGACCGGTTCACCTCGGCGGCCTGTACCGGGACCGGCAGTTACGAGACCGTCGAGCCCGTCGTCAGGGCCGAGGCTTGCACCAAGGGAGCACAGTGAGTCGTAACGGCGTTCAGTAAACAACACATACACGTCGCAATAAGAACGGAAAAGAATACATTCTCCTCGAGTACATACTGTGAGAGAACATTGACAAGCAAGAGTAAATCATGCACCAGGTGCAAGTACATGGTCTGTTACGAGAGTGAGTAGTGTCGAATCTATTGCAATCCAGCACACAGCAGAGTTAAAAACCTGTGTTGTGGTTGGTGAGCGTGCTGCTCACGTGGTGTGCCGCTGACCCATCAGACTGAGGTAGAAATACTCACGGTGGTCCTTGAAAACTGAAATTCCGTGTGCCTTGAGCAAAACCTCAACTACTCTTTCGTCCTGCAAGGTTCTGCCTCTAAACTAGACCGGTCACCCCTCCCTCCAACAGGTACCAGAACGTGTGGATGTACGTCATCCATGAGATGGAGAACGCCGTCGGCGCCTGCAACCGCGGGGGTGAGACACGTTCTAGTATTCTTCCCCTACGTCGACGACGAAAGCAGGAGCACAAGAGAGTTAGAAAGGCCCAGATTTCTCCTTCTTCCTCGCTTAGCGTGCCGGACAGCCTAACGCTTACCCTGCCTTCTTCTCGTCGAATACACCGTCTTTCTCGCGTACACCCTACACTGCCTCCTGACCAATTGTTCTACCCTCACGAACGTGTCGGCGACACTTGGCACAGACAACGGTGCTGCTGACGGAGGCCCCCACCACTGGGACGAAGCCTGGGCGTTCTACGCCGGCTCTCTCGAGGGCGAGTCGGGCAACGCCGACGGGGATGTGAGTATTAACAATGGACGGATTCGTGTATCCTCTTGCTTTGTTTTGTTTTACCAATTGGATTGCCATGAAACCTCGCACCAAATGCCGACGATGGCGTCCACGATACTGTGTCATGATATCTCTGCTCGACCCGATTGTCCCGCGCACGCGGTTCTCTCTGTGTTTCTGTGTTGTCAGGGCAAAATGCTGTACGCCCTGGCGCAGAAGAGGTGCGGCAACTTCGGGACTTGCGGCGGCGCGGACGGTATCACCGGGACGGCCGCCATCAACGACGACATTCTGGAGTTGATCGGTGCTGGCTCGGGCTACCTACTGGAGGGCAAGTGCGCCGAAGCGGAGGAGGCGAAGGAGAGCATTGTCCAGCTGATGACTGTCCCGCTGGTCCAGGCCACCCTGAGGTATGCATGCCGAGAACAGGTTCTACAAAGAATTAGACATCGTATCGTCCTTGACAGACGTTGGGGAGATTGTACCCCAACTGAAGGGGATCTCTGCATTGCTTTTAATTGGTCAGACTACAGCGGATACTCTGAGCTTGTACTCCGAGACCAAGGCGTCGAATTTTGAGATTGCGTTGTTTTTCGGCGTCGGTACAACGGTTTTCATCGCTATCCCCCTCCCTCCCGCAGTACCAACCTTCACCTACACACCCAATATGACCACCGCCACCGCAGATACCTTTACCGGGCGGACCCAGCCAGCGACTACGACGGCGACGCCAAGCATTGGGCCGAGCTCTGGGCATTCGCCGCGGCTATCCTGCCCCTCATCGACGAGTGTTCGGCGGACGTGGCCCACACCGTCAGGTCCAACTCGGACATCGACAGCGAACATGCCCCGGTGTCCGCCGGCTTCGTCGCCGTGAAGGAGGAGCTCGAGAGCATCTACTCTTGCTTGGGCATGACGTGCGACCAGGTGCGACTAGAAAGAACGGGGTGGGGGCGAGGCGGTATTGCATGGTTATGTAGTTCTTGGGTTAATTGTTTTGGCAGCTGCAGGCATATGTGTTACCGAAGACGTCGGGAGGTGTTTTGTCCACGCCTTGACCATGGCCTCCCCAACAATATGCACCTCGTCACCAACTGCTGTCCAGGTCGGTGGCCTGTTGGCCGGCGACAGTACGACGGACTATGTCCCAGGGCTGGAGCCGTGTGGCGGTGAAGAAGAACCTACCGAACCCGCGGCCTCGGGGTGCTACCGGGACGCCAAGGACGACCGCCGTTTGGCCATGGGCCCAATGAGCAGCCGCGACATGACCCCAACCGTGAGCATCCTCTCGCCTGTTGCTTGCGGCTGGCAGCAACCAGAAGGCTGGACCCAAGACGTTTGACGCTGCTCCTTCGCTCCCAGGGACGCCCAATGGATGACTCGCCTGAAACCTGATGTTGATTTTGCAACCGCTGTGGTCGGGAAGCTGAATAGCTTTCGACTAGGCGAAGCCTTGGTGTACACCACTTCACCCTTGCAGCGTCGATGCATTTTACTCACGTCGTCTTCTGTATGCTCCAGACGGTCACCTCGCGCCCCTCTCTCTTGTTGTTGTCGTCCTCGTCGCAGCTGTGCAACGAGTACTGCGCCGGCCAGTACGCGTCGTTCTACGCCGTCCAGTACGGGCGAGAGTGAGTACCTGCCCCCCCCCCTCCTCGTGGTTGTGTTGTCTTGTTTCTTTATGCGTCGTTGGCGGGTATGGATTTTCGGCGGAGGGTAGGGTAACCTTGTCAAACAGTGAAAAACGTTGTTGACGTGGCCGACGTTTCCCCACGTTATTTAGTTGTTCGTTTTGCCCGTGGTTTATGGCGTCCGTATTCCACAACACTCTGTCGATCAGTGGGTGTAGGCGTTCGACTGCAGTAGTGTCGTACCATCGCCAGCGTCGCCGAAGAAACGCCTAAGTTATTCTTTCAACCAGGTGGGAGATGTCGCTATAGATGTGACTGCGACCGGTACGTATATGGACAGTGATGGCGCTGGGTGCCGCTGACATCTATCGTGAATACCGAAATCCCTGGATTATACGTGTCCGTTTGTCGACGAAACACGCGCTTTTCATGGCAGATTTTCATACGCAATCGTGAGTTACTTGATTTCGACCACGTTTTTTTCATACTTCCTTCTCGAACTGCATGTTGTCCCTGCCGAAAACTGTGCCCGCAGGTGCTGGTGTGGAGACGACTCCACCGACTACGCCAAGCTCGGCGCGCTTGACATGACGGAATGCGCATACCCCTGCACGGGAGACGGTGATCTGACCTGCGGCGGCTTCGACTCCTTCGAGATCTTCTCGCTGCCGGCAGAGACGTCTCAGGGGCACCTCGGCTGCTACGCTGACGAGCAGGACGACCGCCTGTTCAGGGCCGACAAGATCAGGCTCGACGAAAACGGCGTGGAGGTAAAGCAACGTTCGGCGATAAATATCTGGACGAAAACATCTTTAATCGGAAAAGGCTCGAGTGATCGTACCTTGTTGTATTATGCCGTCCTTGCATAAATGGCCGCCAGATGCCTTTGTCGAGATTGCGTTTGGCATCAAAACCCGGAAGACGCTCCGAAATGCGGCAAACGAGGTCCTCATTCTCTTGCGCCGTCTGCATCTGATGATGTTGGCAAGTATTCTCGCTCTTTGCGTACACGATAACGCGGCCACCATCGTCATTATTCCACTCCGGGCCGGCGCTTACCGCAAATGCCCGTCAATGGTGTTGATTGATGTCTCGTCCAGCAAAGGTGGTGAGAACCCGCCGAAGAGAGCACCTTCTCAGTTTACGTTGTAGTGCTCCTCGTTGTGATCGTCGATAACCTCTTCTATTTTATAGTCGTTAACCAGTTTCATCCCACGTTGGTTCGTTCATCTCGCCCGACAGGCCTGCCGGGCCGCCTGCAGCGGCTCCCCGCTCTTCGGCCTGCAATACGGACGCGAGTGCTGGTGCGGCACGGAAGACGAGGACTACACTAAGCACGGCGCCTCTACCGACTGCGACTACCCCTGTAGGGGCAACGAAGACTACACCTGCGGTGGATTCGACGCCATGAACATCTTCGGTGAGCACACCTTGTATATAAGACTCGACGCGCGTGTCACACAGCCACACCCAAGTAACCAGTACATCGCATGCCGAGCACGCTCCTGTTTGGCGTGGGTTCATGAACAATGTTTTATTGAACCCCGATGCATCCGATCAATGCCCCTCATTCCTAGCTATCTCTTCATCGGGATGTGTTTTCTTGAACGCGACAGTGATTCAGTGCTTATCTGCTCTCGCTCTCTGCCCTGACCACTCCAACCTACCGGGAAATCCCTTGTTTGCTTGCACTTGCCACGATCCATGCCTTTATCAGAGGCCTAAACGGACGTTCAAGATGTTGAAGCTGAACTTGGCCACGGGGAGCCTACATGGATAGACGCACAACGTGTTCAAGTAGGCAACGCCCACCACGCGTCATGGGCTCCTTGCATCATCAGCTGCTGTGCGAAAGACGCTTGCGCGTCATAGACTTCATATGCCCCCGGCCCTTTTGTTGCTTAGTTGCTTTGAGATGGTTTGAAGTTGCTCCCATGCGACCACAAGCCAACAGAGAAGCAAGAGACGGAGAGTGGGACAGGGCACCATTTCTTTTTTGACTGATGATGGACGTTCCATAGGTTCTACTTGTATCACCAGCGGTAGGATATGTATTCCAAAGAGGCGGGAGAAGCTTCACGGCGAGATTATCGCTGAAGTACTGTCGACGACGACAGGACTTGTCTCGTTATGTTTTTTTCCTTAGGTATTTGTCGAACACGCATCACGGCTCCTACAGCCTTTGGTTGTGGTGCCGTTTTCTTTTCGGCCTGCCACATCGTGTACAGAGGCGCTGCCGCTTTCTCCCACTGCGTAGCACGCATTCCTCACAAAGCGCACGTTTGAGCTTTCGAAGGATACGCTTTTCGGTCCGTGGTCGTGCCCCCCGCCCGCCCCCGGACTTTTTTTTTCTGTCTTCAGCGTCTGCCTGGACAATCGCCGTGTGTTTTGTTGGGCTCTATGGCCGTACACAGCATGTTATGGCGGCCTTGCTTCATCGTGTTGAAATAACGCGCATTTCTGCAGCAGGGATGTGTGTAGTAATAATGTAGATGCAGCAGCTGTATGATTGATTGCTTTGGTATGCAATGATACGTGGATGCGGCGATAGTTTTCCAGTGTTGAGGTTGAGGTAACGTTTGGTAGAACGCAGACATACGACGAGTTTATAGCGAGGAGCTCGTGAACGAATAGTTGATCGTAGGAAACTGTAATTGTAGCGAGAGATCACGAGGTGTTGCGAGCCCCACGAGGCTGGCTCCCAACTATCCCTCAACATCTCAAAACTCCGCAAGCTGTTATGCGAAGAAGACTGAAATGAAGTACAAGTCCCAGAAGCGGCATATTGCAACAACATCGACTTCGGTCACTACCTCAATAGACTTGGGTATCTGGAACAACTGCGAAAGGCCAAACCGCGTGTAGACGACCCGTGGGTACAGGGCACTTCGACACTACACATTTCTACATCATGGTATCACTCCTGCTGCGCAACTAGCCTGTCTCTTTTGTTGGGAGTGTTTGCTTCTGGATAGCTGTTTTTCTTCTGTTCTGAGTGGTTGCATTATGATCCTGAGACGGGGGGAGAGAGAGAGAAAAACAGAGAGCGACCATGTGAAGAGGTCATACCTGAACGAAAACTTCTTTGTGAGTTTCTACAGAAACGGCGATTCGTTATTTTACAGTGAAGAGCACAGGAAAACGCCCACCGACTTATGAACCGACCCGTGACTGTACAACAAGGTGACACGTGCGTGCGTATCCACTCTGATCCATCTTGAGTGATCGTGAGTTGCACACATTTCTTAGGGGAGCCGTGACTGTACAACAAGGTGACACGTGCGTGCGTATCCACTCTGATCCATCTTAAGTGATCGTGAGTTGCACACATTTCTTAGGGGAGACAGTTCACTGGGGCTAAAGCCAAATGTAGCAGTGAAGCCAACAACTACAGCTTGTAACACTGCTGTAGTGTATACAATGTAACACTGCTGTAGTGTATACAAAACCGTATTCTAGTCTACACAAGTAGTTAGAAATCAGGTTCGTTTTTTGAAGGGTTTACTCGGTAACGATTATTTAGGCGGACACGTTTTCGGCGGTAATGCCATTTGCCGGTTTTCGTTTTTTTTCCGGACGGCAATGAGTATTTCGGCGGTGATGACTTCTTTGTGGAGGAGGCGTTAAAACCAAAAAAAGGCGGAGTTTTTGGGCGGTAACGCCATATAGCGGTAATTTTTTTGGCGGACGGCGCGTTTTTCGGCGGTAATGACCTTGGAGGAGGCGGTAATTTTTCGGCGGTAAAGCCATACGGCGGTAAGTTTTTTGGCGGGCGGCGGTAATGCGTTTTTCGGCGGTAACGACCATGGCGGAGGCAGTAAAACAAAAAAACGGCGGTGAAACCGCGGATGACCGGGACCGCCCATCAGGGCGGTAATTTGACGGCGGTCATGAGGGCTATTGTCACATCTATATGGCCACAACTTCAAGCGACACCAAACAAGGCCGTAAGTGTGGTGCTGAGTTACGGCGCCAGAACAGATGGCAAACCTCCTTCCCGCCGAAGATTGATCAAAAACTACCGTTGATTTTTTGTCGTTCTCACCAGCTTTCACATTTCAGAGTCAGTCCGACCTAAAAACATGAAAACATAAAAACACGGAAACACGTTACTACAGCGTAAAACGAAAGTTACATTGCCTGCGCGACACGACCCACACGATCATTCATTCGTGGTATCTCATTGTGTTATGGAGGAACAGAGAAATAAAAGAGGGAAGGGAACAAGCTCGTTGCTCCTGGCTTCGGGTACTCACAGTTGTTGTTTGATCTCTTGTTTAGCCTTCTTAGACCACGTCCGCTCAGCGCCCACTCGGAGAGTGAGGGAGCGGGGCTGGGAATTCGATCTTCCTTCAAGCTACTTCAATACCCCTCAACGTCGCCAAATATCCATATCCAAAGAAAATTCAAAATATCCAATAAGCGCTCATACAACGTTCGTTCATGAAATGCTCGTGCAATGCAAATACACTAGTTGCTCCATTACATTAGCCCACCCTGGGAAGTCGTAGATGCAGATACTTTATCTTCAATCCAATACTCAACCTCAAATAAAGATCGAAGATGCGACTTTCCAAATCAGACAAAATAAGATAAAATAAAAGCAACTAGGGTCGGAGGAAATAATAGTTCATCCCCGACAAATACTCCAAACCATCCCCACACCACGCAGTGATGACTACTGAGAATCACATCGCCAACGACGGAACCAATCTGAATCAAAATGGGGTTCGGTCGCGTTGGGCACGCAAAGGTCGGGGTGACTATTGCAACAATGGAAGAAGCTCACACCACCCAAACACGCGCTATTAGCATACCACTGCATACGATGTAGAACAAAACAAAAAAAAACATGTAGCGGCCCGTAGGCGGCATTATATCAAAGCACAGATAGATCCAGATGGGGCAACAGCCAGCTGTGCCACAACGCCTGGTGTTCGCGACGTAACGCCATCATCCGTGGAGGGATTGGTCAAACCACGAGTACGGTGTTTTTGCAAGCACCAAGAACCACAAGGAGCATCCAAAAACAAACGTGGAGTAACTATACTCGGGAGAGAAAGCTTTCGAGGGCCGGGGGTGTCCGAAAATCGAACAATGTATGTACTGGCCTGTCACGAAATTACTAATCTGCCCAAGCCACCAAAGTCCATCCAAAGCTTTGTACCAAACGTGGGCTCCGACGGGCAAAACAGAAACAGAGAAGCGAGCCAACCAAATGTCACGCGAAACCAACTCGTACCCAGGAGCAATGAAACGTTCGGCCTGATTCCGAGCAAGTTCTCGGTCGGCCGAAGCTATCCGAGCATTGCGATAAGCTCGGTTTCCTTGTACGCGCTGACTAGCGTTATCAGACCAGTAAAGCAGAATGTGTTTTCTGTATTCCTGCAAATCAGACTCCCTTTCCCACGACGGTGTCAACAAACCAATCCAATGAGTCAGGTACAAGACAGCTACGACACCACCGCGTCCACGTACAATTTGGTGTCCTGAAATATTCTCAACATCCAGACGACTAGACTCCGCTAAAATATCATCAGCAGTCAAATTATACGGGGGAGACTTGTTACTATACGAGTGCAAAACATATTTTGACAGATTGGCCGGCCTATACTTAGGCAGGTCATCCGTGTCGTATGGGTTGGTACACGGTTTGCACCGCAAGACGGAGACACGGTTGCGGGATTCTGGTCCCAGCATGTCTGACGGCAGGTCCAGGTAGAGAAAATTGCGCTCCACAGGTTTTCCATCCGGGGAATCCTCCGCTTTGCCCGGGCCAACAGCAAGAATTTTATACGGTCCGGTGTAGTTGAGCGAAAGCTTCGCTTTGAGCACCGAATCATCGGTGTGTTTCCGCACACCCTGCCGAATAGTAGCGGCAGAGTTGTAGACCCAAGCCCAACCACCAACTTCGTACTTCGGGATCTGACGCAGACCGTCCAACAGTGCAGAGTTACGACGTTCGACGCGCGACACCGTAATCGCATGTTGTTCCCGCACCAACGCATAAGCTCGCCTCTGGCGTTCAACCGCAAGATTGCAGAAAGCGAGCTGGTCTCGATCCAAACTTTGATGGCCACCCACGCTAGGGTGGTCCAAAACAGAAAACGGAAGACGGGGCAACCGTCCAATATGCACTTCATTTGGCGCCAAACCTGTGGCGGTGTTTACCGAGTTGTTGTATGCAAACTCGACATGGGGAAGATGGACGTCCCAATCGTCCTGACGCTCATTGACCACAACAGCAAGCATTTGAGCGATGGTGTGGTTAACACGCTCGGCTCCACCGTTAGTTTGGGGGTGGTACGAACTGGTGGTGACTTTCTTGATCTTCATCAGCCCGTAAATAGCCATGGACAACTTGGAACAAAATTTCATACCGTTATCCGAAAGAAGAGTCACCGGACAACCCCACAACGCCATGTAGCGGTTGACGAAAATGTTAGCCGTTCCCTTAGCGGTAAATTCCGCCTTGGTAGTGGCATACATATCCGCCCGTCGACTGAAACGGTCCGTAAACAAAAGTATATATGCATTCCCACGGGACGTGACCGGCAATGGCCCAAAAAAATCGACGCTCACTACAATACCCGGCGCATTAGGGAGGGGCAGAGTGAGCGTAGGCCAACGATACGTTTGCCGGGAAGTTTTGCGCGCTTGGCAAATTAAACAACGCCGAAGCCACCAACGAACGGACAAATCCATCCCAATCCACCAGAAAAATCGCTCCAACATGCGTAAAGTCCGAGCGGTGCCCAGGTGAAAAGACGCGGTGGCGTGACATGCTTGTAGGACCCAAGGTCGCAATAGCATAGGCACGTATATGCGCGGAGTCTTCGAAGGCGGGAGGCGAGTGATACGCCCGCCCGAACTACCGAGAGGCAGTGGGGCAGAGTTTCGCACCAGCAATCGCGTGCCATCGTCTGAGCGCTTATTTAGATGCGAGGGCGACAACATCAGACAACGCCGGCCGTCGCGCACAGGGCAAGCAATCCCAGAATGTATCCGGCAAAACCGCCGGGGATCCCAAAGACAAAAAATGTATAGCCGCTACACACTCACTTTCTGACAGCTGTTCTCGGGCCCAATCGGCATGCGAGAATGTATGCACACAGTCGCGGAGGTGGGCTTCCTCAGCGGCCGTGGGCGGCACCACAGAAGTCGCAGGGCTAGTACCCGCGGGCAACAACACTGGCGGCATGGGCGCCGCGGGCGGCGGTGGCGCCGGGGTGGCGGCAGCAGGCGCGGGCGGGGGCGGCTGCAATTCAGCCGGCGCCGAAGAAGGCAGCGGGCCAGAAGTAGGGCTACCCACGGTTCTCGTAGACCGCGCGGCACGGCTTGACCGGGCCGGCGTTCGAGGAGGTCGCGGCGGTCTGGCCACCACAACGGCCCGTGGTTGTTTCGGAAAATAATTGGGACGGCTGTGAGCCATGCCCGAGGCCGAATTCGTTCTCGCCCGGGTACGAGAAGAAATCAGAGGGCCACGCGAAAGCGACAGGGCAGCCGAGGAGGTTCCGACGGTGGACGAGGGAGCGACGTCTGGCTCCGCAGAAACGGAAGCCGGAGGAGGTCCATCGGGCACAGAACCCTCGGGGGCTGCATCGCAAACGACAGCGAAAACACCAGGCGGCGAAAATTTCGACGAATCAACTACGGAGGACGGCGACAGAGCCAGCAGGACCATTTGTGGCCCAAAACGGCGGAAGTCCCCAAAGTCATCCTCCGTCAGGGGCGCGTGTGCCAACGCGTCTCGTTGATCGTCAATGTCAAGCCCACCCAAGCCGATGTTCGGCGTCGAAGTAGAGTGATAACTCCGTCGGCACGCACGAATGAGATACACGCCCGCGGCGTCATCGACTGCGATACTGGTGTCACCGTGTCTATCCGGGTCGGTTGCCGGCAAGGGCAACCGCGAAAGAAAATCCGCATTGGCGTTGGCAGTGCCTTTGCGGTAGACAAGGGTGTAATTGAACGAGGAAAGGAACTCGAGCCAACGTTGGACGCGGGCGTTGTGTTCACCCACCTTGACGATGCTCTCCAAAGCCTTGTGATCCGAATAAATCAGAAAGTGCGTGGACCAAAAATAACCGCGTAAGCGTTTAATTGCCCACACGATACTTCCAGCTTCCAAGTCGAGTACTGTCCAGTTGCGCTCGGATTCGAGCGTAGCGCGGCTAACGAACAGAATGGGACGGATGGAACCATCGGCCTGTTCCTGTTCAAGGGCCGCACCAAAACCATCGATACAGGCATCACAGCAAAGCCGGAGAGGGCGGCTGCCATCTGCGACAGCGTCCCAATCCGGGAAAGCCAAAACCGGAGGTTCTGACAGTTTCGCCAAGAGTTCTTTGACGGTATCCGCCATAGCCGGCGTAAAAACAAAACTTCGCGTCCTTACGCAAAAGGTCTGTGAGTGGTTTCACTCGCATGGCCAAACCCTTGATGAATTTGCGGTAATACGAAAGCCCACCCAGCAAGGAACGCAGCTTTTTGACGTTGTTAGGCAGCGGCATTTTTGTGAGGGCTTCGACCTTATCGGCTCGAGGACTAACACCCGCGGGGGAGATTGTGTGACCTAAATAAACAGCCTCCTTAGCGCCGACGCGACTCTTGAAAGGAGAAAGCTTGAGGTTGTACTTGCGCAAACGCTCCAAAAACAACCGTATGTTGGCGACATGGTGGGTGGGGTCGGCGTCAAACACAATCACATCGTCCAGGTATGCAAGCACATGGTCCAGACCTTTAACCACTTCGTTGATGACCATGGTGAACCACGACGGTGCCACGGAGCTTCCCTGAGGCATACGGAGCCACTCGAAAAGTTGCGTGGGCGTACAAAACGCCGTAAGCTGAACCGTGTCCTCTTCGACGGTGATTTGGTGGAAAGCGGAGTTAAGATCGAAAATGGAAAATACCTTGCCCTTGTGCAAGGAATCGATGATGTGGTCAACTCGCGGCTGCGGTTGTTGACCAAGGCTGCACAATTTGTTAAGCTTTTTGTAGTTCACGGTCAAACGCAGATTGCCGTCCTTCTTAGGCATGACAACCAGAGGGCTCGCCCACGGCGATTGCGAGTGCTGAATAAGACCCGCAGCGAGGTATTGATCGAGAATTGCATCGACCTTTTTCTCCACCAGAGGGTTGAGCCTATAGGGACGCGAGGCCAACGGTTTCGTGCCCGGGGGCACTTCCAAACGAAACGGTTTCACGGAACAGCAACCGAAATCGGACGGTGACCGCGAAAACACATCCGAAAAGTCACACAGCACATCCGCCAGGCTGTCGATGGCTTCCGGGGTCCAACCCGAGTCATGTAAATCAAAAGTCACATCGTGCAAATGTGCAGGCAAACGTTGCCACAACTCGCGAAAACTCATTCGCTGCGCTTCTGAGAGGCGTTTCAACAGATCCGGTGGCGGCGGTTTCGGCGGCAGTGAGGCCGCGGGAGAATCCGAAATCTTCGGATCCGCAACCGGGATGTTTGAATGCAAAGAATTCACGCGAAACGGCGGCCCATCCGCGGAACGGGCTGGCGGCGGACGGTCACTCAACCCAACGCCCTCGGCCGTCTGTGGTGTAGGATCAATCGACGCAAGCGGAATCTGCACAAGTGGGGCAGTCGCCACTCCAAGCACCTCACCTGGTTCCAACTCGGCGCACCCTGTCAATGGGATGTGTTGAGGCCCGTCCGAAACAAACGCGTCCGACGCCGAGAGGGCGCCGTGTTTCGGTAAAAACGTGACAAGATAGTTGCCGGTGAGAGCGGGGGTGCCAGAGTTGCGATTGAGGTTCACCCTCGTCAAAGTGGGTTTATCGGAAAGGGAGACACCCTTCCTGCCGGCGTACCGCAGGAAGTAAGATGCCCCGGGGGCGGAGGGTCCAGCGACATACGCGGAAGCTCCCGCCGCGAAATCCGATGACAGAGAAAGTTTCTCCATAATGCGTCCACTTGCCGACCGCGTGGGCAAAGTAGTGGACAAACAAGAGTTAAAACGCATCCAGCTATCACGTCTAAGAAGGAGGGCGCGACCCATGGCGGCAGCTGGGACAACATACACCCAGACCGCTAACGAAGCGGTGGCACTATCACCATAAAAAAATTGAACGGACAGCCGCACGGATGAGGTGGTTTCAAGGGCATTGCCAGAGCCAAAACCACCCCACTGCCGAACGGGCACCGAACGACGACTATGGACGGATGCAGCTCCTGACGCCTCCATGGCTTCAAGGAAAGCATCACTAATGAAAGATGAAGGTGAGCCCGAGTCCAACAGGGCTACACCAGGCGCTGTACACACGGCTCCGGTACCACTATGCACGCGGACTCGCGTCGTAGAGGTATCGCAATCAACTAAAACATCACCGCTCACCAAATCTGGGCCGTGTTCCGCCAATAGCGGCGGTGGGGAAGCGGCGGCTTCGCGAAATGCAGTCGAGGCAATATGCAGCACCTGTTTCGAGTGGTCCGCGGGCGTGTTGGCTGGCACGTCCAGCGGGCCACGCGTGTCCTCGGGCGAGGAATCATTGGCCGAAGAGTCCTCACCTGGGGGCGCAATTTCGTGGATGGTGGGACACACGGGGGCAGGTTGCCCCGAGTGTTCAGGGCGTAAAGGCTTATTGGGTTCGACCGGGCGCACACGCAGAAGCGTGCGCGTCGCAACAAGCGCTTTGCCCAAAAGGTTTTTACCAGTCCACTTGGAGGACGACGCCGCACGCGGATCGAAGGCATCAACACCAATGCCCCACAATCCGTCATAAGGACTGGCCTCCGCTATCTGTCTATCGCCTCTAGCCAACAAACGTTCACGCGCGTCAGCATTTTGGGCGAATTTTGCACACAAAAGCGAAAAGACAACATTCTCGCGCCGGAATTACCATAGAGCATGATCAAAACCGCGTACCTTGCGACCAAGGGACTTGTGTTCTCTCGGGTCGGAGGTAGCCATGATTTTGGCATAAGCGGCATCATCGCCGAAAATGCGGGCTTTCTCCGCCATCATGAACTGTTCGCCGCACACGTAGCGAATGCCATGAACCGAGAACTCACAGGGCGTCCAGTTAGACAGAAAGGACGGCGGTTTCCAAAAGAGGAAAACCTCATCGTTATAGTATTCCCGACAACCGTCAAAAACAGGGGCCTGCCGCGCGGGTGCGCTTACCATCAAGAGAAATGGCACTGGCAACCGGCAGGACAATCTGGGTGCCGCCCGAAGGCGGGCCGGATTGTGGGTGACGAGGAGAGGCAGGCAAGAGCGGTGAACCAGCCGCAGAAGCGTGCGAAACCAAGCGGTCTACGCGGGCGTTTTCGCGCAAAACGTCGGCGTAGGCCTGTTCATTAAAAGCGGCCTTCATCGCGGGCGCTCGACCAACATGTTCAGCGGCCGCGGGAGGCTCAGGACCGCTATTTCGTGACAAAGAACATGAACCTTCCGAATTGGGGGAACCGTTACTTGCGCTCGGCAACGACGGTGCAGTCAGCACCGTGCGACGTTGGTGCTCCGTAGAGGAACGTCGCGAGGGGTCCGGAGGGGGCGCGGTGGGTACAAGCGTACTCGAGCCACCGCGGCGGGCCTGCGGTTGTCCCGAAGGTTCCTGTGCTCCAACGTGGTTGAGGAGACCACCCGGAGCCGCCGAAACGGTGGGAGAAGCCGGAGCCATGCCTCCGGGGGGCGTAGACATCGAGGCGAGCGTCCGTGAGATACCCGAAGTCTGGTCGGCCCCTCGCCCACACCACAAGACTGTATTCGGCGCCGACGAGTCACGTCGGTCATCCAAAACAGGCTGTGATGAGGCGTGAGGCGACATCTGAGAAATGAAAGGTTAGGAAACTAACATAGGCGAGCCCGAAGGCGTCTGTGTGATACGAACATCTTGGGAACTAGTCGTACAGCGCACACCCGGTGCTGTTGACGGCGATGTGTGCAAAAGGCCGTCACCGGCGTGTCAGTTACCCCGCGAGTGCGGGGTTCCGGAACTTCGAGTGTACGGAGTTCCAGGGACGGCGGCGGGCACCGGGGTCGCGGTGGCGCCTACGGCCGGCGCCGGAGGTGGTGCGTGTGTAGTTGAGTTACGTTTCCCAGAGCGGCGGCCGTCGCCCTGTGTATGGCCGCTGCTCTTACCCGGGCCATTTTTATTGTGTACACGCGGGCGGTGCGACTTCATGCGGCTTTGCCAACGTTGAAAAACCTGAACGCTATCAGCATGCGAAGCAATGGCCGGGTTTAAGAGGCCGGTGTAATTGGTGGAAGCATACGGGCAAGTTTTGAGGCTGTGGCCCGCCTGCCCGCAGTTGAGACATTGGCCAGAAAATCGCCGCAGAGCTTGCGCTCGGTCGGCAGGGGTCAACAGCGGTGTAAATAAAGGGGGGTCCATCTTAGCCATACTTGCCACAACGCTGTACACAAAGCCGTAGTGACCACGCAACGGCCAGCAGTCGTAGTCCTGCTCGAATGGACATGTGTTATCGGACGGCACAGGGTCGATAGCCATCACCCCGGCGGGAAATTGTGTTCCCGGCGACCACGCGGACGGCTGCAGCGGCAGCGGCGGTGGCGGCCGCTGCTACCCCACGGTCGCAGTCATGGCTCGTGTGGGCGCCGATGAAAACCCAGAGGTGACAGTGGTAAAATAACGGTCGCCGTTGCAGGCGGGCGAGTGTTTTAGTGCTTCCTCCGACGACAAAGCATCCCAAAGCTCATCCTGATCACTAAACACCACGTTGTGAAGAATCTTCTCTTTCAACGGCAAAGACGAGAGAACATTCGGGTACTGCTCCAACAAAGCGTCCCGAAGCGCACGCTGTACCACGCGCAGATCCGGCGCGAAAGCCCTATGCGAGGCCAACTCCGACATTGCTAACGCCTTAAACTTCGTTACGAATTTGCTGTACGGCGTGCCGTTGGGCACACCAAAATCCTGCAGCTTGTCGATGCCCCGGTTGAAACCTTTCGGTTCCCACTCATCCGCGAGCAGTTTGAGCAGCCGACGGTATGCCGAAGGCCCCGTCTTGTCCTTCGTCTCCAAGAAACGTTTCACCTGAGAAAACGAAGAATCCACCAATTCGCGGGTTGCGGCATTGGCGCCTTGAGGGTTCGAAATGGCCATGAGGACACGCTTGTGAAAGGGGGCATACCATCCAGCCACCCATGAGGGCGACTTGATGGTCTGCTTGCCGGAGGGATCGGCGGCCGACAGGATTTCAGCCAACACACTTTCGGTCGAACGAGCGAAGGCAGAAAATTCTGCCGGGGGAAGCGGCACTACCGCATACAATTCGTTCACTTTAAGCTTGCCGTATCCTTTGCGCACGCTGAGGGCGTACGCCTCTGCGGCGGCAACGGCGTTTGCATCAAGCTGTGCCTGCGCGGTGCGTGCACCGGCAGACGACAGGGGCGGTGCCCGGTCATCAGCGGAATCGCTTGCGGCCGCGTGCACAGCCGGAAGCGGTGGCCTCGCTACCGACACCGCGATAGCCGAGACCGGTGGTTCCTGTGGCAAAACACGTTGGGAGAGCGTCGGTACCACCCCAGAAACCTGTGTCGTCTCCGTTTTCACAACGGAGGCGGGGGGCGGTACCTCTGTTTTCACAGCGGCAGATGGTGTATGCGATGGCAAAGTGGAGGCTACTGACGGTGACTCTGACTTCATTAATGGCACTGGCTGTTGTGGCATCACCGGCGGCTGCGGCACCGGCGGCACCGGCGGCACCGGCGGCACCAGCGGTACCGGCGGGTGCAGCACCGAGGGCGGCGGCGGCGGCAGCTGCTGCTGCGGCGGCGGCTGCGGCACCGGCGGCCTCGGCACCGGTGGCGGCGGCACCGACGATTGCGGCTGCGGCGGCTGCGGCACCGGCGGCTGCGGTACCTGCGGCATCGGCACCGACGGCTGCAGCACCGGCCGCGGTGGCATCTGCAACGGCGGTACCGGCGGCGACGGCACCGACAGCGGCGACATCGGCGACGGCAGTCTCGACGACGGAACGTCAAAAGCCGCTACCGACGGCGACGCCGTCGCCGACGGTTGCCGCTGCTGGGGAAAACTCGACAAAGACATGTGATGCAATAGCTGTCGTGCACGTTCTAGCTCAGGCTCGGGGTGGTCAACGATGGGTTGGGTCGCTTTGACCGACGTTTCAGCGATGTGAGGCGGCAAAGAACTGACCGGGGGCATGGCGGCCGCAGACATTTGGGCAGAAGCGACAGTAATCGGGTCCTGCATTGTCACCGGCCACTGTTGACCCCCAGGACCCATGAACGGCGGCTGCAACGGGTACGGGGTTCCAAGCGCATCTACGACCTACGGCTGCTGGAAAAACAGTACATTGTGTCCTGCGATACCATACTGTACTTGCCTGCTATTAGTCGGACCATAGTAGGAGAGATGAGTGTGCCCGCCACGGTCAGAAGCGCCCCCCTCCCCGGCATTCCGGCGGCTACCTCCCCCGTCATTCCGGTGGCTACCCCCGCCGGCACCCGGATGAGCATCCGTGCGTCCGCGGGAGTCATATCCTCGCGAACAGCCTGCATCCTGCCTGAGGTATTTCTGTGTATGCGGGCGGTCGTGAGTACGAGAGGAATGGTAGGACCCAGCAGACGCAGAAGTGCCCCACCCGGAATGTTCCGAGGGTTGCCCCCCCATTTGGGAGCGGCGACCCCCCGAGCCCGCCGAACCAGACCTCGAACGTGCAGAAGTGTCCACATCCTCCCTCGAACGAGCGGAGATGCCCACATCCGCCGCCCGCACACCACGCAGATCAATCACCAGCCGCTCAAGCCGCCGACGTTTCTTGGACGACCAAAGGGGGCTGTAAAGCAGACATCTAACCGTCTCATCACGCAGAGAAGCTAAATCGAACGAGATCTTGTACACTAGCGCAAGGCCAGCATCCTTCGCTTCAGACGTCGCAAAGATGCTGGTGTTGACGAACTCGATTAATCCGTCAATGGTGAGACCTAGATGTCTAGTGTCTAGAGAACGAGCCTGGAAATCACCTGCTTCAGAAGACGATGAAGACGAAGAAGACGAGCTGGACGAAGAGGTGCTCGAAGAGGACGAGCTTGACGAGTTTTTGCGAGGTTTACGCCGTTTCCTGACACGTCCCACTGGTCCACCGGCCGAGATGGTAGTGATCTCTGAGGAACTCCGACTGCGAGTCTCCGTGCCTCCCTCTTCAACAGGCATGGTGTTGGTCGCAACCGCAGCAGCATCACCGTCGAAACCAGTCGTATCGGCCGTATCCACAGCAGCAGAGGCTACTGCAGCCGCAGCAGCATCAGCACTAACAGGCGCAGCATCAGTTGCAACAGGCGCGGCAACAAATACAGGATTTGCAACAGCAGACGCATCAGCTACACCTGTCGCAACAGAAGCGGCAACAGGTGCAGCCGCAACAACAGGTGGCGCGGCAGCTACAGCAGTAGCTGCAGCAGGAGCAGCGGCAGCTGCAACAGGAGCTGCAACGGCAGCAGCAGGAGTTGCAGCAGCAGGAGCTGCAGCAGGAGCAGCGACAGCTGCAACAGGAGCTGCAACAGCGGCAGCAGTGGCAGCGGCGGCAGCAGCAGAAACTGCAACGGTACCGTCAGAAAGTTCAGGGAAATTTTCTGCGGCTTGCAAACGTGCTATCTGCTTTTCGAGATCACGGGCCGTCCCAGAGGCAGATGCCATCCATGCCGTGTGCTCACGCTATGCTTCCGCGTCTTCTGCCAACAACGCGGTGTATCGCTGAGCCTCCAGCCGTTCCTCTTCTTCCCGTGCTTTGCGCAGACGCTCCGATCTGGCACGCGCAGCCGCCTCTGCCAAGGCAATTGCTTGTTCCAGACGAGCATGGTGCTCGCGAGCTTTTTGTTGGTCAGTCTCTCTGCGAGACGCACGTGCCTCGAGTTCGGCGGTTGAAAGCCGAGGGACAGCCACAGCGGCGGGCGGTCTCCTGAGAGACAGCAGCAATCTGACGGGGGATGCCGCCGGAACTAGTACCCTCACTGGCTCCAGGCGACACCGCGGTACTCTTACTCGGTGTTCCGAATGGACCCCCAGCGGAGAGAGACAAAGTAGGTGTGCCACCACCATCATTCGTCTCCCTCGGCGCCGGGAGCGTGCCTGCAGCAGGAGAGCTCCCCTGCTCTCCTGCCGTGACCGGGCTGACAGGCGTGTCAGCCTGAAGGTCCTCCTTCAGTTTCGCCATCGCAGCGGGATCTGCGGTGGTGTCGAGATCAACCGACATGCGTGCACCCTGTGTTGCGATGGGTGACACATGTGTGTTGTCCCCAGGGGGAAAAGCAGACGACAGAACAGCAGCAGCGGCATCGTCCGCAATAGGAAAAGAGGACGGCGATACAACATCATCAGCGGGCGAGTCACTGATCGAGTGACTGGTCGAGACCCAATCGAGTAGAGAGTGCCGGCCCTTGCCATCCAAACTCTTCAAAGCAGCGAGGGCAAAAGGCATGAGCTGATCTTGAAAACACCAAATGCACGATGCAGCAGAAACAAAATCCAGAAAGAAAAATCGTGATGCGAATGCGAAGAGCGAATTTTTTCGCCCGACAAAGTGGCCGTGCGCGGCCTTCTCTTCGATCGACCGGCCTTAACAAAACCGCGGTTCAGCAGACGTAACACACGGTCCGAAACCGGTGCCGGCAGAATGTCCTCCGGCCACAAATCGGTGGAGACAAGCCCCCGATCGAAATGCTCAATACGTCACCTTTTTCGCGAATTTCTGAAATCCCTGTGAACGATTGTGCAAACGAGCGCAACCCACTACAACCAGACGGCAGCAGATCATGCCAACAAAGCGGCCATTCAGCAGCCTGTCGCCGCCATGCGGGGGGGTAGCCAAGCGCGTGAGAAGCGTAAGGATTTCCCCCGAAAGCAGGCAGAAAGGTGTCGTCTTGGGAGCAAAGGGGCATGCCTTTTGTAACATGCACGTCATGCACAAGGTCGAAGCATTCATGGATGGAGAGCAATCCTACGCGAGCATGCTTGCCGAGCAAATGAGGAAAGAAAGGCCAGCGTCCACCAAGCCGTCCCTTGGTGAACACAAAGCCATGCAAGGGGAAGCCCTCGCGCATGAGGCCTGTACGCCCGTCGCGCGCACAACCGGAGCAAACACCCGTCGCGCACACGACCGGAGCAAACGCCCACACGTCAAAACAAAAAGTGCCCCACCGAGTGAGTCAGAGAGAGCAAAAACCGTGCCCTCTCTAAAACCAGGTAACTAAAAAAAATCGAGAGGACTAAAATGCGAGACGTTCACGCGAACGATGAGCACCGAAGCGAAGGACCGGTGTCCAAATGCCAGACGACGCCACAATGTTATGGAGGAACAGAGAAATAAAAGAGAGAAGGGAACAAGCTCGTTGCTCCTGGCTTCGGGTACTCACAGTTGTTGTTTGATCTCTTGTTTAGCCTTCTTAGACCAGGTCCGCTCAGCGCCCACTCGGAGAGTGAGGGAGCGGGGCTGGGAATTCGATCTTCCTTCAAGCTACTTCAATACCCCTCAACGTCGCCAAATATCCATATCCAAAGAAAATTCAAAATATCCAATACGCGCTCATACAACGTTCGTTCATGAAACGCTCGTACAATGCAAATACACTATAATAGTTGCTCCATTACAATTGGCTAAAGGCTAGTCTGGTTTTTAATGTGAAGACAACAACAACAACAACAACAACAACAACGACGACGACGACGTGTTTCCACTCTTGTCATGCTCCTCCACGGATATCTGCGCACTCTTCCTACAGCAGCAGTACCTCCTAGCATTGCCCGCACTCCGTAGTGCTCATTGTTCTGCTGGACCACGCTGGGCGTGGATCAGGTGTGTGTGTGGTGTGGGCGGTGTGCTGTGTGTGCGCGCCTCGTTTCCCTGTCCACTCAATATAATCAACTGTTGTTGTTGTTGTTGTTGTTGTCTTCACATTAAAAACCGTTCCGATCTCTCTCTACCCAGTACCTTCGTATGTCCGTACTGATCCAACACTCGACGCGGTCGCTTCCCGTGGTCACAGGTTAACTTACCCTAAAAAGGTACACTCAAATAAACTGGCCCCGAGGGGTCCGCAAGTCAATAGACATCAACGACAGATATTCTGGGATCCTCCGCTCCCTCTTCGCGCTATGCGAGGTATCAACTGAGACTAGCAGTCACTATCTATCATGGGCCGGAGAGAAAGAGGTACACCCCCCTGGTTCAATCTTTGGTACTTCACAACGCAAGCAGAGACAAGGCGATCTGGCACAGAAAAAAGGAGAGAAAAAAAGAGAGAAAATGGGTTCTTCCGAAACCGAACCCGAACCAACCTTCAGAACCAAAGAGGAGATAGAGGATAGAGATTGTTGTTGTTGTTGTTGTTGTCTTCACATTAAAAAACCGTTCCGATCTCTCTCTACCCAGTACCTTCGTATAGAGATAGACCAGATAGACACAGATGAAACAAACTTTGAAAAAATTAAGGAATAATAAAAACACACACAGAAAGACTACCCATTCGAGATATTACTGTTTGGGAAAAAAATAAGCAAGTTTTACGTCGCATTTTAATGCGGTTTGGGCGCCTTATTCTCATTGGCCAACGGATGACAGCACCGCTTGTAGCACACACACACACAGCGTGCCATTGCATGATGCGCACAGCAGTCACCCGTAGCAGGACGCCCGCAATGGGGCCTCTTTGGATTCTTGGAAGAGTAGGGGGGAAGGAAGTAAACGAACTTCTTCCTCGGCCATCTGCTGGGTGCTTGCTTGTGCCGCAAGTACATGCTGCTGCTGATGGACAAAGCGACCATCTCCGGAACGGCAAGCTCCGCTGGTACAGGAAAGTGCAAGCAGTGTAACGAGCTTCATCGTGCAGCGTGCGGAAGGTATGTCATTTCTACGTATGTACATTTGCACGTGTAGGGCGTTGGTCGTTGGTCGGCATTTGATTTGTTCGGTCTACCCTCGCCTGCCGATCCCGACTTGCTACAATAACCACGAGGTACGAGCAGCAGTAGTTGTAGTAAATACAAGGTTTTGGGGGCTGCGCGCCCCCGCTTTATTTGAAGCGATTCCAAGGCAATGATTTCTCTGAAAGTGGGTGTAGGATGTTGTTCAAATGAAGGTAGGCACCGATGGCAGTTAAAGTTTCCGTGAAGGTGGAGTTCCCATGATGGAGGTTCATGTGTGATTTAAGGAGATAGAAACGTCCTTTTTTTGTTTCCCATCGCCGTGCCCAGTACCTCTTCATTATCTGATACACATCCAGAACTCAGAGCTGCAGAAAATAGAAAAATTGTCGGCTGAACTGCGAATGAAGAAAGACCGCTTTATTTGAAGCGATTCCAAGGCAATGTTTTCTCTGAAAGTGGGTGTAGGATGTAGTGGGAGGAGTGGGCCGGGGTAGCCATCGAGAGTGGAGGTATAGTCCGTGCACAACAAAAATCCAGAAATTTCCCGGCACAAATGACAACTTTTCCCTGCACACAGGTGGTTGTTCCGACATCTGAAAGTACCCGCAAACGCCTTGTTTCCAGGCGCATGGAGTGACGGAAAGTTTTTTTTTTTCTTGAGTTCTTATCGGCACGACACCGGGAAAACTTGAATTCTTTTTCCAGGGGTGTGTTATTTGCCGATTTACAAAAAACTCTATGGATTTGAACGCGCTCGCAATTTGCCAGGTCGTTTTTTGTTTTTTTTTTCGAAATTTTGTGAATTGACGGAGGTATCGCTCAAAAATCGACTATCGAGCATCATTTTTGAATTTGATAACTAACCGACCGATGTCAAAATAAACAGCGGCAATCGATTCCTCTCCTCAGTATCTAGGTCGGTATTGCTGGGTTTTGTTGGGGAAAATCTGGCTTCCGAGATATTCCACATTTTGTTGCGCCGTCCCAACGGGAGATTTTTTTTTCTTCTTCTTAATATGACACAACGAATCCATCTCCATCATAGAAAATAGTTTTTGGATGGGGCAACACGCACGCACACACAGCACGCACACGTTGGGGCCCAAAACACGAAACACGCACGCAAGCACCATGGGGAAGCCTAGGGGACGGGCTAAGAAGAAGAAGTTCGGCAGCCGCGGAGCCGATGGTAGGGGATTTCGAAGAAGCCGAAGCCGGCATTGCGACATGATCTTCATCTCCCGGCGCTGATGACGCGTTCTCGGATGGCCACGATGGCGCATTTTTGATGGACGTGGCCGAGAACGCTGCGTCGTGATGTGTGTGTTTTTTAAGTTCGTGGTAGCTTTGCCGGATTGTTGTGCGCCTTGTGCATGTTTCCGTTTCTTTCATGTTGGCCTTCTACTTTTTTTCAGCACTCACTCCCTTACGATTGACTGCCCCCGAGTGTTTGTATAGGTTTATGTACATGTATAGGCCCATCAATGCTCATAGTTTGTGCCTTTTAACGTCCAAGGGTGTTGTCGATCATGCGTCTGCGTGGTATCTGTACAAATGCTAGCATGTGGTGTCCGTAATGTAGAGGGTGAGGGGGGGCTTCGGGGGTGCGGTCGAGGGTTCTGTGAATGCAGAGGGGATGTATGTCGTGTTCAGGGGGTTCCGTGTATGATTTTTGTCAAAATTGTTGCATATTGTCAGAACAAAAACACTCTCCAGCTATCGACGGATCTCGACGAGGCGGTCACGACCATCGTTGTTTCACGTTCCAATTATTTTTCAATAAAATTGTTATCACACAAAACGTGAATGCACAAATTGTTGTGCACGGACCGTAGAAAGGAGTGTATTTTCGTTTTTTCCGGACCTTTAGAAGGGATTATCGGAACCGGAGCACACAACACCGTTGCCGGAATCGGAACACACAACAGACCATTCCGACGCGAGACCGGTGAGAGAAAAGCAAAACATTTTAAGACAACGTGGATACACAGACACACACACACCGAGAGGAGAGAGAGAGAGAACACGGTACCAAGGTGATAATAGGAGGTGTGAGTGCATACCGTGTGAAGGTGTTGGAAGAAAAAAACAAAATGTACAGCAGTAGCACACGGAATCGGAACAAACAACAGACCATTCCGACGCGAGAGCGGTCAAGAGAGAAGGCGAAAATGAAAAGAGAATGTGGATAGACAGACCGTCAGAGACATAGAGAGACGGAGGAACGGAGGAGAAGGAGGCACACACAGAGAGGGCTTTACTTCGAGTGGAATGGGTGGTATGATGGTACAGAGCGGGGTGACAGCAGCAGGCGAGAGAGATGAAAGCGGAAGATAAAAGTGGAAAGTCCACCAAAGTGCCAAATTTCCAGAGGAAATGCTGCTCTGTGAGAGCCCGAGAAGACCGGAATAGAGCGCTCACAGAAGCCGAAAGAAGCGAAATGAAGCGTTCTCAGACAAAACTTAAATTGTAAGAAGATTACAAGGGCGCTTCGCGGACGACCGCTATCGGGGGCCGACGCTGCGCTCGTAGGTTGCATGGCCATGGCAAGTGTGTGCAGGTTGAGTTTTGAAAGGAGAGGAACGAAGCCGTACTGTAATTGTTGTTTAGAAAAATATATACTTCGACGAACGAACATGGTACTTGTTTGAAGGGTTTGCACCCTCCTCTACAAGGGGGCACAATCCTCTAGACTACACCCGAGGCGCGTAGAAGACAGCAAGCTACTTGTATATACTAACGTCGAAGAGCATGTGCTTTTATGGCAAGCTTTACAAATAAATGTGGAAGACGCGCACGGGCGGCAACATCGGTACGACAATGCCGCAGATTGATAGATCTGGTAGGGTGTGGCAGCAAAAGCTACATATCTGTGTGTTCGTCCCATCTATTCTGGCGCCGGTATACCAAGGTATTCAGGCCTTTCCGCGTAATGATATGAAGGTACGAAGAATACAGACCCTGGTAACGGAAAATGTGTGCACACTGCTACCGACGCAGCGATAGCGTGAGAAATGAGAAGGAAAAGACGCGAAGGAAAACTATCTTCGGACGGCGGCATTGATGGATGGGCTCATTTTCTATGCCGAAACTTGAGTCATCGTCATGAAAAGGCGAAGATCTTGAACGTGTATCTCGTTTGTTTGTTTTTTTCTATAGCGATGGCCAGAGGTCGGTCAAAGAAAGAGGAAAACATACATGCAGATGGTGTGGCAAAATAAACAACACCGCTGAAAAAAAAAGAACAACGTCGTCTAGACTATGGTCTAGTACATCGTTAGTTGCATGCATATTCTGAAGCTTTAGCTTCAGTTTCATCTTTCAATATCCGTGGGTTGGTGAAACTTTTATTCGAATAGCCCACCCCTTGCCCGACCCCGTCTCAAATGCCGATCTCAAGCTACAGTGTAAATCTCGTGGCGCCCGAAGTATGGTTCGGCAGGCAATCGCAAACCATTACCCCTCCCCGTGTTTCAGCAGCTTCCACATGCTGTGGCCGACACGACTCGGCATGGACTGTTCCTTGTCTGGGTCGCCATGGGAACGGCCGGTTGAACAGCGAAAGAGGGTCCTGCATGCTGCGCGCCACAATCTTTTTTTTTTTTTGTGATTTTCTTCGTGAGTGACCATGCGCTGTTGCTGAATTGCTTCAGTCTCTCTCGCTTTGGGCTGCACGCGTTGCTCGCGTAGGCGTTGCTCGCGTAGTAGGTGATGCGCGTCACTTACTTTTCGCCTGTTGGAACAGCAACACAACAGTTGAAGAGACAGACAACAGCAGGCCTTTTTTTTCTGTTGCTGCATATGCATGGGTGGTATGTATCGCACATTATAAGCGGTATATGCATGTGGTGTGGAATACATCGTATAAGCGTGTTACCTTTTTGGAGTCACTGCGTAGTCAGTCGTAACTTGAGGCATAAGGTAGATGGCAGTACAATCTTATTTACGAAAGTGAGGTGTGTGGCAACGGACAGTTCCCTCCTTCGTGCACCGGTGCACATCTATCGCGGACGGACTTGATACTACTGTAGTTCGTCCGTGTACAGCAGTGGTCATGTTCTTTTTTGTTCTCACTTCGTCACAGGAGATGAAAGTCCGCACTGTTCTTTAGTTGTGTTGCTGAGAGCCCACATCGGATACCGCCGTCCGTTACACATGTCTGACAGCCTGCGGTGGGCCAAAGGGACGAGAGTGAGTGGGTGTCTTTTCGAGAGTGGATCCCTTGTCTGCTCTCCGCTCTCTTCTTTGTTGTCTACCTACAGTACTTGTCTCTCTCTCGCCTTTCGCCGGTTGGTGGGGTCCCAACAACATCGAACTACATCGACCGCAGGTGGTTTCGCTTCTTGCTCAGTAAGAGCCTACCCGTGCACCCGGCTGCTGCATGTGAGGCGATTTGCGCTACCTGTTTATGTCAAGCGATGGGCTTGGGCCCTACTTAATACTGGCCATGCAGTGCTAAATGACATATTCCAACGGCCCAGAGCGAGCAACGAACAGGTTGGGTTTTCTATGCTTCTTTTGCCTCCTCCCCCAAGCCCGTCGCGCCTGGCTCACTTGTTGTCTTGATCTTTTTCGTTGTTCATGCTTTGTTTTTTTGGGGCTACAGTGCAAACCTCGTGGCGCCTCAAGTATGGTTCGGTAGGGAATCACAAACCATGTCCCCTCCCCGAGTTTGAGCAGCTTGCCCCTCCTGTGGCCGACATGACTCGGCCTTGACTGTCCGTTGTCTGTTTCGCCATGGGAACGGCCGGTTGAACAGCGAAAGAGGGTCCTGCGTGCTGCGCGCCGCAACTTTGTTTTGTTTTCGTTTGTGATTTTCTTCCTGAGTGAACGTTGTACACATGCGGTTGCTGCTGTTATGCTCGGAATATGCTGCAAAGGTCGTAAGGTTATCGTCTCTGCGCTTGGGCTGCACGCTGTGCTCGCGTAGGAGATGCGCTTTCCTCATTTTTTTCTCTATGCCAATATCCATGAACAAAAACAACGACAGCACGGTTGAAGATACAGACAACAACCGACGGTCCGCCTTCGTTTTTTTTTTTTTTTCTTAATATGACACAACGAATCCATCTCTATCATAGAAAAGAGTCGGAGACAGATTACCAATGAATTCATAACGTCAGAAAGTACCTGTATGTCTACGATTTCCCAGACAGCATATAGGGACATCTCCCCTGCGGGTAGCAGGCTCAACAAAACAGTTTGGTAGCTGTCTTGTGTGTCTCATACTCCATACTCATAGGAGTATATGTTATGTTGGGAAGGTGCAGAAGAAATGTGTTAGGTACTGTTGGGCAGTCGGGCGTTTCGTGTGGCACTCTTTTAGTCGTAGGGCATGCAATCTCCCTCAGTTTCCAAACGTATTTTCAATGTGGTACGCGTATGTACCGGGTATGCATATGTGCGGACACATTTCGGAGTATGTGCGGACACACGGGAGTGGTCTCACCATTTTCTTACCGTTTTGTGTAATTTCGTGTCGGTAAATGTGCAAATGGCACGGGAGAACATTCTCTCATTATTGCCTCCTGACGTGGTCGCCGATAGAAGCGTGTGGTTGAGGTTTCATCGCCGGCATGTGGGTGTGTGTTCAATGCAGTGGGTATGGTTACCTATCTCGCCCGTTTGTAGGCAGAAGGTATGGCTACCTCTCCCATTAGTAGGCAGCGCGGACCACAAGTAAAGACAGGGTCTATCATTTCATGCATGCTACATCATTTGTATTTGGTATGGGAGGAATGAGAGGTTGTTCTAGTTTGTATGCAATTTCGACGGTGTATGGGCAGGGGGAGTACTCCCTGTGTCCGTGTTGTGCCCAGATGTTGTCGCATCAGTTGGCAGCATGTGTCATGGACAGGTAGACGTGGAAGGGCGGCGACAGGTGAAGGCAGCAACAGTATGTTGTGCATGGTGGCATGTTGGGCTTGTACATAGCGCAGTCCATCCTTCGACCACACACAAAGGGGCGCAGTCCATCCTTCGACCACACATGAAAGAGTTTGTTCGTACCTGTGGGGATTTTTCGGAGTCCTGGGTCAGCCAAGAGCAGCAGCAAGAAGCAGACGCAGTGCAGTATACTACTACATACAGCTTTACAGTCCGTCCTCCTCAAGTCCTATCGGAGATGATTAGTATCGCACAACGGCTGGATCCGAAATGCCGGCTAGCTCCGCAATCCAAGAGAGGTGGGTGGCTGAGCTAAAAACGGAATGACTACATGCGCGCTCCTCTCAGCAGATAGATGTGGTTGGCTGGCTCTTTGAAGTGCAGATTTCTGGTTCAGCGGAATTTGTCCGAATTCCCAATTTTTCCGTTGTCACCTGGGTGTATGGGAATTTTTCATGAAAGGTGCACAGAAATCGATTATCCTAATTGCAAGGGACACGTTTCATTTTCAGTGTTCCCCCTTGCGGTTTCGACGGTCAAATATGCGGTTGCCCACACATTTTCGCATCGCTATAAGCTACAAGTATGAAGCTGCTAGTGAAGTATGTGTGTGCAGGTTTGGTAGCGCAAAAAGCAATTTAAACGGGATTTTACGTCGTCATTAATTACATACCAGCGTTCTTATTTATCACATAGACATTACGGTGTACGAACATAAAATAACAACACTTCAGGAATTGGTGAACGAACGAATGAAACACTTCCTAGTAAAGAAAAACATAATCAAAACAAAAACAACACATGATAGCACGCAAGCTAATCTAACAAGAAAAGTCCTTCGTATCTATTTGCTTCCAAATACCCAGCTCCACTTTCTTCCATATGAATTCCGCACCGTAGGTGCATTTATACCCACAATGTTTGCAGTCACTGGCGAGGTACGAAAAAGTGTACACATGCAATTGGGTAAAGTATAAGTATTACGTATGAGTCGACTAGAATAGTAACGTGCAAGCATGTCAGCCATCAATCTGGTTGTGGCAGCTTGACAAAATCGAATATCAGTACATCTAATAGCAAATCGGCATATTTGACGGTGTAACGTCGACATTTTACACCTAGTAGATAACACTGTTTCCCAATGCGGAAATGCCCGATGTTGCTTCAGCGTAGTCATATGTTGGCACTTATTATACATACCAATACAAGTCTTACCAGGAATGTCTTGCCCTATTTGCATATCCAGAAAGTGTGCTGATTCCCCACACTGTTCTAGCGTAATGCGAACGGGGTTTTCTATCTCATCACCATCCATATCTAGCACCATTGTTGGGTACATACCACCATATTGATTACCCTCCTTATGTAATATCTTCAAATGTTGGTCCAGTCTGGTTACGATATCGCACTGTAAATATGTCATCTATATACCGTTTTGTACCAATGCTATACTGCTCAATAATTCAAATGGATACAACGGTGTAGTCCCAGCTTGTTTAGCAATTAAATACTCCACCATTTCCTTAAAAAAAATCGAATTCATGCATAAACGCAAAAATATTCGCTAGTTCGGGAGCTGGTGCCGTTCCCATAAAGATACCAGAGGCTTGTTGGTACATGCCGTTCTCAAATTGTACAAATCCTTCATCCAAAATAAAATCTATCAATTTACAGACCCGTTCCCATCCAATGTGATTCGGTCGACCTCTACTAGACGTTACGTTGCTCGGGTTTTCCTTCGACCAGCCAATGTCTCTAACAAATGGTGTCTTATTATCAGGCCCAATACCCCGTCTCAACTGCATAGATTTAAACCCTTTTTATCTTCTTGCTGCAATGGATGGGTGATAAAGCATCTGAACCGTGTTGCTGCCTTACCTTGTGTGCTGCGTAGTCGTAATTTGAGCGATAAGGGGTAGATGGCAGCACAATCGTTTTTGCGTAGTGAGGTTTGACAACTGGTCGTTCGTGTAGCGTTGCGCGTCTATCGCGACGGCAAGCAAGCGTGTTGAGATAATAATAGTTCGTCCGTAGTGCGTATACAGTAGTCGTCATTTTGTTGTAGCTTCATAAATCATACCAAAAATAAATGATGAAAGAGAGTCTCCACAGTTCGGAAACGTCGACTATATTTGTTATGTTTGTTGCTGCTGAGCGGACGTCGGATGTCGCCGTTCGTTGCAGCCTGCGGTGGGCCACAGGGACGAGAGTGAGTGTCTTCTCGAGAGTTAATTGATGCCTTCTCGACGCTCTCTTCTTTTGGTCTTTGGTCTGTACAGTAGTACCTGTCTCTCTCTCGCCCATCGCCGTTGGGGTCCCAACAACATCGAACGTCAACCGCAATCGTTTTGCTTCTTGCTGAGTAAGAGGCTAACCGTGTCCCCGGCTGCTGCATGTGAGGCGATGGGCGCTGCCTCTTTGCTTGAAGCAATGGGCATGTCCCCTACTGTTTGCTGCATGCAGTGCTATGTGACAGCTTCCAGCGGTTCAGAGCGGCGACGGTGGCTTTTCTATGCTCTCTTTTGCCACCTCCCTGAAGCCTGTCGCGTCTGGCTCACTTGTCTTTGTTCTCCCTTCTTTCTATAATTATTTTTCATGCTTTGTTTTTTGGGGTCCGCCGGTCACCCACCCACCCATTAGTTCAGTTTTAGTTTTTTTACTTGCCATGTCTGTGACTGGGCCCCGCAAGTTTCGCAATTAATTCTGAAGCTTTTCTGAAGCTAATTGAAACAGTCTCATCGTTCGATATCCGTTCGGTGGGGAATCAATCGCAAATCATGACCCGTCCCCGAGTTTGAGCAGCTTCCGCCTCCTATGGCCGGCAAGAGTCGGCCTTCACTGTACCTTGTCTGTTTCGCCGTGGGAACGGCCGGTTGAACTGCGAAAGAGGGTCCTGCGTGCTGCGCGCCACACCTTTTTTTTTGCGTTTGTTTGTGATTTTCTTCCTGAGTGACCATTGTACACATACATTCATTGCTGCTGTGCTGCTGTACACATACATGCGGTTGCTGCAGTATACACTCGGAATGTGCTGCAAAGGTCGTAAGGTTGTCGTCTCTGTTGTTTTTGGCTGCACGCGTTGCTCGCGTAGGCGATGCGCGTCTCCTACCTTTTCCAATGTCGTTACCTATCAAGAGCAACGGCAGCACAGTTGAAGAGACAAACAACAACATACGGTCCGCCTTCGTTTTTTTTTGTTTTGCTGCATGCATGGATGGGTGGTATGCATCGGTATAAGCGTGCTGCTGCCTTACCTTGAGTCTGCTGCGTAGTCTTAATTTCAGCGATAAGGTATTGTAGATTGCAGCGCAATCTTATTTACTACGTAGTGAGGTATGATAACCAACAGTCTTGCTCCTTCGTGCAGTGGTGCGCATCCATCGCGGACGGCAAGCGTATTGAGATAACAGTTCGTCCGTGGTGCTATGTAGTCATGTTCTCTTTAGTTCTCACTTCCTACAACAAGATAGTCCACAGTTCGCACACGGCGACGATATTTGTTTGTTATGTTTGTTTGTTGTTGCTGAGCCGACATCGGATATCACCGTTCGATACTCTATGTGACATCATGTCTGACAGCCTGCGGTGAGCCAGAGGGACACGAGTGAGTGTCCTCTCGAGAGTTAATGCCTTGTCTTCTCTCCGCTCTATTTTTCAAGTCTACCACTCTCTCTCTCTCTCTCGCCTTTCGCCGGTGGGGTCCCAACAACATCGAACGTCAACCAACCGCAGTCGTTTTGCTTCTTGCCGTGTAAGAGGCTACCCGTGCATCCGGCTGCTGCATGAGAAGCGATGGGCGTTATGCCAAGCAATGGACTTGGGCCCTACCTAACGTTTGCGCATATGCAGTGCTTTGTGAGAGTTTCCAGCGGTCCAGAGCGAGCGGCGACCGTGGTTTTTCTATGCTCTCTTTTGCCTTCTCCCTGAAGCCTGTCGCGCCTGGCTCTGTTGTTCTCGCTTCTTTCGTTCTTATTTATGCTTTGTTTTTTGGGGTCCCCCGGTTCCCCCGTGTGCTCATCGGGCGTCTTCTTGGTGCCTACCCTGATTGTTACCCGCTGAAAAATCGAAAGCTTCAGACACGCAACGCGACGATACTCGTCGAGTTGCCATACACAATAGAGACCATGCACCGAAATGGATGTGGTATATGTATCTGCCCCATCACCACCGAAAAATATAGATATGTCGTAGTCTATGTGTGAGGAGAAAGATAACATCTCTTCTTTCTCGACCATTCCGGCCAGCAACTACCACACGCATGTATATGTTGCTGTGGTATGCATGTCAGGAAGGCAAAAACCCACAGGCAGTAAGCACTCGTCCCGCAGCAGTAGTACTGATGCTATACTGCTGTATGATCTGCCAGAGGAAACAAAAGAGGACGCCCGACGGGGTGGCGGTGGAAGGTATTTACCCCTCGATGGATGCACGCTATTGACTACTGATCTGGTTCCGAACCGTATGCATAGTATGTTCCGCAGTACACCTTGTACACAGAATCTTTAGTTACTATCCGGCCGCAACCCCCTCCCCCACTTGGCGCCGGGATCGAAAGGGAGACTCACTACAGCAGTAGGGTGCTTGGTGTCATGTCATACGGAGACGTGCTTGCTTGGTTGTCGCGTTTGGCGAAGGTGAGGTGCACCACGTCAGCAGCTTATTGCCGAATCTATTAATGGCCTGCACTGTCAATAAACCGGGCCGTAATTGGTGGAGTCATCGTAGATATCGGAGACCCGACTTTCTGCCCTCGCTAGCGCTGAACGCACGCCGCTCCGAGAGCGCGCGGCACGGCCGGAGGGCCCTCGCAACACAGGGCTATACGTAGGTGCAAGTCCCACTGTGTGGCGAGGTCTACGGGTGGAGAAACTGCAAAAACAAAAGGCTCTAGGCTCACGAGAGCATCAGGATTGCAAATTCTGTAATCTCGTGAGCTCTCAGCCCCGAGGAAATCCGTCTATTGGTCTATAGCGCACTCCTCTCTGTTTGATGCTGCTGTTTCTGCTGCTGCAATCCTTCGTCGGAAATTTTGTTGATTTCCCCTCCCATGTTTGCGCGACCTGCTTAATACAATGGTTTTGCTGAAGGGCTCGCTGCCATGGAGGAGTACGACGAGTGCTTCGATGCTTCCGGCCCGCAGCCCTTTCGGCAGCACAAAACACGGCGGTTACAAACACCTTAGGAGGAGGGCTTGGAGAACCGCCTGTGGCTGAACCACTTGCACCGGTCGTAGCCTCACCCCCTGAAGGAGCTATGCCACTAGCACCGCTGGCATGTGACCCCGTGGCAGTGCTTCCCGCCGCCGAGCGTGAGCGAGAGAGAGGGGGAGGGGTGCCAGAGGGGGAGGTACGTACCTGTTGCTACTGATGCCGGAACCGGGGCGGGGGGGCAGGGGTGCGCACCGTTTTGGTGCTGGTGCTGGATTCGTGGTTGGAGTTGGGGCTGGGGCGGGGGCAGGGGCAGGTATTGGGAACAAGGGCGGGGTCGTGTGGCGGTGCGAGTGCCCCGTTTCATGGGCGTTGAACAAGGGAGCGGTCGAGCGGCCGTGCGAGTAGCCTGTTTCATGGGCATTGACGTTGGCGACGCAGCACGGCAAGGCCTACAGCGCAGGTGTGCGGTCATGTAGAGTATCGCTCTATTGTTCCAATTACAGTACGCCGGACTCCTCAGCAGGGCGTCTCTCTGCAGTGATCCTTCAGTGATCTCTGCCTCTAAGTTCTCTGTTTTGTCGGTGACTCGCCGCCTGTCGCGAATCCTGTCCCCGTGCGACACACGTATATTTTCGTGCGTTGTCTCTGCAAGGTGCGGTTGTTCCTCATCGACGTAGCAAAGCAACCCCTGGGCAAGGCACGGGAATCCAGTGTTTTGATTCCCAAACTGGCACAACGGCTGATGAGGCCATTACCAACAAGGGCGATATCGAGGCGCGAAATTCTCCCTTCACTTGGAAGAAGTGTCAATCACCGACACCGCTTGGTATCCGAGGGGTGAAACGTTCAAGCGTCCCAATAATGGACCCGGTGAATACGAAGCTCTACAGTAGTAGAGTTTGTTGTTGTTGTTGTTGTTGTTTCTCGCATTAGATCTATAGTCCACAAAAATGGGGAGCTCGTGGTCGGAAAAACCCGGCACATGAGACGCCGCGGGGAAACAAACAAAAAAATAGGGTACAAACCACTCGGAAGAGAGAAGAAAATGATAGAAAGAAAAGAACAGCTACCGCACCGGTCGAGAAAAGAGCCCTAGAAGACCGATTAAAAATTGTGCGACCTTGAAACAATGAAGGGCTGGGAGATGACCCTAGAGGAGTGTGCACAAGAATGAGGGACGAACGACCTTAACTATGTTAGCGCTTGTATGCCTGGCTGGCAATGAACGGTGGTGTTTGTTGGTTTGGGGGTGAACAGTTGCCGCAGACGTTCCGTTGCATATGCTGTTGTTGCGCAAGTCGATTTACATGGGCATATTCGCATGTTGATATGGACGACGTAGCGAAAGTAACAGCAGCACATGTATGCGCATGTATGTGCTGTTTTTCTTCGCAAGTGGGGTGACTCCTCTAGGCCGTTTCGCTTTGTATGTATATCTTGTTTTGGGGTAGCGTGTGGCCGAAGAAGATCGTATTGTTGACTTTGTTTTTGAGGCAATTGGCCATTTGCCTTTGGATATAGAGTACAGATGTGTCGGAGGAGGACATAGCCGAGGTCATAGGGGTTTAGAACAGTCTTGAAACCATAGGCGCAAGACGCGTGCGTGAGTGGGGTTCAGGCGATTCCCTCTCGCAAATTAACGCCGCTCCGTGTTACACGCATATTATTGAAAATTGTCTCATAGGTATGATCACCGACACACACCAGAGATGGAACAAAGAGAAGGTGACAACTCGAAATAAATGCTGTGTCGTACTGGCAACATGCATGCCTTGAAGAAGAACGTTTGGTCATCTCACTAATGGGCACACCACCCTTGATTCCTGTGTGCCCTGCCCTGCATTGCGTTGCAGCTCTTCCACGAGTGGAAACAGAAGCAGAATCAAGGTTCGGGGGTCAAGGAGGAGGACCTGCCTTACACGGGTGACTACAACGCCGACGGGGATCCTCGGGTGCAGCTGCTCATGTCGCAGAAGGACCAGTCCGTCGGCTAGACGTACATCGAACAAGCGCCGGAAGCGAGGCCCACCCTACCGCTGCCAGCGGCCGCAAAATTAGCGGCGGCCGCCCTTGGTACTCAGTTCGACGTCCCTTCCTCCTGCGCGGGCGAGAGTTTCCCGCGGGCCCCCCATCTTTGCGACGTGGGTATTTTTTTTTTTATTGCGAGGAATCCTTGTGCGTTCGTCCCTACTCCACCCCGCCCACCCCTCTCTTCCCCATGCACAAACTCAACAATTGCGTCCACGCCCTCACTCGTGGACATTTCAGGAGGACAATTTACGGCTGTTTTCGAAGCAGTCCCTGGCGCCCCCGTACTTCCGAGGAAACCCGTGCATCATGCCGCATGAGGATGCGCCCCACCACGGGCAGGCTACACGACAACAACGACTATTATAGGACGACGCATTCATCAGGTGTGGTACTATGAAATCGCGCTGAATAGCACGGATCCAAATAAAAGGAGAGGAGGGAGGGGGGAGGGTTGGCATGTCTTTTACTAGATAGGGCAGGGTAATGAGCCGCGGGGTAGCCGACTCAATACCTTTCAGTAGTCTATGTCTGCGATGGTTTTGTGGCGGGTGCAGTCAATCATATTGAATTTATGAGTCATCAGAGTCATCCAATAACAAGAAATGTTCCTGTAACGAACGGCCGTCGGCGTACGCATTTAGCAGTCCGTAGGCGACATGAAATACCACACACCCTGGACCAATGTCAACTCTCGGTTGCTCCACACCACAAAGAGTGGCGGTGCCGATGTTGGCGATGCGGAAACCGTCCCGTCGAGAGCTTTCCGACATCGCCTCGCTGGGTTTACGTATCCTCTTCGTCGTGGAAAACTCGAGCTTTAATAATCGGTACAGGGGGTGTGGTATCTTGTGTCACCTACGGTGTACACGTCATACATATGCAAACGTTCCCCCACCGATTTGGGTTTTCGTTGGTTGCTCTTCACAGAGTGACGCAACAGCAATTGCAAAGCTATTCCCCGCGAGCTGTGTGTATGCAACGTCTTGTGTGGCGGGCGATCGAGGGAACGGGGCCATAGGGCCCACGGAAGCTGAGGTGGCGAGAGTTTGCAAGATGCATGCATGCGAAAAATAACACCCGCGGCCAATAAAAGAAGACCTCTTTCCCCCGTGGCACTGGTTTGTTTCCAGGTGACCCCTTCGCACACACCAAAGCAGCAGCAATAACAAAGGTATCCGCCACGAGCTGTGTCAATGCTCCGTCTTGTGTGGTATTGATGCAGACAAAAATGTAGGACGTTCAAAAATCGGGAGCGCGAGGGTCTGGGACAGCCTAAAAGAAACACGTTCGGATCAGTTTAGTACGTAGCAATTTCGCCCCCGGTGCAGATATGTTGGTTTTACGACGACCGCTCCCCACACACCGAATCAACAGCAATGACGACGGCATCTGCCACGAGCTGTGTATATGGCTCTCTTCGCCTGGCAGAGCTGTCTTGCCCCTCCCAGCGGCGTTGCGTTTAGGAGTGCTTCTCCTGCTGTTCCAACTGCGACACTGCGTGTGTCTGTGGGAGATCTACGTTTGATTTGGCTTGCATTTCCTCTACAACGCCCCGGGGATCGGGGTGAGTATCTCCTACAAATGCCGGTGAAACACGGCCATCTGCTATCGGAGCACGACCTAACTGGTGCGGTGAAGAGTGCCCAATCTTTCTTCTTCTTCACAAGCCAGCAGATCGTAAATCCGTGCTCTATTGGCCTCGTTCTAGATGAAAAGGAGCTACATTTGGCGGTCGCTTATAGAAACTTGGGCTCCTGGTAGATAGAGCTTGTTTTCCCCTCCTGGACGGAGGGAGAAGAACTGTCGCGCTTCGCGCTCCGCGGCTCATTACAACAACCCGCTGTAAAACCCCACGGTTTGAAGCAAGAATGTTTTCATTGGGGACCATTACACATCAATTCGTATACCTTGCGCATCTTCTATCCTGCCCCCTGAAGTAGGGTAGGTGGTGGTTGTGTCGTCCATCATGGTTGTATGCAGTCCAACTCTATTTCGCGAGCACTGCGACAACGCTGGGTTGTTCTTTGGATACTTCCGACCCCCATTCATTAGAGTGACCTTTGCCAGTGTGGTGCCAATGGAAGGAATTCATAATGCTTGTTAATGCTGATTTGTCGTTCCAATCACTTTTCGTGTCATGTCGACCAAAGGTAAATGGTTCTTGGTAATTTATAACAATAGATATAGTTTCCCGACCTAAGGGGAGGGTTCGGGGGTCCCCAAAAATCTTTTATCACCCCCGCGGGGTCGACTATTGCTCAAACGCCTATGGAAAACCAGCGGATGATAAATCTACTTCCATTTCCCCGCTCTTAGTCGTGTCTACTGTTGGCAGATGGACGTGCCTATGCAGGTTGAGCCCACGGCCTCTACGTTCCTTCCACCGGCACCACCAGTCCCGGCTGAGGCAGCCGCGGAACCAGTAACTACGCCGCCGACCCCACCTGTCCCGCCGTGTGAGAATTCCCTATTTTTTTTCATCGTTTGGGATTCCCCGCTACCCCCACCTCCCCGCCGAGCGTTGAGCTTACCGTGCATGTACATGTTGATAGCGGGCAATCTCGACCGACCCGCCCCGTGAACGTAGTCACTTCAAGTGTAGACGTTTCTGGAGACTTGCTGAAAACCTTGTTTTTACATGATACCTAGGCAAATCAAAGCCCCTTGTCGTGTGGTTATGAGTCGTGTACCTGGTGACTACGCTGAGCATGACTTGTTTGCACCACCTTGGAATCTAAAATTTTCGAGGCAAACCCGCCCAGGGTAGGACGAAGTGAAATTTATACACCGAGGCGTACTGCCCCCCCGCCTGATATTAAGGTGTACGCAGATAGGCAGGGTTTCGTGCATCCTACAAAGGTTACCGCACGCAAGAGAGACAGCGTGCACGCACATAGAGAGAGAGAGAGAGAGAGAGAGAGAGAGAGAGAGAAAGAGAGAGAGAGAGAGATGTCCGGTTGTACCACTATTTCATTACGTTGGTGTACACACATTATGTACGAAATGTCGTTCACTGCTTGATACTTTGCCGATGATTGCCGGATTGTAGTTTCCAGCAGCAATAGAGTTATTATTAGAGGGAATCCACGTGTTGTTGAAATGACGTGAAAGATTGACATTTCAGGAAGTTTTGACGTAAAGAGGTTGCGCCGCTTTTTTGGGGGCAAACTCTGACGGCGAAATTTTTGTGAGGAAGCGTCAAAATTAAATTTCACCCAAACATAAAACGACGCGAAAAGATTGACGCTTCAAACATCGCCAGACTGTGGCTCACACACGCTTGCTCTGCTGCGGTCTGCTGTGCGCGGTCAGCAGCGAACACATTGGCCATGCCTATACTGATTGCTCCTAGCGGTCCTGCACCCACGCGTCTCGGCAGTTCTCACGGCGGCCAAGTGGCCAGACGCGCGTGTTCGGCGCGCGCGTTCGGTAGATGTGCTGTCGCGATTGCGCACGGGCTTTCAGCAGCAAAAAGGGGCATAGGCAGGGGAGTGATTGGGGGAGTCTCGCCCTCGAAGGCAGCACATGGAGAGGAGTAAGGGAGGGTACACGGACTTTGCCAGTCAGTAGGTGCATTTCGCCCGCCCCCTCACGGGGTTCGGTGCTCTGCTGCCGCAGTGACATCGGTATATACACAGCAGTGCAGCGAGCAGCTGCCTTACTCATCAGCAACGAACGGCAGTTTGCCGCCTGGGAAGTCGCAGTTTGACGCCTGGGAAAAGTCGCCGCGGCAAAGGAGGGAAGGTCGGCGGGATGAGGCGAAGGGGTACACCTAGTCTCCTGGGAGCCTGGGGGTGTGAGTCTTCGCTTCGGAATGTCGACCCTGGGTGGCAGCCCGAACCAACCTTGAACTCTACCTCCACCATTTTTTTTTTTTCACCTCTCACGTGTCAACGGGCACACGCGGTGCGAATTTTTTCCCGTCAAAACCCTCAACCGTCACTTTATGTTGGCGTCAATCCTCAAAGGTCAAAATTCCGCGTCAATCCATAGTGGATACCCTATATTTAAAACTCGAAAAAATGCATGAAACCAGTGGAAGAGCCCGGAAAGTGGATGAATGGAGTTTTATATCCGAGGGGACTTTTGGGCAAAAATGCATGAATCGTGAGCAAAGACATGTTTGGGGCTCCAGAGCTCCAAGTATATATTTGTGTTCCGAGACGAACAGACTGCTCTCTCTATCTCCCTCTCTCCCTCTCCTCTCTCCTCGCTTTTGCAGCAAACATCACCGCCGTCACAACAGCAAAGTCACAGCACACAGTCATAGCAACGCCGCCACCACCGCCAGCCCCCAACCAAGCTTTCGGGCACTGCCCGAACGATTTTTTGTTGTGTTCCGTGCGTATCAACGCGTACGTGAGGTTGGTTGCTGCATGCTGCTTCACCCTATCTTTTCCCCTCTGCCCTCCTCTCTCGTCGTGCTCCTTTTTCTTTCTCGCTTTTTCTCTGGCGCCGCCATCGCACGCAAGCACAGACGAACTAACGAACAGACACAGTTCCACAAGGCTCGCCGCGTAGCTTATAGGCTGCCCCGTTATTTTTTGGGGGGGAGGGCGGCCCTTCCTAGTCGGCATGGTGGGGAGGCTGGAGGTTGTTGTTGCCGTTGATGCACAGGGTGTGCGTATATGCCTGTCTGCCTGTGTTTTTTAACTGCCTGCCTGTCTTTTCTAACACCCCTCTCTCGTTTTCTCTTTTTGTCACAAAAAAAAAAGAAGGATCAACGGTTAGTTATCATCAACGTGCCCGCGTGCCAACATACAGAGTATCAGCTAGCGTGGGTTGGGGGCGCTCTTGGCAAAGAGGAACGCGCCTTGTCCGCTATTCGTTTAGTACGTTAGGGTGTGCATAGTCGTATTACCTTGAAAAAAGGCACTCTAACTTCGCATGCTGCTTGTTTCCGGTTTATCAAATTTGGCTGCACCACAACGGCAGCCAACCTGCCCAACACCAGCTGTCCGAGGATGTATTGGCGCAGGCTAACAGTCCTGTGTTTTTATCCTGTGAAGATCTATTCTCGAGTTTTATATCACGAGAGTTTTTCAGCAAAAATGTACAAAGCAGCGAAAGGCCCAAAAAAGTCTCGCCGGTCGAGTTTTGAATAACTCTAGTGCAACACATTGTAGGTTTGGGTCGACACCACGAGCGCTGGGGGACCCCCCCTCTCTTCAAAGGGCCCCTTTGTTTCTTATGTTAAAGCAGTCCGTCGTATGCTGCGTTACAGAACAGGAGCATAGACGGGGGCGGGTAACCCTCACCCAACCCCCCCCGCGAGGGGCCGCGGCGCTAGCTTGTGTATTAAAAGGTTAAACCCGGACCTAAGAATAAGTTATTCTGTCGGTGGAAGATATCCCCCTGCACTTCGTTCCCGAACACACATCTATTATCTGCAGCGGACCCGGAATTGGACCAGTATGATGCCTGCATCGAAGCTATGGGAGCGAATCGCTATCCCACCATAGGCACGCTCATCAAATTCGCGGATGCACGCGAGCGTGTGAAGGCCTCGAGACTTCGTGGTCTTGGTCGTATCTCCCTGGCTGCCACCAACCCCCACGAAGGGTGCTCCGGGGTAGCGTCAACAAGGTGCGCTTACCGTAGTTACCTCTGTCATTGACCCGTGGGGGGGATCGGGTGTTTCTATAAAATACACACAGCCCGGGGCTGGGATTAAACACAGCGGTAGAGGGGCCGACACTCGCCGGGGCCGTTGTTTCTTTTGGGCTGTGATGCACCTCATATCGAGCACGAGGTGTGTGTCTGGTGCAGATGTGTACCACGAAATGTCGGCAATACAAATATCGCACAACCAAGGGCCGTTTGCGGGGACTCGTGCTCAGTCGACCATCATAACCACTGTGCGAAGGGCAGTGCTCACGGAATGTCCGTGCGTGTCTTGCCAGCTTTACCCCTCGCCCGCATCACAATAAAACGTGTGCATTGTGAAGCCCCAGTGCGCGCTCGATATTCGCGACTGTGGATACGTATTACCGAGTGCGGGAAATACGCTTCGTATGAAATTACGCCGTTACCCTGCAACCTCAGGCTCCCCACCCTACACGAATACTGTAAGACGGAAGGGGGGTGGGGGAGCACGAGCGTGATTTGTGTGAAGCCCGGTGCAACTTTTTGTCTGGTGTGTTGACAATTTTGTTGCAGGGTGCTACTCCCAAAGGGGCGTAAACCTCACGGATAGGCCCGTGTTCCAGTACAATCGTTTTGACAAGTAGGAGGAACAAAACAACAAACTTGGGTCCTTCTCGTCCACGCTTGCCGTGCACGTTCAAATGTTGTCGGATACAACCAGGTGGTTGAATGAGCTGAAATTCTACCGCGAACGCAACCTTCAGGACGCGACCACGCTTGCCGAAGCACGACGTACCCTGAAGATGGCATGAACTCCTTCGGGGGTTCGTGTTTTTCCTTGTGCGAGTTGGTTGCTTCCTGTTCAACTGGTTAGTGGTGCGTTGAATGAACTTCCTTGCTTTTTCTTGGCTTGTTCGGTTTATGTTTCGTTACAATTGGCAACGTGCATATTGCTTTCATGTCTCGAGGCGGTCTTGTGTTGTCAGCCACCGTTTTCCTACTGGTTGAAACTATTTGACTTAGTTTTCACGTGCTTCTTTTACTTGCTGCCTCCGGCCCCGTTGAAAGGTGAATGTTTGCCATACAGGGTCGGTAACCCAGGTTGATCTAGACTCCGGATGCCGCCCTTTAAAAGGGGGATCTCCGTAGAGTACATACCATCTCATGGTCATAGGTGACAGGTGTTTATTTATTGACCACCCAAGGAAAATGAAGTATCCTGCGAGGGAAGTTGTTGCGGTCTTTCGGTTTGAGGTTAATGTGTTGGGAAAGTGGTGGGATTTTTACCTTTGATGTTGGGTGCATGATCAGGCCATGTGCACTGGTTTTATGTTTTGGGTGCTCGACACATATTCTACAACGTGGGTAGCATTATGTAGTTCATCATGAAGTGGATGTTTGGGTGAGGATTGTTGTTTGAGTGCTTGATGGATACATGGTACAAGGCGTTGCAGCGGCGGTTAGTGGCTACACAGCACAGATGACCCGGGAGAGGTCTGTCTCGATGTTGATGCATTCCTCGGGTGTACATTTTGTGCCGTGAATGAGGGGGTACGCATGCACAGCTTACCATCCCTTGCCGTTTACTTGAGGCAAGTGGCAATAAGGTACAACTGAAGCAAAGGGGAATCCATGCTTGGAGGCGTGCGGATGGCGAGCGAACCCCACAGGGTAAACAAAAATGTGGGAAACAACACATATATTGTCTACGTTGGGCGTGAAAAAACAGAGGTCAACATTATGTGTTGGTTTGCAACAATTGTTGCGTCGAGTAGAGGTATGGAATGCAGTTTAAGAACAACGAAAACTTGTGACGGAATTGGCTACACCGATAACTTTGAGGAAAACTGTGTCCGGGTGTTCGATGCATGAACACACGCCAGAGGTATTACCCACACTGACTACCCGAAGGAGTTTAGGTTTGCTGGGTACGCTGTTCCAGCCTTTTGACTTCGGGGTGATGTGTTCGGAAGGCAGTAGGATACTGACGTTGGTGTTGTGGGCATGAAGGCACTGTCCATGGCTTCATGTTTTGTGTGCGGAAAAATCCACGTCTACGTGGGTGGCCCTATGTAATTGATCATGACGAATGATTGTTTGTGTGCTTGGTGGATATATGGTACAAGGTGTGTGTTTCTCGCGTTTTTTTGTTGGACAGCACAGATGACTCAAGAAGTGTCCCTCGATGTTGTTGCAATCGTTCGGTGTACATTGCGTGCTTTGAATGTGCGTGGAGGGGGCACAAGTGACTCAAAGCGGATTCCATGCTTGGAGACGTGCCGATGGCGCTTGAGCTCCACAGGGCCAATACCAAACGGGAAACGTACATATATATATATATGTTGGGCGTGAAAACAAGGGGTCATCGGTGACATTTCCTGTGTTGAGTGAAGGAAAACAATGCAGTTCAAGAAAGAAAATGGTGACGGTATTGGCTTCACCGACAACCCAAAGGAATAGCTTGTCCGGGAGTTTGTAGCATACTATTCTTGAATGTGTCAGGTGCATATGTTTCGCTCGTGCTCACTGGAAATACACCCAAGGCTGATCAAAACACGGGTCAGAGGTGAAGGGAGATGTTTGCTTGAGAACTCTGACGGGGCGAGGGGCAGAGGATTCGTATTTTGCTGACTGTAAATTAATAGAGTAGTCTACTAGTGGAGGGGAATGTAGAGCCTGGCATTTCTTCGTCTTTCTTTTGAGACTCGGGGAAAGTAAAGGGTACACCAAGTTTGAAAAGGCGGGGAGGGAAAAGAGCTTTACACCATTTTCCCTGGGTTTCTCGAGAGTGACCAAGGCTGGGCGGGGTGCTACTTGGTACATACGTGTCTTTAGCCTTTCTGTATGATTGCTAGCGCGTGTATTTTTCTAGTCACCAACAGGGCTTTCATGTATTCATCTTGTCATCATATTGGGTATATTCCTAGCTTTGTTTCAGTACCTTCGTCACACAGGTAGTTTTCTAGTCATGGACAAGCCCATTGTTGGTTGCAGATAAGAAAGGCGTGGCGTTCTATTTGAGGTGATTCCACCTGGTTCTAACCATGACTTCGATATTCACGATCGGAACTTCGTTTTGGGTGGGAAGGTTGATAACTATGTTAAACTTCTTGCCGCGCTCAAGTGACCCTATCGGTCGGTGTCTGAGGCGTTTCTGACTTTTTTATATTTTCGCAGTAGATGCTGTCTTTGTTGCGCTTTGGTGGCGGCACCGAAAATTCAAGTGGCTCCAAACAACACTTAGAATCGATTTCGTGGTCTTTTGACCGGGTGGAGACGAGAGAAACAAGCGAGGGAGAACCACAAAAATAATCAGAACCGTGGGAACAACAAAAACAAAAAATCGTAAGATTTTTCGTTATACAGCTTTGGCTTGGGGGCAGTATGGTGATAATTCAAGGAGGAGTAATTGAGAAATTTTCGGAACGATTACAAGGGAAAATAACCATGAGCGCTACATATATAAAGGCAAATACTGTGCATCAAGCAACAACTGTTCGGCGACATGTAGCCCACATCGTCGGATACTGACGAGGTGCGCCCGAGGTCGCCGGTTGGAATCCCCCGTCCGCACTGTGATTTGTTCCTTATTTTCCTGGTTTTCGACATGTTTTTTATGCATGTTGTATTCTTTTCAACTCCACGGAATTTCCAGGGAATTCCATGGAATACCACGGAGGTTCCATGGAGTTCCACAGTATTCCATGGAAACCATGGCAAGCCATGAAATGCCACAGAATATTCTATGGCAAATTCCACGGCAAGTCCCCTGGCAAATTCCACGGAATATTCCGTGGACTCCACCGCCACGGAACTCCATGGAGGTCCATGGAACTCCACGGAATATTCTATGGCATTCCATGGAGTTCCATGGAATTGACAAATATTGTAGGGCACCCCCAGCGTATTATTCCAAGTACGACTGGCTGTGCGTAAACCGTAAACTGCTTGTTTCAGTTTCATGACTAGAGGGTTGCCTGGGCTTGGCCCTGGTACTTCATAGCCGCCAGCCTGTATGCAAAACGTTGGCTGGTCGATGGGGCTTTGGAGAAAAGCACTGCGTACGTAACACATGGGGACATCCCAATCGAATTGGGTCGCAATGGCTAGTAGTACCCGTATGTTCTCGACGCGACATACTGGTGCGAAGGTGGCTCCGCAGTCAATTCCTGGCCGTTGGCTCCAACCTTGACATACTATTCTGGCTTTAAAAGTGTAATCACTTTTGACTTTGAACACCCATCGGGTTCCGATCACTTTACGGGTTGAAGGAACAGCGGATCTTGGAATGAGATCATACACTTCATTTTCTTTCAATCGTTCCATTTCTTTATCCATGACTTTCGCCCACATTTTTGCTTTTGGGGATGCTTGCGCTTCTGCGAACGTGTTCGGCAGCGATATGCTAGCTGGATCTGGATTCGATTGAACTTCCGTCTGGGATGTATATGTGTATGAAACGATCTGTGGATACAGTGTCTCGTGTGCATAGTCAGCGCTTGGTGATGGATTGTAACTTCGCAGACTTTGTAGTTCCCGCGATGTTCTGTCGTTTACGCTTGTTCTGATGTTTTCTTGGGCTGGTCCGGATGATCTTGTTCGTCTTGGTATACCGGCGTACTGCCGTTGTTCTGGAGTTGGCGATTGAGTCCGTAATGAACTTGGCGGAATATCAGCATCATCTTGTAAGGAATTGCCAAAAGAGTAATCAGATGGGGTTGTAGGCGGACTACTTTCCCTTTCTGAATTTGGTGATGGTTCGGAGTTTCGAATGTCGACCAAATGATTCGGAATGTTTGGTGATTGTTGAATATCGTCGCTCGATTTAGCGTGAAATATGGAGAGATGATCAAGGACATCTTCCTCATATGCTGTATCTTCCTCGATGGGATTCTCGTCGACGAGTCATGTATCAATCCTCTTTGTAGTTAGAGTTCTTGGTGTGGTCTCAATGAAAGTTACGTTGCGGCTTTCAGTGATTCTGCGAGTGTGTGGATTGTAAATTCGGAAAGAACGACTGTCTTTCCCGTATCCAATCGTTAGTCCTTCCTAAGCTTTCTTCTCTAACTTATGAATATGCGTTTCGATGTGCACGAAGACTCGCGCTCCAACAACGCGTAGTGCAGATAGTTTAGGTATTTAACAAAAAAATTGAGTATGGCGAATCCCCGTCAAGGGCACTATGCGTTGAACGATTCATCAGATAAACCACTGTGTCACAAAATTCGCTCCAGAGGAATTTTGGTAATCCTGTGTCAACTAGTAAGCACCGTGTCATATTCATGATAGTTCTGCCGTCTCTTCTGGATGTCCCGTTTTGCTGGGGAGTATTCGTGGCTGCGAACTCTTGAACGATTCCTGTTTCTTTGCAAAAATCCTTAAAATAATTCGCCGTATATCCACCCCCTTTATCAAACCTTAGCCGTTGAACCCGATGTCCTTGCGGTATCACGTAGTCTTGGATGAAGTAGTTTCGCGTCTCGAATGCCTGATCCTTGGAGCGGATGATGTAGACTGCTTTCCATCTCGTGTGATGATCGGTGAACTTGCTGATGTACCTTGATCCGTCCAGTGCTGTCTTGAAAGGCCCGGCTAGGTCGGTGTAGGAGAGCTCGAATGGTGTCGATGTGGTCTCGTTCGCTGTCTTGGGGTGTATCCTCTGGGTGCTTTTGCCCAGGGCGCATGTTCTACAGGGTGTCAAGGTGTCCTTAAATGAAACGCCTGTGTTGGGCTGATCTCTAAGTTTTTTCATTCTTGCTTCGTTGAGATGTCCCAATCGTTGATGCCAAATCTTCGCTGTTCTTTTCGCAGACCTTGGACGTTCGAGATCCTCCATCTGTATGACGAAGAGTTGTCCATCTTTACGAAGTGGGAACTTGCAGCTGCGGTTTTCAATTCTTGAATCGTTTGATATGATTGTTTTGAAACCTTTCGTTGACCTGCTACAGATGAAAATAGGTTTCGACCTATTCCACTAACGATTGTGATTGGGAAAGTTGCGATCTTCTTCCTTCCTTGAGAGTCGGTGACCTTGACCCTCACTTTCCCGGTAGCTGTACCGCGAAGTTGATGTTTTCCTGCAGTCGTGATGATTGTCGGATTGTCGAGCGTCTTGTACTCGAACATCCTGGTCTTCATTCCTTCGATGAGCTGGTCATCAACGTAATGTCTTGATGCTCCACTGTAGTCATGTCTAGACTGTTTCGGTGAGTCGATCCGAACGCTGTCTGCGTTTCTGACGAGAAGATGCGCGCTCTGGGCGCGGCTTCGTTGCGCACTCCGGGTGCGGCTTTATTGCGCATATGCGATGCGGCTTCCTTGTGCGCACTTCTGGTGCGGCTTTGCTGCGCACACTGGGTGCGGCTTCCGTGCAACGCTCGGTGTGGGCTTTTCTTCGCACGCTTGGCGCGGCTTGTCTTCGCACGCTTGGTGCGGCGGGTTCACTGCGCGCGCTCGGTGCGCACGCGTGTGTTGAAGATACGACACCCATAGTTTCTTCTTCATACACAACCGAAGATACTGGTGTATTTGGTTCGGTTAGTTCGATGCGACCATCATCCCAGTGGTTGAATTTTGTACCACTGTCGACTGTTATAGCTATGTTCTTGCTATGTTCCCGAGTCGATGCATACGCTTTACGCGTGTTAACCGAAGATACTTTGATATCACGTTCGATTTCCTGGTGGTTGATATTTGTACCACCGACGACTTCTACAGTCAGGTTTTGGCTGTCTTCCTGAGTCGTTCCATACGCTGTTTGTTGCGTATCTTGTGCTGAGAATATGAAGCCCATAGTTTCTTCGCACGAATCTACCGAAGATATGCCAGGTTTGGTGTATGGCTGTACGGTGTTCCGTGTAGCTCTATCTGCTAGTACTGCGTGTACTTTCATGTGTGACCGTTTCGCATGTGATTTCGCCGTGTGAGTGGCGGCTTGTGCCTTGCAATGAACCGTTATGCGAAGTTGTATTAGCTATCACTGTATGTGCGTTCTCGTGTAACTTTCCAACATTTGATTTCTGTGCGTGACTGGCAGCTTGCGCCCTACAGGTTGAATCGTTATGCGTAGTCGTATTCTGAAGCGAGCACCATGTATTACGGGCAGTTGCACTGTTCTCGGAAGGTGTATTACTCTTCCTGAACTTGGATTTATTCCTGTCCGTGTTCGTTACGCGACATTCAGATTTAAAATGGCCGAGTCTTCCGCATGCGCGGCATTTTACTCGTGATTTGGCCATTTGTGTAGAGGTTTCAGTGTACATAGCTGATCCTCTGTGTCTGATCAATCCTGGTCGTGTTAGACTGTTCACGTGCATATTTCTCATCATGATGACGAGATCCTCGAGAGATAGTCCGGAGTCTTTCATTGCTTGAAATTTAACAAGGTTAACAGTCGCTGGTCAGTCCAGATAGAATGATATCCATCTTTCTGTGCTCTGTGATTGGTTCATCCAATAGTGGAAGATCGTCTATGAGCTGATCAATTATGACGAAAAAACGATCAGGGTCTTCTCCTTTCTCCATACGAGAGTTGTCCAACTGTCGCATGAGAGTACGACGGCGTTGACTTGAGTTGTTCTCATACTTCGCACATAATAGATTCCAGACACTTTGACCGTCTGCGACATCACCTGTTCACTGCTCGATCTGGCTGTGTGGGCAGCCGCGACGTGCTTGACCGTCTGTCGCCGTGCGTTTAGTACCGTGTGGGAGTTTTTGTCACGGCTCTAGTGAAGCGCGACGTGTGAGTATTTATTCATACCTGTTTTTAATCTTCGGACGACAAAAGCATGTTGTCCGGTGGATGTGGGGTGAGACACCCCGTCGTCTGCATTCCACCTGCAAATGGTATGCTTGACCACCCCCTCCTCACTTGCACGGTACATCGTCTACTATTTAGGGAACCATGCGTTCAGATTTTCAAACCTTAACGTTTCTCCGCTTCAAGCCGGATGTTCTTCGCGTTTTGGTTGAATGGATAGGTCGGCGAAAGTACGTTGAAGTCTATCCGGGCCCCATCGTTTCGCGGCGCTCACTGGTGGTGGGGGCCGTCAATGCTGACTGGACAATGCTTGTAAGGTCGAGTTACGAGTGTGGCCAGTCATGCTATTCGAGGATATCGGCTAGGGCTTGCCGTAGACGCGATGCGCGTGCTGGGCTGCGGGCTTGGGCTGCGCAGGGTAGAAGGACTCGATGCGTCCGTGGTCGATGTGTTGATAAATTGTGGCATGAATAGGCCTTTGAACACCACACGAGATCACGCCTGTACTGTACGCGTCCGAAGGAATACATGGGGAAGTACGAGGGGGACAAAAGACACAAGAGCGTGTACTCACGCCGCCAGGAGGAGATTCGAGTGTAGGCACCAAACCTCACGAGAGGGGGAAGCCATGAAGGGATGGTTTGCGTTGCCGGGGGAGACACGAGAGAACCGCGGACAGCGGCGCAAGTAAAAACCTGCCAACAAGTGCATATGGAGGAGATATCTTGGTGCAGTGCAGAGTTAAGAAAAGGGAAGGTACAGTAGTGAACCATGGAAACGTGGGCGTGATTCTAGTACAAGATGCGATTTGTATCGGCACGACACGAAGCCTCCGGGGGTGGAGTTTGGCGTTAACGCAAGTAGATGAGAGCGGCGGCACGCCATGAGAGCTTAGACAGCGAAGAGGCAACGAGGAGTAGGTGTTGGCGCGGGCGAGGACGTGCGTGATTGGGATGATAAGCCGGGGAAACGTTGCGGTGGACACTAGACATATGATTTCTGTGAAGGAAGGGAGGGTGAAGGATTTGAGAGAGAGGCTGGATACGTGGCCAAGAACGAGCCACACTGCTACCGTTAGATAAGTGTTCGTTACTTCGATGTATAGGTAGCAAAGCTTCGACCGCTATTACGATATTTTCGCCGTTTCATCACCAAACCAACTGTTTCAGCGTTTTGACACGTTCAACTAATGTACGAGTGACTTCTAAGGAGGAGAGTCTGCCGGCGGAAGTTTCGCGCGCTGGTGCGAGACAAGTCTTCGTTCCTGGATAGTTCAATGTGAAAGCTTCTTCTTCGTATCGTGACGACCTTACTCCCTTTCGTAGTCGCTGGGGGATAAGGATCTATCATCCCCACCTTGCTCGAGATTGTTGACGGAGCTCGAAACACCCGTCATATTCCCACTTCAACTTCAACGCTTCTTACTCTCACCACCCATCACATGTTGCTACATGTTGGCCGCCCGCCCCACGGGGTGCGGGGGCGCAGAACCTGCCCCTACATTGTACAGTCGGTCGTGTAATAGTGCGACCGGCCATCCGATATTTCGTAAATATCGTGGTAATGGACCCTACAGCAAATAAACCATCTGGGCGGGTAATTCGAATGTTCCATTCCGTGTTGAAAAGAAGCAACGGAATACCACTTGTTATTGTTGCAGTTGGGTTACTTGTTGACAACCACCAGAACAATACTAGGTGGATGCGTTCCCTTTTGCTCTTGTGTTTCCAGGAAGTGAGCGATAGCGAGCGACCGAGAGAGAACGGGAGGGAAAGCACAACAAGTTCAACTGGACGGAGGCAGGGCCGTTAGATTCCTCACAGTCTTGGGATTTATCTTGGGATGCCCATGTGGGGCATCAGTCGTCCCTTGGGCGCCCCATGTGCGTCTCATGGGCCGCCCACGCGTCTCAAGGGTGGTCCTACCCCAAGGCTAGTCCTATGCGCCTGATAGAAATACCGTTCCAAGCGACGTGCCCGGGCTCCCATGGGACGTCCTCCTTCCGGCGCCTCCCATTGGACACGCGGGGACGCCCACTAAAATGCCCATAAAGTATCATCATGCGTCGTTGTAGATATGAGAACACGGGGTAGCCCCAAGTGCCTGATTTATACGTCTATGTCCCGCTCGTGGGACGCGTGGGACGGGCCATGGATGCGCATATGAGGCGCCCATGTGCCCACGGGACTTCCCATGTGAAGCCCCTGACGTGACGCGGTTTCCATCCCAAACGGCATGTTGCACAGCTTTGCACCGCCAGCCAAACTCAAACAAGCGCTCCCCGTCGATCACATCAAACACACCCACCTCCTATTAACAAGCAAGAAGAGTTTTGTTTTTGCAGTGTCACCCATACATGCTCGTACTGTAGCATCTTCACAGACGGGTACCGAAGTACTATTGTACGATAAGGAGACCAAAATCCCTGCTGGAGCCAGTCGGCAGCCCCAAGGGTTTCCTTTTCACTCCACTCCAACAGGCGTCATCACGTGCATGTCAACGTTAAGCCCTTGGGCTATTCTCGCCAATCTCACAATATAAAAACGTCAACATCTCAAGAGGGGCACCTTCAACGGCAGTAGTCTACAGTAAGTAGCCGACCCCGCAGCATCCAACCCACGAACAGCACGAGGCTGTGACAAGCGTTTGGATAAACCTAGGCATGGTGGCCGGGCCACGGTTCCATGCTCCATCAACCATGGCAATATATTGTGCCTTATGCGTGATATGGGTGACAGGAGCTCACAGCGTTTCGCCGGTCGGTCTGCCCCGCCTAGGTAGGCCTCGCTTGCTCTTCCTGGTGTTCGCAGACAGAGGTGCAATAAACGTGAACGAAAGGGGATGTGGGAGTCGTTCATGGTATGTATGGCAGTAGCGTTGATCGCGTGGCATTTGGTCCGTGATGCGCACGGAACTTGTTCGAAGAAAACTGCAATGCCGTTCGTCAGACGGAATCGAGGCAGGCACGTGCCCATCCATGGCCCTTGTTGCGTCATGCACGCATCAATCAGGGCCGCACTGACCTGTGCCTTACAATTGTTCACACAGCTCCATATTTTATTTTGTAGTCCTCGATGAGCACATCGATGAGGACGTCCAGATGCTCCCCGCCAGAGTTCACCGCCGCCAAGATGCGTTCCCATCCTTCGAGCTGCAAGTTCGTCGTCGTCAAGGCGAAGTGCTGATTAATCATTGGGTTTTCGGACGCTGAGTAGGATGGCTAAGCCTGCATGTACTGCGCAATACGAAAGTAACACAACTGCTTTGCGATCACCTATCTCTGTTGTGCAACACCTCTACTTTTCGGGGTGCTCACGTACTACCCCGTAGTTCCTCTGCCGTGCTCTCAAGCGTGACGACCTACGACATCCGTACGCGCTCGAGATCCGTCCTCCATGACGCCGGCTTCTAACAGCCATGAATCTCTGCATGTATGTTTTACACATTCCTCCGATGCACCGTAAACGTCAGTTTGTCCCATCTACGACCATGAAGTCAGCTTTCAGGATCGATACAATCTTCAGGGGCAGGGTTGTCTCTAGCGACAACCAAGCTCGTATGTGCATGGCGCTAGCTTTTGGAACGTGCGTCTTTCCTGACCGATCGTATGCACCAAAAGCGATACCTGCAGCTCACCTCCTGAATTTTTTCGATGACTTTGGCCCAGTCGGCCAGGCCCTCGGGAGGGTTGTGCATGCCTCCCCCCAAGATCGGGGGGGCGCCGCTGACCTGTACCGTTGACGAGCCAAGTAGATATGATTACCCAAGGAGCACGGTGCTTCACGCAAACTGGAATAAGAGAAACAGGAAGACTTCAGAGAGAAGTGTCTGTCCCGCGAGAAATACCCTGCTACCATTTGTTTGGGGACCAGGATTCTCTTAGTATCCATAGACAACGGGATTGGTATCGGGAACATATTGGAGAAGAAGTGAATCACAGCGTCTCACCCCGCAAAGAAGGTACGCCAGCATCACCGCGACCATGGCGCAGACCGCCGCCATCGTCAGGGCCAGAACGGACTTGGGACGGCGACCCTCAGCCTCGTGAACAACGTTGAGAGCGGCGTACGAGGCCCGCCGAGGAAGGCTCTTGATAACGCCGACGGTAACCTCCGTTATAGGCCTTGTCTGGCAAAAATGCAAGAACACGAAATTCTGGACATGAGAAAGGGATATCAATATCTCACCCACTGTCCATTCAACCCATCACCCTTCCCTGGCGACACGGAAACGCTTCATTGAATACGATGGCGATGATGTAGAAGCCATGCCATGGATAGTCCTACACGTTATCGCCCCAATGGGGATGTTTTGCCATGGCTGAGTCCACAACACGTGATAGAAAAACAACGGTGGGGAAAAAATTGCGCATAGGCAGGGTCTCATTATCTCTGTAAGCGTGTACTGTCAGAGTTGGTCTACAAAGTGTCGACGATGTTTGGTGGCGAGAATTTCGTATCATCGTTTGGCGATCACACATTTGGTCTGGAGCGGATCTCGCTCGGTACGTTCGTCTTTCTGCCCCAGAGAGATGTATTGTTCCCACAGTATCTGTTCGTTCTATCGTTCTTCTTCTTAAGGAATCATTTCGTTTGTCATTGTTTTTCTTTAGGAATAGGAAAAAATACACATCAGAAGTAACTTCGTTGTTTCATTTCCCCTCAATCATCCTCTCTGTAATCCTGGACTCTCCTATTCTTCGTTGGGTTTAGTCTGGAATGTCTTACATATTTCTACGACAGCGTCAAGTGAACCGGCTACGGTTGGATAAGCGATTAGGTTCACGTCAAGTGCAACCTTGACCAGGTACCAACGTGGGAGCTTCTACTCCTACTCTATCCATGCACCTGCTCTTTAACGAAAGCTTTGTAGCGCGCCTTCATCTCGTCCTTCATGTCCTGGAAGCCCACCTCCAGCAAAAGACATTGGAGGTAGGTGTTGTCGCTGTGCGTCGTTTCCATGACACGGCAGGTGCCCCACGGGTACCTATCATCCCGTATCATTGTGTGTGTATGGATCGTGAACGTTGAGCAGCTTTGTGTGCAAACAAGTAGTATGACTCGTGCCAAGAGAATATCCGCGAGCACTACCTAAAAGACTATATTCGGATGGATAATTGTCTACATGATTGGCTGCTGCTGGTTGAGAAGGTAACATCGCAACCTCTGACTTTCTGTACGTGGGTTCGAATCTCGGCGCAGTCACGTGAACTGGGACGTTTCTATCAAGATGTACAAGCAATGTGGAGAGCTTTGTTTTCGTGTGTCCGCAATAATTCGTCTTCATGGTCGACGAGAGAAACGAACACGGCTGCATCTTTCCCGACAAGAAGCTTCAGGGAAGCACTGCGGAAGGGAGGGGGAGTAAAACTCCTTTGAGGCCTTCCTCTGGTCTGTGTGACTCCGGGTGATAGGTCCAGAAATCACCCCGACCGCCGATGTCCAGAATAAATGGGATGACAGAAATATTTACAAGAAAAAATGAGTGCACAGGTATGATTTTTCGTCGAAACGGTTACGGCCCGGCGGTCGCACGACCTACCTACGTGCAGGGTTGCGGATGAGGCCCCCGTGGGGCTCGTCCACCTTGCTCGAGATCACGGCGTAAGGGGGCGGCTGCCTTTCTCCCAGCCAGTCGGGTGTGGCAGTGAATCCTAGGGTTGTGAGGCATTCGTTCCATGACGTATCTGATTGGGCCGGAGGAAAGGTTCGGGCAAAGAGTAGTTAGTACCTTGAAGCACAGAGCGAAATAAAAAGCAAACGCCGGAATCAAACATCGCAATAGCTCTGCACGTTGCGCGATTATGTGCCGTCCAGGACGCGAATGGAAGAAAAGGAACCAGGAACTACTTGTGGGGAGGCACCACATTGAGTCGCCGCTGGGCTGCGACCAAAAGCTTTTCTAGATCCACCCACCCGAGAACTGGAAAAACTCGAGCTCATTGTCTTGAGCAGCAAGATCAACGATGCCCGTCTTGAAGTCTTTCATCTCGTCCACCGTCATGCTGTCGGATTTACCGATCACGGGGATTACGGCCACAGCCTGCGAAAGCGAGGTGGACGCAATTTCACAATACGATGCCACCCGCGACGACCAGACCACCGCGGCAACGTCAGGTCAATCCCCATAATCACGTAGATATTACACGGTCGGTACATGCAGGGTAGAGGTCTCGTGATGACGACCGCGAGGCGACCGCCGCACAGTATTCCAGACAACATTCATCTGCTCGACGGTCACATCTCGCCCATTGGATACTCTGCTGCGCCAAACGGGCTTTGGCTGTACTACCTGGTAGAAGCGATCGATCAATATAATACCCTCACGCAGTCCCGACAGTACCTTGGTGAGCTGCTTCATGTACTCGATGTCGATGGGCTTGCACCGATGAGCAGCAATGAAGTATATGCTGCGATCGCACAACAACAACGAGCGTTTAGTAATCAACAATGTGGCCAAACCCAAACCAGACGTGACACAACCAGCAGTAGCGAACCACGTTACAGGTGTCAGAAACGATGCACGTTCGGCGGCAGTGTGTCGTTTTCAGACGAGGATTGTCTCCTACGGGCGTCCACTTGTTTGACGCACAAAGAGGAACGTTTGTGACATGAAGCAGCCATGAGAGGGAGCGACCCGCAATCCGAGAATAATTTTGTGCTGTGTTGTATTGTAAGAACAGACCGTACTACAGTACTTGTTCTCTCACCAGACGTCCGTCCTGCCGTCCTCCTTCGGTGTCTCGTTGCCCTTCCTCACTTCCGCCAGGTACCTCCTGTTCCCGTTCATGATGTAGTCTACCACCGGTTGGAAGCTTTGGCTGACATTCACATGGTCGCCGTACCCTGGGGTGTCCTGCCAATAAGGGGTAAGAAACCCATTCATTCGTGTGCAATAAATTGCTCGCGAGGTACGGATACGATGGGTGGACACGAATCGTCAATCGGTCGGGTGTTACCAAGATCCAACAAGCACTGTAAGAACATGTGGGCGTCATCGGAAACGTTCGGGATAGTGGGGGTTAGGCGTAAGCGGAGACACTTGTGAATGAATGCCTGTGATTGTCATGCACGTGCAGTCCTATACCGACCGGTGCAATGTAGCACAGGACATGAACCCAAACGAACGCAAACGCACCAACCCTAACCCTGAGCAATTCATAGACATGAGGCCGTACCACCAAGAAGAACTTGTAGTCCTGTCCTCGTTCCGTTTTATAGTCAAACTCGCGCTCTTCGATACTGAGCGTCTTGCCGTTGTCGAAAACGCCTCTGCCTGCGGCCTGTACCACGGTGGCAGCTTGGTCCATCGGATTTTCGCCTCGATTGAGATGCCGAAAGATGTTGTTCAGGAACGTCGTCTGGGCGTGGTGTTGATCGGTCGGCAAACAAACATCAAGGGGTGGAGAGGGCCATTGCGGTTGATACCCCCAACGCAGAGAACGGCGGTGGGGCGATGAGCAAAATAGGGTTGTGCTTTCTTTGGCTTCGAAGTCCACCTGTTGCATTGGACAGATAGTCTTTGTGGTGGATGAATGAATAGCGAGGCACGAACCAGGTTGGCGCGACGATGCATTAAGTGTGTCACGCGCTGGTGCCTACGAGTTTCAGAGAAGACAGGCCTAAATTTCACGAAGATGTGGCTGTACCAGTAGAATACCATGTCCTTCTGCGCGACTCGGGTAAGTTCCTGTTGTCCTTCAATGCGTGCACAAGGGCGGACACCCGAAGCCGCATGAGCAACAGACTCCGAACGGTTCGACAAATAGTCTAGCTCTGTCGGCAAAACTTATTTGCAACTTTCGCTGCAATCAATGGCTCTAGACTAGGTAGCAGACGCGCGTTCGCAAGAACCAAAGCAAGCCATTGAAGGGGGGGAAACCTGTAGCAGCGAATACACAAGACGGTTCGCCTATCAGAGAGGAAATCCTGTTCGCCTGAAGAGGGGCTCTCGATGGAGAAAATATCTAACTACATGTGCATGTACATCAAACCTGTCCAGCTCCAGTATCTAAGCTTTTCGTATGGGAGTGCCGACGCATGAGGTGTGTGTTCAGCACAACTTCTTCTGTCCATGAAGCAACACTTATACGACATGCAGTTGTTCATCTCGGCGAAACAGTTCAAACTCGCGGTTGTTCTGCTCACTGCGGGCGTACAGCGATGTGAGGGCGAACTCACGCTCACTCGGACGGTAGCAGTGCCAATGCCGAAAGGACTCCGGACTTGCCTTGCCTAGCCCACTCTCGCCCGCCACCATGACTCGTAGCTGGTCCGGTGCTTGGCTTTTCTGTGGAGGTCCTGGTACGCGTACACTGGCGCCCACAACGGGGGAGTCCATGCCGGAGTCAGTCGCCATGGTTGTATTAGGAGGCATCCTTGCAATGAGTGTGGCTGCGGTAGAGGACGAACGCGCTTGGTGTGCGCACCACATTGATTATTGAGACGGATGATTGGTCGGGATATATATATTTTTTTTCTTAATTTTTCTATCACGGCATTCAGCTAGGACACGAGCCATACGCGAGGCCTCGAACAGTCGTCTATTCACACATCGTCCTAGTCTACCTGCTTGTACCACGTGCGACGACCGCCACCCGATCCAATCTTGGAATAATGAACTATCATGGGATTGCTGTGTTGCACATTCCGACAACGTGGTCGCAAATGCGAACATCGGTAGTCAGTACAACCGAGTGAGCGCACAGGATGGTGAAGTTACGGAAATGACTACATATTTTTGACGATGTTGATCGGGCTGGGGTGCTTGCGGCCAACAAGAAAATATCCATTACGCTGAGGCCGTCTAGAAGCAGAGCTGGAAAAGAAGGACGCGCGCGCGAGGGAGAGAGAGACAGAGACAGAGACAGAGACAGACAGACAGACAGACAGGCAGACAGGCAGACAGACAGACAGACAGACAGACAGACAGACAAGATAGGCAGACAAGAGGTGAGTGTGGAGAGCTCCTCCCTGAACAGAACATTTATTAGAAAGCTTCTGCAGATACGACCGTCGTATTGGGTACCGCAGGTGACAGCGGGTAGAACACACAAACGCCAACCGCCAACCGACACATCACGCCGGCTCTTCTTGCGGCGCAACTGTGTGTATGGGGCGCAATCATCTTACGGGTCGATACGTCTGACAGGTACAACTACCGCACTGTTGTTAAAACTGCTGCACTGCCTGTACATCAACATCATCAGCGGACTATTCCTACGAAAGGGTTGGCCCGTTGGCCCCAAAAGCTCTTGCCCAAACTACGACACTCTACGTGTACAATCAATGCACACTCTACACTACCGATGATCCACCATCATCCATCTTTCAATCGACAAGTTTCGATTATCCCAGAGATGTTCCACCGAGCAATCGCCACACCGCAGTCTCAGCCATTTCCCCTACAGCTGCCTGCAGCTGTAGCTCGAGTAGCTTGTGTACATTCTGCTGACGAGCATGAACTTCCCAGTCGCCGCATTCGATGGTTCTTTTGTTTCTCCAAGCCGCCAAAATGGCCCGCGCAGACCTGGAGATCCAGTACGCAGGCAAGCACCGAACCAACTACGGGTCATGGTCGCGGGCGAGAGTGGGCTCGGAAAGGTCAGTCCCCGGCGGATGGATGTGAGGTTTGTATGTCTGTGTGCGTGGAAACTTGACCCACAACATTTGGTTTGTATCCCTCTCATTGACGAAGGTCGCCAGCAACTGAGGTGGCAAATGATGGATGCTTGTCTATTATAGTGCATACATACAAGTAGCCTCGGGGTCCGGCAGATCCGAAATAAGGGGCCGCTGCAACTTCTTGAAAATGAGTGGAGTAAAGTGCGATGCGATTTCTACGCGAGTAGAATATTGCCCCGAAGGGTGAGTGTAAGTTCGAAAACAACGAATGTCTCGCTGCCTGTGGCAGGCACGTATTCAGCACGTACACATGAAACAAAAGTTCTTGTTTCCCACTTGCGAGAAACTGCGGAATGCGTGTCTCGCAACAACTCATCGAGGGATAGGTGGCTCGGCGAAGATAGGGCGTAAATACTTTGCGGCTCTTTCGCTTCAATTCAAATGACCGCGTTGTGTAGGAATAGTTTCAGTGCTAAAGAACATGTAACGACCACTCCCCCCTTGCCACCAAACCGTTGTGACGACTCCCCCCGTGCCACCAAACCTTTGCTTTGACCGGTACTGTTTTTCGTACGTCCAGACGACATTCCTGAACAACATATTCCGGCATCTCAACCAAGGGCAAAACCCCATGGACCAGGGTTCTGTCGTGCATGGGCAAACAGGAGGCATTTTCGGCCACAGCAAAACGCTCAAGATCGAAGAACGCGAATTTGACCACACGACATCCGGCGGCCAGTACTACAAGTTCTTTTTGGTGGTGCGGTTGTCAAAGCCGCGTATCACACTGACATCTATCGATTTTTGTCGATGTTGCGGCTTGGCAACCACGGACATTCATTTACCACGAGGACATGTAGTCAAGCAAGTCCTCCTGCCATAGAACGACGTCCTACGTGCTTCTGTCGCGGGTGTCGATGTCCGACGATACCCACTACCGAAGACCCTCCTTTGTGGGACGTACAATAGTGCGCCATCTCGATGGCCTCCCTGCAACTAAGACGTCTCGAACTATGTATGTACTGTACATCTTGGCAGGACACACCCGGATATGGCGACCACGTTAATGTCCGCAAAAGTTTTCAACCAGTGGTCGATTTCATTATCAGAGGGAGCAGGAGGTATCTGGCTGAGATAAAAAGGGGCAACGACACTCCGTCGGAGGACGGCAGGACGGATGTGTGGTGAGTTGAGATCAATGTACATTCGGTCCCTCCACCAACTGAGCTGGTCAGCATGCGAACCACTGTACGATGCAAATTGGTGAAAGTAGGTGTAATGTATGATTGATGATATAATGTTCAGTAGATTCATTCATTGATCTGAAACAACATCCGCATTAGTGACGTTTTCGCCTGAGCTGCAACCAAGCGGTCGCATGCCCCACGAGCGTCTCTGACTCAACGTTTGCCCCGATCGTGTTCCGCCGGACATACAGCATACATTTTATCGCAGCCCATCGGTGCAAGTCCATCGACATCGAATACATGAAGCAGCTGTCCAAGGTGCGGGACAGAAGATTGACAGTTCCACTCTTGTGCGACACGATTGCCGAACCACCGCCAACACAAAAGTAAGATCTTAAGGCTGGATAGCTAGTCACGACCTCGGGTTGTGCGCAGTGTACTGCCGTCGCCTGATAGCCGGTCCTGGGCCTATCTGGTTGGCGACATTTGTTGGGAAAGGCTTGACCTTTTGCTACGGTCGGTGTTCATGACCCAACGAGAGACGGTTGGTTCAGCTCTTCCCCGTCTTTTGCTCATCCCCGTTTTGGGCAGGTTGTTGCTATGATTCCCCCCGTGATAGGGAAGTCCGACAGTATGACGGTGGACGAGATGTTTGACTTCAAAAAGGCCATCGCCGACTCAGCCGCCAAAGCTAACGGCCTCGAGTTCTTCACCTTTTCGGGTGGGTGGTGTTTCGGACGCATTGCGGCTTCCCTGGTGACACCACGAGCCAGTTCTCCAGCCCCCTTCGGAGGCTAGGGATTAGGTGCTTACACGTTGTTGTAGGTTTCCTGTTTTTCCGTACATGGCACTGGATAACTGGCTAACAGCAGAGTCACATTTAATCCCGGTTTCCGTTGCTAAATGATACTGTCGGGCAGAGAGGGCATGGGAAAAGTGCTTGGCAGCCCTGAACATTGCCGATGAACCCATCTGGCTGGGAGAGAGGCGGCCACCGCCGTACGCGGTGATCTCAAGCCAGGTCGACGACCCCAACGGAAACGCTCACGCTCACGATCCAGTACGCAGGTGGTATTGCTGTGTTCGAGCCCGTGCGTGTCTGGCCTATGCAAACAAAAATCGACTTTTGGCGTTCAGTCTACAGTGCGCCGATTCCAAATGTTTTGCGTCGGGTGGGTCACGGGCTGGAACCAATCCTCTCCACCCGAAGCCCTCGAAACTAACCAAAGTCCCACCCTTGATCTCATTTCCTGTCGCACCAATGCCCCTGGTCTCACAGATATCCATGGGGTGAGTGTCACGTCATGAGACCGGAGCACAGCGACAATACTTACCTTCAATGCCTCCTTCTGGAGGTGGGATTCCAGGACATGAAGGACAAGATGAGGAAGCGCTATGAAGCCTTCAAAAAGCAAGAGGTTCGAACAAGGTCGACTTCCTCGGATTCTTGTGTGTTGCGGCAGCCCTTGGAGAGTTGTTGTATCGAAAAAATCATTTGGGCATGAATGATCACCACCACATGTTGTGGGTGATTTGTTTGAAGCATGGGTCACACCTGTTGGAAATACTTTCTAGGTCCAATGACGTGTGGAACAAAGCTATTGCAACGTGTGAACCAGGGGAGTCGACGTTTCTACCGTACGGTGTACCACTATCAACGCACTGGACACTGATTACGTCGGAACTATAGCGTGTCGGTGTCGCTGTACTTGTCCACCCCACTGGTTCCATGCCTCCTGACAATGCATCACGATCGTACAGGCGAAGCCTCTGGTGACACGAGTTGGAGAAAAAAATCGGGAGTATCGCCTTGCCATTGCCTCCGGCAAGCCGTCGACTATCTTAGTGGTGCTGGCGGTGATTTTCGCATTTGTGGCGGTGATTCTGGCAGCCACTCAGGTACATGCGGTGCTAGCGATCCACCCGTTTGCAAGCCTTGAGTGCATCCTAGATTTTGTTTCGTTTATCCATCCAGTTAAAAAGTGACATGATACAATGGTCGAAGTGGCATTAGGCTCCTCCATCGCGACATTGAAATCGGTTGGAATCATGAAAGTCTGAAGACCCGACGATGTCGTTGTATTCACAACTTACCATTTTCTCAGGTGAACGGAAACGAGCCTTCCACGGGACTGGCTGATTGGCGCGAATTGATTCTCAAGATTCAGCAGGTGAGGTCGTGTGCTGCTTCAAGGGCCTTTCCATGCGTGGCACACACCAGAGGATAACTTCGCGAGAAGTTGACGTTGCAAGCCAATGATGGATAAACATTCCTGTCTTGTGGTGCTTGGCGCTCATCAGCGCGTATCGTAGTGTTTGTGCCAGCTTCCGACCTAATATACTCTACACAGCTGTAAACGGCGTTGAAACCCTTTTTTCGGTGGAACTCTTGACAGGTCGAAGGATCGGACCGCATCGTGACGACGGTGGACTCCGAGGAGGAAACCCTGGACGTCCTTATGAAGGTGCTGATGGACAACCGCAAGATTTGGACCTTCCGAGGAGGCCCAGGTCGGTCTGGCCATCTTTGCTCAGAATATCATGGTACGCTTGTTGAACACGGAGAGGGGGGTTCCTGAGACAAGATACGATGGTCACGTTCGCCGGATACTCCCAACAAGAACGAAAAGGAGTGATTTCCGCGTTGTTCCCATCTTCACCATTCCTCCGTCATCCACCCGCCTCGTATCAACAGCGGGAAGCACCATCAGGTAGAAAAGCTGCGACAATCGGAAAGGACCCCGGCGCCAAGGGAACAGATCGCCCCCAGGTTCCGGATAAACGAGTTACTCAGTCTACCGGCACACAAACGAGTGGCTCCACCACAATGTCCGATGATGGATCTTCGCGAAACAGCCAATCTCTAGGGAAGACAGAGGAGCCGACGAGTCCCCCCTCCACAAGCGATCCCGAAATCGAATCCGATATGCCGGTGATTAGCATCTACTATCCTTGGGTATTCGGCACTCTCGGTTCTCCTTGCAATCTGTGGCCTTGGTGTTTGGGCAGTCGTGGCGTTCTTGAAAGTCGGTAGACGTGTGTTTGCTACCGTGTGGAAGTGTTTGTCACGCTTTCGTGAAGCACAACGTTTGAACAAGATTGCTTGACGCCCCCATGGAGTTGCAAATGGAGCGCTAGGAGATTTGCACGGAAACCCCCGAGGAGGCGCAGGTCGGTCTGGCTATCTTTGCCCAGAATATCACGGTACCCTTGTTGAACGTGGAGAGGGGGCGGGTGTTGAGACAAGATACGATGATCGCGTTCACGGGATACTCCCGACAAGCACGTTGTAATGAGTGGTTTCGGCGCCGTTCCCGCCGTCTTCGCTGCTCCGTCGTCTACCCGCCTCTTTCTCATTCAGGACACATCATCACAAGCTGCAAAAGTTATAATCGAAGAAGGGGCCGCCACACAGGAAGCAGATCTCCCTCAACCAGCGACTTGGCCTGCTGGCACACAAACGAGGGGCTCCATCACTACCCCCAACGGTGTTCCTCGACAAACGGAGGGGGCGCTGGGGAATCCGAGGGAGCCAGACGAGTCCGGTCCCGCTGAATTGGACTTGTCGGAGATATCTAACCTTTTGTTTTGTGTTGTGCAACTCTCGGTTGCCGTTGCCTTTTGTGGGTGTGTTCTGTGGGGAGTAGGAGGTCTGTAAAGAAAGGTTAATTGCCGCCTTGTGGTATTTTTTGTCGGTGCTCCGGTGAAGCATGACGCGCAAACATATTTCCGCCTAGAGCAGTTGTTCACGGCGGTCGTCGTATTCCTATTTTTCGTCTTCGGATGACAAGAGGCACGTTGTTAGCCAGGATATGTAAACGTAGCGTTAGGTAGCCCGTATTCCGAGTTTATTTGTTTGTGATGTTCAAAGGGCCCTTGGGTGCAGCAAAATCTTGCAGAGAACAGTAAGACTGAATGAAATGGTGGTTGGTGCAGGAGAAGAACGAGAAGTTTTTATATGTGGTATTAACTATACTTCACATCTTCGCGTTGGGGAAGAATCGGCAGAGCAGATGGCAAACATGGCCGGGATGTATATCCTTCTGCAGTATGGCCTCGTATAGCCTCCGCGTACTCTCGATCCGAAATGACGAGTCCCGCGACAACTACATTAGGCTGCAGTAGTATTCCAGGCTTCATATAGCGCAGTCACGGAATAGAGAGCCTATCACCTTGAGATTGCCCCGAGGTGAACGAGTGTGCGTTCGAAACAAAACGGTGTCTCGCACTGCTGCGGCAGGAACATACACATGAGAAAATCCGCAAGAAGGAGGGAACAACAAGGTTTGTTTTCCCAAATCCTCGCGCAATCCACTGCAGACCACGTTTGTGTCCCGCTCCAACAACCGATCGGGGGACGGGTGAAGTGATGGCTAGACGTAGATGAGCTGGAGTTTTTTCGCCCCGTGCTTTCGATTTCTTGCTCACGGTGGTCATCACCCTCTTTTTTCGTCTTCGGATGAAAGAGCATTAAACTGGTGTATGTAGGGTTGGACACCTCTTTGCCTGGGTTGCACCCGCGAAAGGTGACTCGTCCACCCACTCCGTACTTGCCGCAGTACTGGAGAACTCGCAACTGATCAACAGTAGTAGCTTCTTGTCCTCTTGTTTTACCCTTCTTGCCTGCGAACCTCGAAGTATCTCCAACTCAAACCGGATGGGATTCACCACTCGTTGCACACGTAGGTCGGCAACCTGCGTTGAAGTCTATCTGGGCCCCATCGTATCACCCGTTGCGCTGGCGGCGGAGTTCACCAATATTCTAGGTGTTGACAAGTTTGGGTGGGGTCGGTCGAGCTGCGACTGCCACTATCGCCAGTCTTGTTTTTGTGGGATTACGGCTAGGGTCTGTCGTAGATGCAATGCGCGTGCTGAGCTGTGGGCTTGGTCCGTGAAGGGTAGGACGACTCGTGTATGTGTCCACGCTCGATGTGTTGAATGGTCGTGGAAAGGGTAGGCCTTTGGACACCAGACGGTATCACACCTGATTTTCTTAGCGTTTGAAGGCATACGGGGGGAACGTACAAGGGACACCAACGATACACACGGCGTGAGGACGAGCTTCGAGTTTAGGCACCAAAACACACGGGAGGCGGAAGCTATGAAGGGGCGGACTTCGTTACCTATTGCTGCTGTGTATTGCCACATGTAGATCATACCTGCGGCTGACTAGGAATTGCGGCATGCAGAGGGATATTTTAGAAATGACTATCAATGTGTGAACACTGTTTTATTTACCTGGCAAAAATATTTGGGGTGGTAAAAGGGGAAACAATGCAAGGAAGAAGCTGTTGGAAGAAGAGTTGGATGGCGGTTTGATGTGTGTTGAACCCTGGGTGAGCAGATCACCGATTGCGATGGGGGAATTACGCAGTAATTGAGACCCCCGGCTCAAATCAGACCATCTTTACCCGTGAGCAATCGATACTTCGCACGATGAAATGAATGTACACAACAACAAGATGCATCGGGAATGCATTAGCAAGCGAGACCCTTCGTTCTTGAGATGCTGGGGAGCTGCTCTGGCTGCCGCTGCAGTGTCGTGCATGACACCCACCTGTAACAATTTGAATCTTTTGAATACCGGCTGTTGACCGTTGGTTGCACAAGGTACCACACCCCCACGTGGTGACAGTGTATTGGTTCAACAGAGTTACCCACGAGTGTTCCTATTGTGTGTGAGACACGTGGAATGAATCCGAATGAATATCATCCGATCTCTGCAGCATTGCTCATGCTGTAATTGGTTTACGCATGTAGTCTACACCGGAAAAGTTTGTGGGTGGGACATGGAATGAATGCGAGTGGATATCCGATCTCTGCAGCATTGCCCGTGCTGTATTTTGTTTACGTGTGTGCACCGGAAATATATCTGCTGATGATGTAGAACGATGACGCTGCAAGGATCCTTGAGATTCATTTCTTACCGAAAATCTACAAGGTCGCGCACCGCTGGCCTATGCAGAATGCTGGCACATCGGCGCACGGTTCGCGCTTTCGTTGTATCGGGACTTGTTGGAAATAGGTCGCGTTGACAACTCACTCGGCCCACACACACTTTCATGGACAAAACCACCACTACAATGAATGGACATGATGCCGTTGGTTGCTGAAGCGGACACTGAAATTCTATGTTACATTATCTTAAATGGGTGGACAAGAAACAAGAACGTTGCGACAGGAAGAAGACCGAACAGACAGGTGAAGAGGAGAGAAACACGCACATGGTCGCACACTTTTGTGGCGTATGCTGTACTGCGCTCGGAGAGTGATGAAACTTGTCGGGGGGTCACGAATTACGATGCCGACCGAGGCATCCTCAAGATATCGCGACGCGTGCGCCGTAGGGAGATATCGGTCTGTTCGGTGCTGTCAACCAGACTCAATCTGACATTCGATTTTTCCCAAATTTCTCGAGGACAAAAGAGCGATGAAGAGCGACGAAGACAGAAACACGGCGAACCGGTGAAGGTGAAGACGAGAGACCAAGCAGCGCGCATGGTCGCATATGGCCCGTATGTTACTGCACGTGGAATTCGACGAAACTTTGCTAACGGGTGCACCCTCAAGATATTGCGAAACGTGCGCCGTACGGTAGGTTGGCATCTGCCTATTGATTTCTGCCACACAAGCTGACCATGACAAGATTCGAATATTATTCCAAACAGAGCGATGAGGACAGCAAGACGGTAAACCAGTAAAGACGAGAGAGAAACAGCACGCATGGTCGCACATGGCCGCTCACCGATCTCCCACACAATAGGACAAAATGTATACAGCTTCCAAGGAAGATTCCTCCACTTCCATGGAAACTGGAAATTCTTACTTCCATGGAAGCTGAAAACGAGACTTCCATGGAAGCTATTATTGTCACTTCCATGGAACAAAATCTACCACACATGGATTGCCCACTTCCATAGAAGGCTGACTTCAGATTGCATGGAAGTCGAACCGATGGCTTCCGAGGAAGCTATATGAAACAAGTACAATGCAGCTTCCCATGGACGTACCTAGGCCAGGTCCAGCCTCTATGGAAGGAAGTCCATACACGGGAGTCCATGGAAGCTACTGTACAGATGTTGAGATAAGTTCTATGGAAGCTGTCGACAGCTTCCATGGGAGCGATATGGGACTTGATGAATTAAACGACGAGCCCGTCCATGGAAGCGATGCAAGAGAGCTTCCATGGAAGTGTTCTTAGCTCGGGTAGTTTCCATGGAAGTAACCCCGAACGCCTTTCATGGAACGTATGTATCCGGACCGCTTCCATGGAAGTCCTCCGTCCTCTCCCTACTTCGATGGAATTAACCCCTTTAGGGCTGGATCGCCTTTTGGGGACACTTTTTGTCCCCATCTTCTTCGCCTGCTTTACCTCGCGAAGATTGTCATGATTGTCTCCTCCTTTGCACTACTCGACCAGGGGGGTGCCAGGGTACACAGGGACGACTCTAGTCTAGTATGGATGCTTTGTAGAGTGGAGGAGTATGAGGTATGAGGGTAATGAACAGGTCGAATTGCGGGGCGATTGCGCTGCCGGTTCAACAGCGAAGTTGCGCCGCGTCTGTTTACCCTTGGGTGGAAAGCACTACCAGGGGCAAGCGCGGAAGAAGTACCTAGACCACCGTTGATAGGAGGCACCAAGCAACCTAGGGCTTGAGTTAGAAGGTCTCGCTTTCCCTCTAGAGAAATGTCTTGAAAACCTCCTTTTCGTGCCCCGTTTACCACGCTTCCGCCAGTTGCTGTCTATAATCCCTATCAATTGTCCCCTCGTGTCCCCTCGTATCGAGGGGACAATTGATAGGGATTATAGACAAGAGACGGCTCAAGTGGGAAGGCAGCTTTGCACTTGCACCCAGGGATGGAACTGTCTGCACCATCCAATCAGCAGGCGTCGTTCGCTCTTTTTCTTACATTTCAGAAATTTCGCAAGACCGCCGATTTTTCTGTGCGTGGTAAGGGGGTTAAGTAAGGGTGAATACTGTAATGGAAGCTTCCATGGAGGAAGTGTTCGTAGTATGTTTCCGTTCAGATTCCATGGCAGGGCGTTGGCACCGTTGAGATTCCACGGAAGTTGCCCCGAAGGAATATCTGGTAATGTGGTATTCGGACTGAGGCCATGGAAGGTAGTATTCCACCTCCTACCAGCTTCCATGAACGAACTGTACACAAATACGGTAATTAACGAAAGCTGTTGTTGAGGTCGGCTGTCATGTAAGTCTTCTGGCCCGTTCGAGTCTCGATGGGACCTCGACTTAAAGTCCTTCTGTTCGAGAAGAAATAATGTGAGAAAGTTGTTTCCTTCCCAGAGCATCCAACAACCTCAGCCACCTCAGAATCCTCGTATAGCAGAATGTCTGTCGGCCACGCCCCCAGCTTCACGTGTCCCAGTCCCAGAGCATCCAACAACCTCAGCCACCTCAGAATCCTCGTATAGCAGAATGTCTTGTTGGCAGCAGCGCCCTTCTCGCCGGTGCCCTTTGTATTATGCAGCACTTGGTGCCAGCAGAAGCATATAGCGGCGTCGAGAGTGAAGACGGGTGCGAACGGCTATGTGCGGACCCTGCGTTGTCAAGACCGGACCATCACGCACAATGCCGTACACTGTGGCACGGGAGCGCACCATCACGCACCCGCCGCACGCCATACTACGTACATTTCGCAGGGACTCCTGTCAGCAGGTTCTGTGCAGTTGAGCTGCACGAAGAAATCGGAACAGTTGCGTGTACTGGAGTATGTACCGGAGTACTGGAGTACCGTAGATGATACGGTTCTGAACCAGGTGAACCGTGAACCACTATGAAAGGAAGGAGATTGTCCCGCAAATCCATTGAATCGGCAAATCGATACTTTTACTTGCTGAGATGCACCTGCCGACCTGCCGTCCTAACCGCACCCTCTTCTCGCGCACCCCTACCCAGAGGCGGTAGAGGAGCACGCCACAGGTCTCAATATTGTGTAGATTGCGCAAGACATGTCCCGCCGCGCTTGCAATCCTATGGGGTACCGAGGTGTGATTACTGTGCTGTTGTTCGGTCCCACGTATTCCCCCCCACGTACCATCTCATGTACATCAATCATCGTTCCATCGACCGAGGAACGATGATCCGAGTGATGATCTACCGAGCAATCGCCACACGGCCGTCGTCAGCCATTTCTTGCACATACTGTAATAACGTCTACCATAAGCTGATCGATAATTCGGGTGGCTCAGTTGTGTGTGATGGGAGCGTAGAGCAGCTCGGCCATGACGGGCCGCACGGGTAGGTAAAGACGTGTAGACGTGGTGAAAAACGTGTTGTATTCATCGGGGGCGTGCTTGAGCTCGTCATTCCATCACGGCATCAAGTCACGCATAACGCTTTAATACCCAGAACGAATCTCCATGAATCTCCACCAATCTACTACACTCCCAAGGAAAACACAAAGAAACTTCTTGTCCCTCCGTAGTTCGTCACTGCAATCCCCGCATATGTATACGCAATATACCACCCCCATGCTATGCTACGAGTATATCGAATATAAGCTTCCTCTCCGCCCTGTTGAATTGCACCATGTTTCCAAGCCGCAAGGATGACGCGCGTGGACCAGGAAATCCAGCGCGCAGGCAAGTACCACCGGACCAGGAACGGGTCAAGGTCGAGCGCGAGCGCGGGATCGGAAAGGTCAGTCCCCGGTGCGTGGCTTGAGAGCCGCAAGCTCTAATGCGACACTATTGTGTATGTACGTACATGGGAACCCTGGACTGTCCACACTACTCCCTATCGTCTCGTTGACCAAGCATCGCCAGGACTAATCGGCAAACGTGGCCAGGATATCACCTATGCCCTTACGTAGTATAGCCTCGTATAGCCTCGGGGTCCTATCCAAAACTATGAAATGACGATTCCGGCTACAACTACTGCCGTACAGGCTATTATTCACGCTTCATTTGCCGCTCTCTACGGAAACGAGAAATGCCACGAGGGAGAAGTGTGCGTTCGAAATAGAATATCGTACTGCTTGACGACATACTGCTTGTGGGAGTCACGTACACACACGAGAAACACCGCAACAAGGAGTGAACAACTTTTGGTTTCCCTTTCTCGTCCAACTACTTAATACATATCCGGCGAAACAAAAGATCGGCGGATGGCGAGATGATGGCCCGACGGAGATGGGCGGGATTTTTCTAACCAAAACGTTTCGTCCCACTCTTTCGTCTATTTCATGGACACCTGCAGGAGACTTCCGCCAACATTGAACGCTCAGTGCGAAAGAACACGCAGTTGCTTGTAGTTCCAACTGGGTCCCCATCGCCTGGTACTGTACCTTGTGTTTTCAGGCGAAGCCTCACATGAACAATATTGGAGAGACCGCTCCGGAATATCGCCACACCGCTACGCCCGGCGGCAGGTCGTCGATTCTCTTGGTGGCTCTCACGATGATCTGCGCCTTGCCTGGGGGGGTTCTGGCCAACCTGCAGGTATTTTTTGTGCTAGTGGTTCGCCCGATGTGGCGGGTGCGTACCGCGAGTGCATCCTCGATGGCAGCTTGGTTAGACGTGAAAAAATTCAGTTGTTCTCATCATGTAGCGGCCTTGGCTCCTCCATCGCCACTTCGTCCTCGGTTGGAATCACGGAAGCCCGGAGACCGACGGTAGCGTCGCAATTACAACAACACCGTTTTCTGTTGTATTCTTATCCCTTACCCAGATCATTCGATGTAAATATTGGATTTGGTTGGGTGAGGCCTCCTGCGCCTGCAGGAGGGCCTCGCCACAAGTAACCCTTTGGGCTGGGTGTGCCCAGGCCCAAAGTGTTTGAATGATCAGTAAGTTCATGAATATAGTAAGCATTGTGTAGGGCGGGTGGGATGGTCTCAAATATACCCCTTATTCTCTGCTCCGGCAAATTTCGGGAGAGAAAAGGGGGACTAAACTAGGTGGGGTCGTTTTCCAACATCCTTTCTGGAATATCTGACTCTTCCTGATTTCGTTCCGAGATTACTCAGGGAAATTTGGCGAAGAACTCACGCAGTTTGGATGGAGCCGAGCCCCCAAAGGAGCGAAGACATTCTCAAGATTTAATGGGTGAGTGGTGTGCTGCAACAAGGGCCCTTCCGTGCGTGGTGCACACCAGAGGTCGCTTACGCGTGAAGTAAATAACGACTAAAGCAGAACAACCTAGGTTATCCCTTCCTACTTATTGGATGTAAAGCTCAGTGGCGCTACTTTACAATCGATTTCGACGTCATTTTTGGTCGGGGAACAGTCGCCGTTTGCTTGGCACTCGCAGGCCATACTATTCTTGAAAGTCTGTATGTTCGACAATATTGATTGACTGCTTGTTCGGCAGTAGTAATGGCTTTGTTGGTTCTCGTTGGCCTTCTGTGGGTGGTTCTTCCGGAAAGGTATATCTCCGCTCGAGATCACGAAATCGAATGCCATTTGCCGATTTCATCAGGTATCGTTTCGACTTCTTTTTTGGTTCGGGAACAGTCGCCGTTTGCTTGGCACTCGGAGGCCATACTATTCTTGAAAGTTTGCATGCATTGCCTGATGTTCGACAACATTGATTGATTGGTGCTTGTTGTGCTTCTGGGAACACGTGTAATTGGTGCTTGTTGTGCTTCTGGGAACACGTGTAATAGCCTGGGAGGCGCACCTCCCCCGGCTATCACGAAATCGAATCTCATTTGCCGAGATCAACGAAAATCTACTGCTTGACGTAGATTTGTTTTTCCGGAGTAGTCTTGGCTGTCTTCGCAATCTGTAGCCTTGTCTGAGCATTCGCCACGTTCTTCAAAGCCGGTAACCGTGTGATTAATACCATGCGGAAGTTTTGTTGTCACTCTGGCGAACTACCATGTAAGGTATTTATTCATCCAAAGTATTTGCTCGCAGTGGTCATGATCCTCAGTTTTCGTCTTGGGATGTGTAGAGCACGTAAGCCGATTTTCGTAGAGTTAGACACTGAGTTGCACCTCGATAATTCACCCACTCCTCACTCGCGTGGTACTTGAGAACTTGTTGCAACTGATCTCCAGCAGCAGGAGCTTCGTCGTGCTTTTGCTTCACCCTTGTCACTTGAGAAGCTCGAAGTATCTCCAGCTCATACCGGATGTGATCCACCATTAGATGCGCGCAGGCCGGTGACCTTCGTTGAAGTCTATGCGGGCCCCATTGTTTCACCCCTCGGGCTGGCGGCGGGGTGCACCAATAGACGTTGACTACTTTGGTAATGTCGGCCGAGCTGCGAGTATCACTGTCGCCAGTCATGAAATTCTAGGGTCTACCGTAGACGCCATCCGTACGAGGTTGTGGGCTCGGTCCGCGTAGGGTAGGATGACTCATGTGTCCACAGTCGATATGTTGATAGGCCGTGGAACGGGTAGGCCTTCGGATACCAGACGGTATCGCACCTGGTTCTCTAAGCGTTCGAAGGCATTCGGGGGGAAAGTTCAAGGCGGGCAAACGATACCGGAGTGTGCACACAGCCGCCCGGACGAGATTCGAGCGTAGGTACTAACATACGGGAGGGGGAAGCCATGAAGGCGTGGTCGTCGTTACCGGGGGGGGGGGGACGAGAGAGACGAAGACAGCGGCGTACGAAAAAAAAGCGCCGACAAATGCATGAGGCGGAAATATCCTGTTGCAACGTAGAGGGACCCGGCATGGACGCGTTTCTTCGTAGACAATACGAATTGTATGGGGGCACGACTTGATTTTGGAGAGGAAGGTCCGCTGAAAAAATCAAAAATTAAGCAAACAGAGGCCCCAAAAGAGTCTAGCCGATTTGTTTCGGCCGCAACAGAAGCTGAAACCCCTCGACCCCCTTTAGGGCTGGATCGCCTTTTGGGGACACTTTTGTCCCCATCTTCTTCGCCTGCTTTACCTCGCGAAGAATAGCATAATTGTCTCCTCCTTTGCACTACTCGACCAGGGGGGTGCCGGGGTACACAGGGACGACTCTAGTCTAGTATGAATGCTTTGTAGAGTGGAGGAGTATGAGGGTAATGAACAGGTCGAATTGCGGGGCGATTGCGCTGCCGGTTCAACAGCGAAGTTGCGCCGCGTCTGTCTACCCTTGGGTGAAAAGCGCTACTAGGGGCAAGCGCGGAAGAAGTACCTAGACCACCGTTGATAGAAGGCACCGAGCAACCTAGGGCTTGAGTTAGAAGGTCTCGCTTTCCCTCTAGAGAAATATCTTGAAAACCTCCTTTTCGTGCCCCGTTTACCACGCTCCCGCCAGTTGCTGTCTATAATCCCTATCAAATGTCCCCTCGTATGTCCCCTCGTAACGAGGGGACATTTGATAGGGATTATAGACAAGAGACGGCTCAAGTGGGAAGGCAGCTTTGCACTTGCACCCAGGGATGGAACTGTCTGCACCATCCAATCAGCAGGCGTCGTTCGCTCTTTTTCTTACATTTCAGAAATTTCGCAAGAACGCCGAATTTTCTGTGCGTGGTAAGGGCGGGTCAGATAAGAGGGCGTCGGAGCTTTCGAGAACGCCGAAATACAACTCCCCCCCGCCAGGGTTGCTGTATGGGGTCAAAATAAGTGTCTCGTTTTCGTTGTTGTGGGAGCCGTGTATCTCAGTAAAAACCCAACTCCCGCCCAAGCGTGTGAAACATATCGCCACGACAATAAAGCTGAAGAGTGCGGACTACTCGAGTGAAAAATTAAAACACCGTGCCGCGTTGTCGAGGATATTCCAATTCCGAGCCCCTAAATTAGACCCTGTGAAGCCCGGCATGAACAACCACTCCTGTAGAAGGAGTATGTTCGTGTACTGCTGCCGTTGAACGTGCAACACCAATTAGGAGAGACGGAAAACTCAAACAAGCGGTTTCAGAAAACAACTCATAGGCGGCGGCACACAACACCAAAACGTATTTCAGCTGTTGCGGCACCGCACCCCATTACACATGCGGCTTACAGGCGGCAAACCAGGATGACAAAGGATGTTTCGTTATTGTTCGGGTGCGAAATACGGGCATAGCGCGAGCGAAGCAAACAACGACACGCGCTGATAATGTCAAACCATGTTCTCGACCCCGTCACGTATTCTCGTCCGGGGGGCGAAGGTGGCCTGGTTGGACGACAACCTTCCAGCACGGAAATTCCGCGCACGTGACAGAACTGCATGCAGTGCTGCACCGGTAGCCCCGGCTGGAGCAAAAGAAGTACTCCCAGTACTAAAAAACGGCAATCTGCGTTATAAAACCGGCAATCCTGGGAGCCTACAGTACTGCAAGCTTCTCCCGGTGCACACACAACACCATTTTTTTTTCCGGCGTGGATTGGAGGTGTTGCTGACAAAAATGCCCCAACCTCAGCAATTACTTACACAGAAGGTGTGCCCCCAATTCGCATTGATGCCTTCGAACAAGAAGAACGTCGCCGACAACACGGCCCCCCTCGGCCGAAATGACCCCCCACCTACCCGATACACCCACCTGTTTCTCGCACCCCCGCAAACGGCGCCAAGAACACACAAAAAAAAAGAAAGCTGCCAATCGCTTCGCAAAGAAGCGAACAAACACCAGAGCCACGATATCCAGTCATACAACCTACACGTGGTGTAACACCAAGAGTTCTCTCCCTCCGGCGGAGAAGATTTAGCCGGATAGTTGGCTCCTTGTCTTACATCTATCTGCCAATCGATCGCTGGTCTAGTCGCACGAGTACGTTTGCTGGGAGAGGATGAGCGCAACGATAAGCCCGTAGAGGCCCAGGGCTTCCGCGAAGATAAGGATGAGGATCATGCCCACGAAGAGCTTCTCTTGCTGTCCGACAGCCCTCACGCCCGCGTCACCCACGATCCCGATCGCCATGCCCGCCGCGAGCCCGCTGTATGTCCCGATGTCATTTCAGAAAACCCGGAGGGGAAGGTGGGGTGAACGAACGCCACGATTAGTTAATTAAAAGCGGCATCGTCAAACACTGGCATGAACCGCTGTATTGTTCTACGATCGACCGACTACATACATTGCATCGCGCGGCTTGCCGCCAAGGTGCCCTTCATTTCTTTGCCATACCAAGGTGCCCTTCATTCCTTTGCCATACCAAGGTGCCCTTCATTCCTTTGCCATGCTTCAACGGCATGTCAGCCGTCCACCCAACACGGCTAACGCAAACATACTGGGAACCAGCGGCTCCTGCAAGCATGCTGAACCGGCACATGATTCAAGACCTCTTGCGTGACACAGGCTGCCAACGCGGACCATGAGGTGAAACACCGCCGCCTGTTCGCTTTTCTTCCTAGAGAGAAACCACGCAGCGGGCTGGGTTTTGATATCGCACCTCATTCGCCACTCTGACTGTAGGTGCCTATTTCGCCGCACTTCAATATATTATTAAATGCACTCAACTCATCATTTGGCTAGGTTCTTTATTTGAACACCTCAAAATATTCTTAATGCACTCCACTCATATTCTGGCTGGGTGCTTTCTTCGACACACCTCACTATATTCTCGCAGCACCCAAATCATCATTCTGGCGTTGTGCTTATTCGACGCACCTCAACCCGCACGCCATCCCGGCCGCTAGGTGTGCGAAGCTTGTGAACGCCGAGTAGACCGTGACCCCGCTCTGAGGGGCCGAGACTGTGCGCCAAGCGGAGCCGGAACCAATCACCAACCACGCGCCACCATGGTCGCCCACAATACATACACGATCAAACGACGATTTGGAGGGGGAACGCGGGCGCAGCAAAAGTAACACGGGTGGAGAGTACAACGGTGTCAGCAGACGGCGTTCTAGCACTGCTTGGTATGTGGCTTGGACAACGATCTGTTTGCCTCTGCTCTGCCGCTATTACGCCACAGGGTTCGGAAATTCGGGCCATCTTTCTGATTGCGGGGTGCCCACTATAATTGCCCCGCGGTCCAGAACGAGTCGAGGCCTCAACACGGCAACCGAGACATTCTCCTCCAAGAGATCAACGAGGGGCAACACCACATCACAGCTTGTTTCGCCGTGATCAACCAACCAATGCATCAACCTCCAACAACCTCTCTCTTTGGACCATGATCCACGTGCATCGTTAAAACATCCAAGCGCAAAAACTCAACCGTAGATCCCATATTCCTGCTGCTCCCCTCGCGGGCAACAACCGGGGGATAGGCAGTACGGGCAATACGACTGGTCGCATCATCTGACATTGTTGTGCCTGTCAGCTTCGAAAGAAGTAATTTCTCGAGAGCAAAAAGCAGAGCGATTGTGCGAATGGTTGACAGCGCAGCGCCCAGCCATCTGACAGAGCTAACACGACGCCCGGGGCAACTCCTACACTCACTCCCGCAGAATCAGTCTCTCGTCAACCCCCCCCCCCCCCCCCCCCCCCGCCATCGGGCTTGGGTTTTCGTCGCTTGGCAACGACGTTGTAAAAGCAAGCCAATTCACTTCGTGAACTCGGCAACCAGGTTACCGGGGTTTTTTTTGGCGGTAACCATAATGATGGTCAAGTAGATCATGTCGTGCGGGGTGGAAAACCCTCACTCCGCGCACGGCGGATGATCGCACCACGTTGTGGAAATCGTCAAGCATCCTCAAGGCAGTTACACAGTGCTTATAACTGTCTCTGGAAGTGAAAGCACCAGAAAATAAGTTAAGTCATACGCAGCTGTCATCCGTACGCAAGGAAGTAAGCACAAGATGCCGAACACCCTTAGCAGGATGCAGCGCATCCTTCATGCGACTCGCCGAATACCTCACGGCGCTTCGCGCTTGGTGATATGAGAGCCTGGTCCGGTGAGAACCCGGTGTGCTCCGTCCCGGCTTTGTAGGGATGCGAGGTCAATGGTCTAACGACCTCGGCATGCACGACTACGAGTATACACACACACACACCCTTCCCGAAAGGGTGCTGCCTAAATTCGAAGGTAGGCCTGGCGTCGACGAGGTGCAGAAATCAGGCAAGCGGTATACCGATCAAACCAAGCACAGGCAAAAAGAGCAACACCACAGTACCGAACTTTAAAGCTCGACAACTCCACGGCGAAGAGGACGCCAACATCAAACCATCAAACCATACGTTTTCGGAAAGCTATCGACGAGATGCTGCCAAACGCCGTCATTTTCGGCAGCGTTAAGCTGCAGGAGAACCGAGCGCTAAAAATCGACCCAGGGGCGCGGTACCAAGCGCGAACTGCGGTATGCGGCCGAAAAACAAAGCCGACAACACCACGGCAAGCCTCACTTGATCCGAGCAAGATGACCGAAACGATGAGGCCGTAGATTCCCAAAACACCCGCCATGACCACCGGGATGATGTTCCGCATCACCAGCTGAGGGTGCATGACGCCCATCGCCCCGATACCCATCCCTGCCTTAGCAGTCCCGTACGCCGCGCCGCCGTCTGTTCGCGCAAAGCAGCACAAGTTCCGAAAGGTCAAATTGTTGGACGCATCTAGCGTGCAGCGGAACAGCAACAGAGCGTCTTCTGCATGTGGGCATGCCTTAGGACAGACCTAGGTCGCACCACACCTTCCGAAAGGTCAAACGTGGCTGTTGGACGTGCAGCGTAGTAACAAAAGTCTTCAGCACATCCCATTCGACTGTGGTTACCTCTCGAACGGGTAGGTAGTCTCTGTGTTCTTTGGTAATTTTTTACGTCTAAAATAGAGCACTTGTGCATGTGTTGGGCATGCCGTAGGACACATCGACATATGTCGCACCAACGGCTTCTCAGAAATACCCACCAACCGGCACAGCGACGTCATCCACGCCAACCGGATCGCGCTGCTTACCAAGAACACAAAGCACACCTGGATAGAACCGTAAGTGGCACAAGACATCGCACCCCCTGGACCAATCTCCAAAACTCGGTAACTCCACGACGAAGAGGCGAAGAGGGTGTAATGCACAACATCAAACCATACGTTCTGGGAAAGCTCTCGGCGAGGCGGTCCCACCGCCGACGTGTTCGGCACCATCCTGCTGTGGAGCACTCGAGCTTCGAAATTCGACCCATGGGGTGTGATATCCTGCGGCAAACCACCTACGGTAGTGGGAGGCACAACCGTATACCGACACAAACGTACACCTGCGTAGCTGGGGAATGAAGGGCAGGCACAGCAGTCGTATATACCATATGGGACTCACTTGCGAAGACGAGCGCGAACATCACCCCTGTGAAGCCCACAAAGGGTGCCCATATCGGGCACCCATCCACGCTGATGTCCGACATCTCTGGTGGTGACTATTCCTACAACCAACTCCTTCCCCGGCGTTGCTGCTGCAACTGGTGTTTTGCAGGCGCGCTCCGAATCGTCCTGGGCAGGACGACGAGAGAGTAACGCGGAGCGTCATCACAGCATAACGCGGAGCGACTCTTAAATTGGATGATACATAATATTTAACTGGCTTACAGAGAGAGTTGCGCGCGTGTTGTGGAAAACCACAGCTGGCCGAAGCGGCGGTGCAAAGTAGTCCGAACGGCGTCGCCTAGCTCATCCAGCAGTTTCCAGCAGTGCAACTGCTGCTGCTCGTGCCTGTACCCTTGGCCCTCTGCACCAATATAGAAGAATGGTGCAAACTCTGATGATATGTGAACCTTTGAGCAGTGCATTGGACATAGGTAGGCGGGGCTACACGGGCGGACATCCCATACCCCTGCACGTGGGCCAAGCGTACGCAGCAGAGTACACGCTACCATAGCCGTGCTCTATGCCACAGCCACACCATCTACAGCAGAGGTACAGCAGTCGCAGGGTGGAAAAGAGAACCAGCATGGGGCCTTTGGAGAGCTTGGGTTCAGGACATTGCACCACAACTACTGGGAGCTCAAGTTGCATCACGAACGACTCAGCGACTCGATTTGGTCCATACCTGACGGTGGCGCTGTTCTTCCCCAGAGTACGGGTGTTCTCCTCCTGTCTCTTGGTCTCAAAGTAACAGGCAAGAATAGCCGTGCCGAGAAGACCTCCGACAACCTCCGAGACCGTGGGGGTCTGCAGCTAGCTATAATTCCAAGTATGCAGCTAGCTGTATTCCGGTTCGTGGTGCCCCCAATCCCACCGCCGTCCTGGGTCGGTGGTGCGGCTGTGCGGCTGGACTGCCAGCTGCCAGGCTGCTGGCTGCTGCTGCTGCTGCTACTACTACCTTGTTGCGGGTGGTGTTCTCAAGAGGTGAGGTCGTTGGGTCGAAGACACGTGAATCTGCTCACGAAGAATGATCTAGGTAGTGACCAAAACACCCACAACATGAAAACTACAGTACAGGTACACACATCCTTGGAGCAAGACGGCGGAAAGACAGCAGCACCAACCTCGCACCAGTAATTAACGGCCTGCTGTGATACTGCTCGACGGATGAAGACAAAGTTGTTGCCATACACGACTGCTGTGCCCTAATCTTAGGTTTGGTCTGATGGTGTAGTCACGGGCTTGTCGAGTTCTCTGAGAGTGCTGTCCGTCAGTACAAACTCCCGACAGCTGTGTGCGGCGCTGCGGCGGTTTGCCCATTGATCTACAGCACGCAGGCAGTACACAAGTGTAACGAGCTAGAGTGGAGTTGTTTTAAATTCCATGGGTAAACAGTAGGGCAAGACACAGACTGCTGTTGTGCCATATGCATAGCAATACGTTGCTTTTGGTTTTTCCGCTCAAACACTTAGGTTTCCAAATTCAAGGCCGCACTGGGGATCGCGGTACTTCCTCTTCAAAAAAACAGGAAACGCCCGGAAACGGCTGCATAATACCAAAGTCGAACTTCAGTACGAAACTTCCATCGCAAATTAACCGTCCGCCGACCCCCCCTCGTGTACAATGTTAGTAGCTGGGGTTGTAGCCCTTGCGATACACTACAGACCAGCGGTCCGCGATTTTCCAAACGATCCTTCTATCATCGAGTTCGGTGAGCTACTGTACAAGCTAGATTTTTGAAGCTGCTGTGCGGTCCAATTTTGAAACGCTTCAAGCACACGGTGAACACGAATCACCGCCTATGTGAGTGAATGGGGCCGCGAACTTCAGCGCAGCTCTTCCCTCACATATCCAGCTGGTCGTCATTGTCAATTTGAATGCCTGGAGTCATTTATATGCATGTCTAGCCTTTAAGCATAGGTGCTTGAAGCGTTTCAAAATCGGACCGCACAGCAGCTTCAAAAACCTAGCTTGTAGCTCACCGAACTCGATGATAGAAGGATCGTTTGGAATCGCGGACCGCTAGTCTGTAGTGTATCGCAAGGGCTACAACCTCAGCTACTAACATTGTACACGAGGGGGGTTCGGCGGACGGTTAATTTGCGATGGAAATTTCGTACTGAAGTTCGACTTTGGAAAACCGAGATATGCAGGCGTTTCCTGGATTTTTCAGAGGAGGTACTGCGATCCCCAGTGCGCCCTTAAGCGTCTCCCCAAGCCTCCCCTGGTTGCAGGTCGCACGCGTTTTCTGCCTCAGAAGTGCGCCTCTCGGTGACCACTGACCCTTGCGACGGCTGACCCGTGTCGCCTGCACGAGGGTGGTGTGCGCGTTTCGCGACGTGGTTTCAATTCGCACCACTACACGTGGCGAAATTTGTTGTTGCTTTAGGGCTCTGCCACTGCCATGGATGCACCGAAGCGAATTACTGCTCTGCGACGACTACCTCATGCGTCACAGCCCTTGCGCACCGCCACCCTGTCTTTCGGGTGCCTTTCTCCCTCACTTACGGCGCCTTCCTCCCCCACGCAACTCAATTCGTTCAAACGAAACACGGCAGGAATGCTATCAATCGCGCGGCGTGTGCGAGGCCCATGCCGCCGCGGCGAAGCACATGCGGCGAGGGCTGCCTTGCAAACGACAACAGCAGCAGCGGCGTCCTGCCGGCGATCCGTTCCGGGTGCCGGTCTCCACCTCCTCCGCTTCCTCCGAAGCACAGCGGGACCCACGTCCACGCCACACAGCAGTAGACAGCCTCCTCTTGCGATAAGACATGGTCACTCTTCTGTTGGTGCAGCGGCGGGGGCAACAATGCCCCCGTGCCCACCATGTCGGGCGATGTCTGCGTCTGCGACGGTCAGAGGCCCGGACGTCGTGGCGGGACGGCTGCAGAGCAGTGACGAGGCAGACGTCCGTGCTGCTGGCGGGGGGGAGGGGCAGGAGGAAGGGGCTGGTGGGTTTCACGGCCTGATCGGCGGGGTAGACGATCTACTCACAACGGAGGCAGAGGATGACGACGGCGGCGATGTCGACCAATCAGCAACGGAGGCCGAGCCAGACGACGACGATGTCGACCAATCAGCAACGGCCACCGAGCCTGGGGACGAGGAGGCGTTACAGCAGCCGCCGACCAAAGACCCGTCCGTGATGCGCCTATCTCGCCGCATCGCGAGGTCCGGCATAGCCTCTCGGCGTGAGGCCGAGCGTATGGTCGAGGCGGGGGTGGTAATGGTGAACGGAGCGACGGTGCAAACTCCGGCGCTGAACGTCGGCCCACGAGACATCGTCAAAGTCAATGTGGGTTTGTTCCAGCAGCCGGGGAATGGGACTGATTGTTTCACTTTTGTCCAGGTGGACTTTGATGCACCGCTATTGTGCTTATCATATCTTAGCGATACGGCATTGGCTCGTGCTTCAAGCCGAAGGCGTAGTGCGGTTGCTTCCTTTACGAGTTTTCGGTGGCCAATTGTGTGCCACGTCGGTCTCGCGTTCTGTGCAGGCAGGAATTTCCCTTTTTTTTCGCATGTTGCTTTTCTTGTGTTGTAGTTCGCGTGAAGGAGTACCCCCCTCTCTGCGGGTGTTGTTTTCTCGTTCTAGTTTCGTTGTTTAGCTGCCTGTCTTGCGACCACGCGGCTGTTTGGTAGAAGAATCAGCGGCGCTGTGTTCAACGTGGAGTGTTCAGGCAGGAGGCATTCTCTCTCCTGCTGTTAGTGAAGGACCCACTCGTGTTGTTGCAGCGTGGATTACGTTCGCGCCTGCACTCTCCAATTCACTTCCGTGTTAACACACGTCCCATGGAACCGTAGTTGTACCAAGAACCCTTCGCAGGTTCGGTTGAGGGCTCTGGACATCATGCAGACTCGTAGTTCGTTGATGGGGGATGCGCCACTGCTGTTGTCGGTCTCATGCACCCCGTGCCTGCCCGTGTGGTCACCAAGGATAACCCCGGTGTGACATTACTGACATTACCATCACCTCCGCACTCGAGCGATCACGATCTTGACCCTCTTCCCGTCTCGTACGATTCCGCCTGCTTTGCCCTACGCGATGCCGTATCTTTGTCGAGGCAGGGGAAGGTGCTGGAAAGGCCGGAAAGCCACACGCCGAAGCTGTGGATGGTGCACAAGATGAGGAACGAGCTGGTCACGAGGCACGACCCGGAAGGGCGTCCGACTGTGTTCGACAGGCTGACCAAGCTCAAGCTGCCCGACACACTGATGCCAGTGGTGCGCAAACTACCCACGTACACACGTCGTTTGCTTGTTGTAGGTTGACTGCCGTGCGCGCTTGGAGCAAGCCGACGGGCCACGCGGCCGAGAGGGTATGCTACTGCTGCAGTTTGTTCCTTGGTGTGTTCCATTATTAGGCGACGGATGGAAAGCGTGGAGCAATGTTGTTAGTATTGGCAGCTGTCGAGAAAAGAGGTGGGGGCTGTCTTTTACCTCCTCCCCGGCCCTCCCCTCTCTCGTAAGAGTACGCCCCCCCCCCCCCCCCGGCCCTCGCCTCTCTCTATGACGCGTGCTTGCCGCTGCGACCACAGGCTGTGGGTGTTGGGCTGGAACGAGCACTCCACACAACCGCCTGGTTTGTTTCTTCGAGACGTTTAGAAAAGCAACCTTCTGCGGAGATCCTCTAACCCAAAGGGTACAATCTGCCCAGAAGTGTACGATCTACCGGAAAGGGTACAATCTCCCCGATAGAGTACAATCTACCCAATAGAGTACAATCTACCCAATAGGGTACAATCTACCCAATAATAGGGTACAATCTACCCAAACGTCTGCCGAGGACACATCCCTCTTTCCACAACCCGTTTCTTTGTATTTTTTTTTTTAACACCTTAGGGCCGGCTAGACTACAACACGGAAGGCCTCCTGCTGCTCACGAACGACGGGGACCTAGCACGCAAGATGGAGCTTCCGAGCAGCAACATCGTGCGCACCTACTCGGTTCGAGTCTACGGCAACGTGAGCCTCCCCCTCACTTTTCTCAGAACCTGCATCCCATGTGCATTGTTGATCGCTTGGCGCTCTTGAGTGTTCATCGAAAATGGTCTGTTGGCTGTCTGTCTGTGAAGACCAGCGTGGGACTCTGTATGTAAGGCCTCATGCACAAGGCCGGTTGCCCTGTCAATTGCCAGAGGAAATCGCGTGACAGGGATCGAGTGTTCAAGTTGTCTTCTTGTAGTACGTTCAGCTCTGAATAGTGCTGAACGCCCGGGTAGTCTGAATGCATGAATTTTCCTGCAAACGCGTTAGCTCTGAATCTCGCGATTGTTTTGGTATTGCCTTTCTGCTCCTTAGGTGCTGTCGGAACTTGTTTTTGGAGTTGGCGTAACGCCAAGGCATGTGATTTATGACGTTTGCACCGCATCCATGCCAACGGTTGGCGATGGTCCGGTCTGGCGGTTTGACTTAAATGTGTCCTGAGGTATCCGAAACGCCAATCTTGTCTACTGCAGCGCCTGCTGCAACTATGCCATCTTGATAGTCGCGATGCCGTTAGTCTGATCGAGCGCGTTGGCATGATGTAGTTGTTGCACGTCATCTTGGCCCTTTTCTTTTTTTCACCTGACAAGTTGAGGGGGCGTTTGGCTCCACAGCAAGGGTTTCACCTTTGTGCACTGCGGAAGGTAAACACCTCGGCAGTGTTAGCGTTGCGGAGCTCCAACAAGTGTGTGACATTGGGGTGCCGCGAGAGGGCGATGCCGTAGTTGACTTGGAGTTATTGACACGCGATAGGGGTCGCAGCGATTAGGTGGCGGAGTACCCTTGGCGTGTCGATTTGTAGCAAGGACCGTTTTTTAGAGGCCGGAGGGAGGACGGCACAAACAAAGCGGTTGGGATGACGAAAACAAAAACAATCTACATTCAGAGATATCTTTGACAGTGCCTTTCGTGAAACTAAAAACGCTGGAAAGTTCTTCCGGTGAAGGATGCTCGAAATCGGTCCGGGTTCTCAAGCGAAGCATAGCCAGCGGGGCAAGTTGTCCTTTCTCATCATTTAAGCGGGAAAGCGGTGAGCACGCGGTTTGATTTTTTGGCAAATCGTTCATCCCTCTCGCGATGCCTATTATTGCCAGTATCCGGGTGCCCCATTCCAGCATTCAATGCCCCGTTGTGCTTGCGCCTACCCTGCCATTCGCGGCGCATTCTAGGATTGGTTGGGCCAATAGGCGCCCTCGTTGCTCATCGCCATCTTCTATTAAGCCCCCCCGCCCCCCCCCGACGCGCAGATTACGGAAGAAAAGCTGAGGGCCATGCGTAGCGGCTGCACAATCGACGGGGTTCGGTACAAGGGCATGTTCGTGAGAGTGGAAGGGGGCGGGGGCAAGGGGAGGGAGGGCCGGAACGCCTGGCTCACGATTGAGTGCACCGAAGGAAAAGTGAGCGAGGCGATGTCTTGCTGCGTTTGTAGTTGCTATCCGAGAACATGCAGAGCTATTCTAAGCTCCGCAATTGTAAGCCAGTTTCTGCCCTTTTTTTTTCCTTCTAATTCTCGGGAGAATTTCCTTGTGGTGGCCGTGCTACCAGTTAGCTTGTTGTCACAGGAATCTCCGTGAGAATCGGGTATCATCGAAGTCGATTACTTGGAGAATGTGCGTTGCAATTGTCGACAATGCCAAGAAGATCTGCCCACGTCAAGTCTTGAGCATGTGTAGTTTTCCGTCGCTTGCCGTGAGACTCTCAGAATGTGCGTTGCAATTGTCGACAATGCCAAGAAGATCTGCCCACGTCAAGTCTTGAGCATGTGTAGTTTTCCGTCGCTTGCCGTGAGACTCTCCGCTCTGTTGCTTGTGGCCAGCCCAGCGCGGTGCCAGGCCTTACCAACGTCCTCCCTTCATGCCGTGTGGGGGCAGAATGGTTGTGTGGCCATGCGCGTAAGGAAGACAGACCAAGCATGCCGAACACCGTGGTACGCAGCACGTTTTTTCTCTCTGGATTTGTCAATGGGAGTAAGGGTTTCCCCTTCATACGCCTCCTTTTTTCAAGGCCCCGCAGTTGATCTCCCGACTGGCCGGACGAGAAGATAGATGCCTCGTATGCAACATCCTAGCATGACCACGTTTGCACACGTAAAAAAGAGACTCCCGCCGGACCACTCATAATTCCCTCTCGAACCCCCGCTTCCCCTCCGACAAGCATCACGCAACCTTACACATCACAGATATGTACCCCCCCCGCCCTGTGATATTGATAGGATAGATAGACGGAAGCCATTTTTGAGCCACCTTTGGCAAAGCAGGAAGGAACGATTGGCCATCGGTGATAAGTCCTGTGGGAACAATGTTCCGTCCTCTCGAGGACGCCTGGTCAATGGTCTTACCGCTAAAGCATGCAATACATAAGAGTACCCCCCCCCCCCCCCCCCCCCC
>FN649735.1:3423342-3457413 GCA_000310025.1 Ectocarpus siliculosus
AGAGTACCCCCCCCCCCCCTCCCCCCTCAATACTCTCCGCAAACCCCCCACCACCCAGAACCGGCAAATCCGCAAGATCTGCAAGTACCTGTGCCTGACCGTAAACCGGCTGGCCAGGACTCGCTACGGCCCCTTCAGCCTGGGAAAGGTACGGGCCGGCGGAGTCGCCGCCGTGGAAATCCCGAAGGCGTTCATGCGTCGTCTCGAGGACGGCGGTGGCTCGCCGGGCGGGGCAGGCGGCGGCGGCAGCGGCAGCGGTAGCAGCAGAAGAAGAGTGGGCCCGGGGCCTGGGAACGGGATGCGGCGGGAAATGGAGGCTGGGGGGATGAAGGTATCGGAGGTGTCGTCGCCGGGGACCGGGCTTAGCAACACTGTAGGCGGGGGAAGGGACACCGGCGATCGCGCTGGTAGCTCTGGAGGGCGGCATTGGGGCGGTGGGTTTAGAGGAGCTGGTAGGTCGTGGGGAGAGAAAGGGGGCCCGCGGATTCGGAAAGGGGTCGGGGCGCCGATGTCACGGGGGGATAACTCCGCCCGTCCAACGGCGCAGCAGCGCGCACGGTAGGGGCAGGTTTTCGGGGGCGGCGCAGCAGAGTGCGGGAGATACGTACAAATAGCCAAGTGCTTGTCGGGAGACTTTTGAAGCCGAAGTCAAACAACTGGACTATTTACTTTTTTGGTCAGGGCTGTGACTTTCGTCTAAAGGTTTGATTTCAGCTTCGAAAAGAACGACCGTGATAGTGAGAAATGGAATGGTTGGCGGTGTTGGAGCGTCTGGTGACCGTTCGTGTCGACTCGTTGCTTGGAAACGTCCCTTTCGTGCCTTTGGGCGAGAGCCGGTTGTAGTGGCTCTTCTGTTGTTGTTGCGGTGTGTGTATCGTATTGGCGCTGAAGACGACACCCGAGGCGTGCAACCGCCCGTTTCAGCAAAATATACGGCCTGTTTCTTGCGACCATCTGTCATGGCTCTCCGTCGACACGTCTCCGCATCACGCCCACGCCACTCAGTCAAGCGAAAACGAAAAACAATGTATGTAAGGTGTCTGTGTGGTGCCTGAAAAAGACACACAAATAGCGATAACAATCGACGAACGAGTTTTCCCGGCGGACTTCGTACATAGACTACGCCAGTTTGCGAGCACGGTATCTACAACGCCGGCCCCGCTACAGCAGCAGAGAAAAACACGTGCGGCTGTCCTCAGCAACGAGACTACTATAAAACGAACGTGTCTACATACGGTTGATGGCCAGTTACAGCATCTAGGACAGCACTATGTTTCGGATGCAACAGCCTGCTCTCGCGTGCACCTCGCGCTCGGGCACCGCATGTCACGAACTGCGGGATCTTCTGCTCTGTAGCATGTACAGGATCTCAGGTCGGCCCGATACTGCAGTCTCGCCGCATTTTGTGTCACAGTCTCCGAGTCCACGGATAGGCTTTTCCCCCGTAGGCGATGTTTTGTTTTTTTTTGCGGCGTTTCACGGAATTTTTCGGGTTTTTTTTTCTAGTGCAAAAAACGCCTTTTTCGGCGACTTTCGGCGCCTTCCACATGTTTTTCGGCGAGTCATAGTTCAGTTTCGGTGATTGTTGGCGATTTTCGGCGACGTACATAGCATGTACTTCCAGTAACAAAAACGAGCGGGTCGCGACGCGGTTGGAATGCTGCGGAGGTCACCTGTCACCTGTCCGCGAAAACCGAAATGATGTGTCCTTCGTCCTTCTCTTATTTTTCTACAAACTACATCTATCTTGCATGTTACGCTGGTTGGTGCGTACATACATGCAATATTCCAAGCCCTCAGTTATCAAACAAATCAACAACGAAATAGAATACTATGAGATGCTTCGATACTTCGACGTTACGCATGGCATGTACGCCTACGTCCGGGCAAAAACATGCATATCATGACAGGTACTGACCCACCAACTACGAAGAAGTAAGACATCTACACGAAACTAACCGAAACACAGGTCATCAGTCGCTTTCTTCATCGCTGCCATCGCTCTGGTCGCTACCGCCGCCACCGCTGTTGGCATCTTCGAAATTAATCGGCACCGTGAAATTAATCGGCGAGAATCGGCGACCTCAATCCATGATTCGGCGTAGCCCCCTCCAAAAACGGCGCTACTTTTTGGTTTTCGGCGACAGTTTTTTTTTTCGGCGGGCATTTTTTTTTTACGGCGACATATTTCGGAATTCGGTGTTTTCGGCGGTCGCCTACGGGGGAAAAGCCTATCCACGGAGCAATTTACCTCCCGATTTGCCGCCAATTCGCCCGCCACACCAAATCTTCCCTCTCTTCGTTGTGAAGAGGAACCTTTCCACTTCCACCGCTGTACCTGGCTGCTGCTGTCTGGATAACGCCGGGAACCGAAAACAAGAGTCCTGCACGGGTGGGTGTACAACTTTGGCGCGCGTGTGGATCCAATTTGACTGAGAGGAGTTACAATCTCTGATGTGACCCCGCCATGCACAGCAGTTGTTTTGAACGGCACGTCAAATAGAGCGGGGGCAGGGTGTACGCTAAATATTAATTCCCTGCTTTCTTCCTGGGCCGGAAACCGGACTCGAGAAATCCGCACGCTCGCTGCCTTCCTCATCGGGACCTCCTGCTCATAAACAACCTCGCTGCACGTGCTCAGCAGGTCTAAAACGAACGCTGAAATACCGCAGTTGCCTCCGGGATGTCGCCTCCTCTATGGGCCCTCAGCCTCCCCGTAGGCACCGTCTTCGTCTTCGTTCCCCGCATCATCTCGTTGACGCTGCAAATCATGTCTGGAGCGCCCCTGAGGAACAGCAGCCCTCGAGAGCACGCCGAGAGCAAGGATGTCGCCGCCAAGGACACCCATGGGTGAGACAGAACAAATACAGCAGCAGTAGGCGACAGCAGCAGCAGTAGGCGACAGCAGCAGCAGCAAGCTGCCCGATGCGCTGCGAAATGTGCCCGCCGCCTGCTGTCATGTGCGCATGTGCGTTTGGTGCCGAGACCGCGAGGGTTGTATCCGCCGGCTGTTGCCTTTTCAAATTCAAAATTCAACTGTACACTCTGTATTGTATAGTGTCGCAACCGTCGAGAGGACGGGGCTGATATCTCCACCAGGCAGGAGTAGGTGCACAAGACCATGCGAATCCCTCCTGAAATCGACACTTTATATTCTAAGCGCCACGTGTCTGTGTCTGAAAGATGTATGCATGTGCTACACACGTCGTTCCTCGTTGTACATTAGTTGCTTCAACATATTGTAGGGATACCGATACATACGCATATCACATGCACAGCAGTAGTAGCTCTACGTTATTCACCGCTGCATGTTGTATGCAGACGGATACCGATAGACTACCGCATACGACACAAGATAACACACCCCCTGGACCGACTTTCAACCCTGGATTTCTCAACAGCAGGAAGAGTCAAATTGCCGAGAACGGCGGCGTTGAAGCCATCTCGTTGAGAGCTTTCCGAAACGTATCGTTTCGTTCATGCGCCCTCGTCGTGGTGTAATCGAGCTTTGAAAAACGGTCCAGGGGGTGTGTTATCTTGAGTCGTATACGGTATAGCGCAAAGACCGATGTTCAACACGATACTGCCTTGTTCTTGGTCCTGCACATGAGATGAACGTATGCGCATGGCAGACACAAGCTCACGGCGGCACCATCTTTGGTTGTCATGAATCATGCCAAAAAGTGTTGACACGATTCTGCTCCGCGCTTTTATTGCGCGATGAAATAACACGCTACCATAGGTACACCATTAGATGAGCAGCGCTCATTACCAACGGATTGTGTGTGTGTGTTTCACATTAACACTTGTTGTGTTCAGGTACGTGCGTCGCGCGTACGCGGCTCACCAGAACAGCTGGGAGGCCATGATCCTGTGGTCTGCGGCGGTGCTCTTCGCAAAGTCGACGGGGGTGGACGTGGACGTGATGAACAATACGGCAGCTGTGTGGTTGGCGGCTCGGTTCGTGTGAGTATAGCATGCATCTAAAACCACCCATGGAAGAGCATGGCAGACGAGGGAGATGAGGGCGTTCTCCCACCTGCTGTTTTTTGTTCTATTTTCTCCAGGACACACCTGTACTTGCCACCCACACTCACTCTCTCCGTCGAAACAGTTACAGGGTGCAGGGGGGGGCTCCCTCACTTCTTGTCGTTGAAGGTTTCGGTGCACTCGTTGGTCATGAATCCCTGTCAGGACGAAGCAACTCCTCCTTTGGGGGAAGGAAGCGTTTCTACTGAGACCTCCTTGAAGACTGTTCTTGAATCTGCTGTATTTGTTTTCCCGAAGGCTCTCGAAGGATAAATTTATTGCCTGGGGACTACGCTGAGTGCGACAGTATCCAACCTTGAAATTCGCCTGAGCGGTGCATGCATAACGTCCCAGTCGGGGGTCAGTCCTTCGTGTTGCGCTGCAACGAGAGATTATGTTACAGTAGGGAACATGGTACAATAGCGTGATGGCGGCGTCGATGTCCTAGTACCTGTGCTCTACTATTTGTACATGGGTCTACTACTTGTACACGGGTGATAATCCTACTACCGCCGCAAGTTTCTAAAGTATCGCAAATCTTGACCCGTCGCTTATTTCTTTACTGTTTGACTTCCACCTCCCCCTCTTTCCGTGGCCGTTCAGATACACACCGGCGTACATTCTGATCAGGAGCAACACGAAGGCGTTCTTCCGAACTTTCGTCTTCACGGTGCGTGGAGAAGGGGATATGCTGCAGTTTTTGTCGTACGAATTTGTCCCCCGGGTGTTTATCAGATTCACACACAGACAAGAAATATGCTGCAGTTTTTGTCGTACGAATTTGTCCCCCGGACGTTTATCAGATTCACACACAGACAAGTAGGTTCTGGCTTTTGTTATGTTGGTTTTTGTACCATCACCATTAGAGGCAGACACGATACGGAAGCTCATTCCTAGTACTGCGTAAAGAACGGAATGGCGTGGTGTACGTGTGCCACCTATTGTTTGTCCTCCCGGCCCGTGTGGTAGGGTTCTTCTCCTGTCAATAGCAGCGGTAGTGCAACACAAGTGCGGGCAAAATGAGTGTTCGTGGCAGAAGAAGTAGCGGAAGCACTGATGGTAGTAGCAGTAGTAGGATTAGGACTGGACTGAGCTTCCGACGGGCTTGACATAATCCAGTCAAAGCTGAAACATCCCCGACCTTGTCCTAAAGACTGTAGTTCGCCCCCTCCCCGGCCCAAACGGCCGCCCATCACCTCATGCATAAGGTCCTGTGGCTATCGCGTTGCCGATGCGGCTTTTCGTATAAGCTTGTCCACGCGATATCGTGCATGATGACCCGTGCAATTTTGTCGCAGAGGGTGGACTGCGTCGGTGCATGTTGAATGTCTGATGTATGTGCAGGTACCAGTTTTCAATGAGCCCGATCCACCGTGAGACAAACGCTCATTTAATACGTTGCAATTCCAAACTGCCCTTTGTTTCACGTGTTCTTAATATTGTACAGATCGGCACGGCCTGTTCCGTGCGCCTCATGTGGCAGGCCGCTCTGAAGGCTTGATAAACTCCCCAAGGGAGGGGAGGTTGCCTTGATGATCCCGTTGACTCACCGCATTGAGCGGCACGTCGCCCCTATCCCCGGGGTCCTCTACCGCCTGGGGTCGCCCTCGGTGACAAGAAGATGGAAGAGGCTATTGATTGGATCACAACTCCTTGGGGTGTCAGTTGGACGATGTTAGACTCGATCGAAATTCCTTGGGTCTTTGTGCTCCTCACTGCGATTTGTAAGGAACGTGTTCAGGTTGACCTTGTCAGGGGTTTTGTGCCTGTGACACAATTTTTTTGATGAGAGAACTCGCGTCTTCGATCTTGTACCACTGAAGCATTGATTAGCGATGTGGTATATGCATCCTGCGATGCAAGTCCCTACAGTGGTGCCGGCTATTGTCTTCCAGAACAACTGGTGAATGAGGTTTTTTGAGCGCTCTATGTCTGCTCTTGATATTCCTGTGGTGGGTAGGCTTTGCCGTCGATAGTGAAATCTCTCGGGGGTAGCTAGCTCACGCCCTTGTGCCCGGTGAGCGCCGGGCGCTCCTCATCTCGAAAGAATGCAACAAAACTCCGTCTCTAAAAAGTCCGGCGCATCTCCGCTCAATGTTTGTGGTTTCAGCGTCCGCGTAGATCTCGAACGTGGTTGCCTGTTTTCCCCGGCGTGGCGGTGCTTGCGTGGGGTAGGAGTACATGCGGAGCGCTCCTGTAGCTCCCGCCGCATGATCGAGGTGGCGTTGGCGCGGACGCCCTTTGTCGGCGACTTTTGTCGGCTCCGCGACTGCAGCACTACTCTCTCTCTCGCACCAAGGAAGTAGAGAGGAACACCTGTCACTTCTTCGGCGTCTTGCTGGGACTCAATATCAATGATAGAGCATTTTTTTTCGTCGCGGTCTGACGTGTTGGAAGAATCTCCATAACGTGAAGAACGATGGGGGGCCGAAACATAAGAGAACCGGTTCCCTCTTTTGCCATGGTGTTCTGATCGGTGTTGGCCGACCAAGCCAAGCGATGCCTCCTCCGGTCGGTCTTCCCAGCGAAACCTCCCACCCCCCCCCCGAAGCGACCGGCAAATGAACCCTGGTCGCCTGCTAGTTTTTTTTGTGGTGAGAGAGAATCTCGAATTGCTACGTGTAGAAGGTAGTATTGTTATGAGGACATTTGTCTCTATTTTTAGGGAAACGATAGAAATCCGTCTATCTGAGCGGCCGGCGCTGCTGTTGTACGCCCATGTACAGAGCCTCATGCCCGCACAACTCTGAAAACCCAGACAGATTCAGTGCCAGGCCTGCCAACCACCAAACGCCGGCCGGTATGTTTTGTAGAGAATCGTGCGCCAGTTTTGCTAAGAATCCCCACTCACATCACTGCTGTATTGTAACTTCTTCAACTCATGTGGAAGTCTACACAGACTATTTCCTACCGAAGAATCGCCCAAAAAGACAAACAACACCCGCTGTGTTGACAGGTAGACTACACCTTCTAGACAAAATAATCGCTTTTGCGCGTACCGCGCACTCGGGCACCTCGTATCGCTAATGGCGGGACATTATATACCTCATGTCTCGGGGGTGGCTCTTGTCAACTGTCAACCAGGCTGTCAGATCGTCAGATCCCAGATTCTGGCGAAAGTCGAAAGTCGGCCCGACTACTGCTGTACGCTGTACAGGACAGTCTCGCCGCATATAGTGTCACACTTGTCTCCGCCGCTGCCCCTGTATGTCCCGTCGAATCACCCGCTTGGCTCACCTCAACCACGCATTGCAACCTGTTCCCAACAGCTCTGCAGGCACGGGAAGCCCTACAGTTGAGAGAAGAACCTATCCACCTCTGTAACTGACTGCTGCGGTCTTGACAGAGCCCGGCATCAACAACAAAGTCCACCGCGGGTGGGTTAATTCAGCGGAGGTGGGACAATTTTTGGCGGAGGTAATTTGGTAGGCTACCTGCTGCTACTCACTACTCCTATTCCTGCAGATTGTAGAACAAGTGTTTCACGAAGGCAAGTGGAGAGGGTATGCTTCCCCACCTTCTTCTCTAGAGGTCTCAAACACGACTCGAGATCCATCGCTCTCTGTCTTCCACAATGTATGCCACAAGGGAGTCGGGATCGCCCTGAACCGCTTCTCGTCGACCCCGTGTTCATGTTTACATCATCATCAGGCCTAGACTGCAGCACGCGTTGTTCGTCGGGGGACTTGCCGCCGATGTCGCCTCCCCTGTGGGCCCTCAGCCTACCAACAGGCACCGTCTTCGTTTTTGTTCCCCGCGTCATTTCCTGGGCGCTGCAAGTCAAGTCTGGGGTGCCCCTGAGCAACGTCAACCCTCGAGAGCAGGTCGAGAGCAAGGATGTCGCCGCCAAGGATACACATGGGTAAGCGAGATGTACGATGCGCTGCACGATGTACGATGTGCTGCAAGATGTAGCCTAAGATGCGCCGCCAAAATCTGTTCCGCATCCATCCGCCGGCATGTCATGTGGTGCTCTTGTGTGAAGATGCGTTTTGCTGAGACGACGAGTGGGTGGGGAGTGCGCACCAGCGGTGCCCCCATTCCCTCTTGAAGTAAATGTAGTTTGCAGTAGCGTCTGGACCCAGTACATTCAGGATGACGGCGAGGCTCTACAGGACAATAACTAAAAAAATCGCGTCTCCCACGTTATATTTGTAGGCACCAGACGACGTGCACAGAGAACAAGCGAATCTCTGCTGGAAACCGACAGTGTACTGAACGTTCTGTGCGTTATTCTGCAAGATGCCACACACACGCTCCTCGTTACCCACCACTGCTAGAGGGGTACCGATATTGCCCGACGTCCCCTGACCAACAAGAAGATACATACCATGGGGTACGTTGCTCGTGTCATGCGGGGGTGAAACAAGGCGCATTTGGAGCCGCGGTGGCATGCACTGCCAACGATAATGCTGTGTGTGTATTTCTTACTATTAGCAATCGACCGCGCAATGTATCCGGCTGACCAATGAAAAGACGTTGTAGTGTGTTTGTTTCACATCAAAGACCGATTGTCGTTTGTTCAGGTACGTGCGTCGGGCGTACGCGGCTCACCAGAACAGCTGGGAGGCCATGATCCTGTGGTCAGTGGCGGTGCTCTTCGCAAAATCGACGGGGGTGGACGCGGGCGTGATGAACAAGAACGCAGCTGTGTGGTTAGCCGCTCGGTTCGTGTGAGTAGCACCCATCCAGACTTAGAAGAGCGTGGAAAGACGGTCGAGAGAGGGCGTTTGTTCGTGTGCCCCTTTGATCATCATTTAAGCTGCAGGGTATACCTTTCTTTGACCACGCATACACAGTCCCCTTCATCAAAATGGGTACACAGCGCGAGCGGGGGTCCTTCATTGCATAGTTCACGCTCTTGGTCGTTGTTTGGCCTTGAATCGAGGTCCGTTCGGAGCCGCTGTTAATATCTTCCATGAGGATATCCAGGATATTTCGCAATCTTCACCAATCGTTTTTTCTTGGCTGAAGACCCCCTCCCGCTCGTCCCGTTGGCCGTTCAGATATACACCGGCGTACGTTATGATCAGGAGCAACACGAAGGCTTTCTTCCGAACTTTCATTTTCATGGTACGTCGAGAAGGGGATATGCTGCAGTTGTTGCGTCTGTCGCGAGCCTGTACCGCCCGGATGTTTATCGCACTCGAAATCACAGACAAGTGGGTTCAGGCTTTGATATCTTGGTTTTTTTACCACCACTGGGCAGACACAATACGGAAGCTCATTCCTAGTACTGCTTATAGAATGGAATGATATGGTGTACGTGTGCCACCAATTCATAGTCCTCCCGGCCCGTGCTTCTCCTATCCGTACCAGCGGTATGTGGTGACAATAGGTGCGGGTAATACAAGTATTCGTGGTAGAAGAAGTAGCGGAAGTACTCATGGTAGTATCGGTAGGATGAAGACTGGACTGAGTTTCCGACGGGCTTGGCACAACTCAGTCAAAGTTTAAAATTCGCTAGCCTTGGCGTTGGAAGCATCACCCGTGCCCCCTCCCCGGCCCGAAGGGCTGACAATTTCACCCTATGTCTGAGGTGATCGCGTTGCTGTTGGGGTCTTTCGTTAAGCTTCTCCACGCACTAACATGCTTCGTGGCCGGCATTGTCGCAGAAGGTAGACTATGTCGGTGCAGGTGTTGACTCTCTGGTGCATGTGCAAGAAGCAGTTTTTATCAACGAGCTCGATTCGTCATATGAGACAAAGTCACGTCTCACTGCCCCCTCCCTCCGTTTTGCCTTTGCATCTCATGTTTTTCCGTTTACAGATCGGCACGTCCTGTTCCATGCGCCTCATGTGGCAGGCCGCTCTGAAGGCTTGACGCAACTCCCTTGAGAGCGCGGTTGACTTGATTCACCCATTGTCTCACCGCGTTGCGAGCGGTACATCCCCCATCATCCCGGGCTCCTTTACCGCCTGGGATCGTTCTCGGTGACGAGTAGATTGAGGAAGCCATTGATTGAATCAGAACTCCTTGGGGGGGGCGTTTGGCAATGTATTGGGTTCTTTATGCTCCTCACTACGGTTTGCCGGGACAGTTTTCGGGTATTGTTTGTCGTGGGTTCCGTGCCTGTGAAGTCACTTGTTGCACTTGTGCGGGGGGTTATTGTTGAAACGCCTGGTACTGATAGGCGATGTCGTACCTGCATGTTTGAGGTGCCACTTCCTAGGGTAAGCTAACTAGCTGTAAATTGAGGGTTACTTGAGCTCTCCGACCGCTCTTGATATTCCTGTAAGTAGGTAGGCCGCCTTTGCCGTCTGTAGTGATATCTTGAACAGGTTCATAGCTGGCCAACGCCCTTGCACTGCGTGCCTGGTGTCAAAAGCATGAGACAAACTAGATTTTTCCTTCATGTGTCTTCGCACAACTTTGTTTGGATGCGGCGATCACGGATAGTCTACATAGCTCTCACGACGGCAGTTCCTTGTTTGCCCGGCGTACCTCGCCCGTCCATTGCGTACGGGGTACACACGGAACACGCGTCTATTGCCACGGCGGCATGATCCGGGCGGCGTGGGAATGGGGTCACCTTATCAATGCTCCCAGTGCAGCATTCATCACTTCATCATGTCTTCCTGCGACTCAATTATCTGCCTGACCTTTTGGAAGGGGATCCTGAGACCCTTGCGACTCTCCCACGCGCATCCCCGGTATCGTGAAGATCGAGGGGCACGGACGGAAAGAGATGAAGAGCTGTTACCTTGTTGTCGCGATAGTTGCACCAGGACACCCCTGATCGCGCTATCTACACACATGTAGTTCGCTTGTTCCAGAGATGAGCCTTCACCCGTGATTGGTGAGACCCTTACACCGAGATCGTGTTCGGTGACCTGAGAGAGCGTCACCCGAAACGCTCAGATGAACCCTGATCGCCTGCTATAGTCGTCGGTGAGCTGAGAGAGCGGGTAGGGCGAGGGCCTAGTTTCTATGGTAGTGGGTGCGTTTCGCTGATGATCTGAAAGCACCTCCTCCGTCTCTGTAGGTTCATCAATGGTTGGACACCCCTCTCCTCCCCACGTCTTGCCCTTACGGTGTGTAGTAGTAGCAGCACACACACGCTTTTCCCACAGCAACCGAATAACGGCGGGCACACCGGTCGGATGGGGGCATCCTCCAAAGCTGCCGTTGCTTGCGTCTGCACATTCAATAACTAGACTATATGTATGCCTGGCCTCTTAGTGCCTACGAGTCCTCTTCCACGCGAAAATAAGCCATTTTCCGCTGCCACAAACCAACCCAAACGCCCGAACCTATCGTATAGATATGCTTTTTATCGCTTTGGAATACATGTACGCGCAATGTGTCTTCGCATCAGAGAGTCGCGTAAGCTTCGGAATCATGCTGTGGACTGTCGATCAGGGCAAAAAAAACACTCCCTTCCTCAGACAAAAACAAATATTCGTATGGTACGTACAGTAGTGCTAACGCTATGCCGCCTTCCTCCAAGTCCAACAACATACTTCGATTGGTCTCAATATTACTTGATCCGCCGCCATCGCCCGTCCTTAGCGCCGTCAGCCTGTGATACCTTCTAGAATATGCACGCAGCTCTGTCACTGGCTGTACAACACGAAATTTTCCCGAGAACACATGAGAAAGCACAGAGAGTGACAGCCCGAACAACAAACAGCTTGCAAACATCTGGGACTAGAAAGTTGAGCTACAGAGTGGCCAACCATACGCATATCCAGCTCAGATGGAGTTACTGCCCACGGAGTGCCTACTGACCGAGGCATCATCGCCGCGTTCGCATGTTAATCGCCCGTCCCAATGACTGCCAAGCGACCAAAGAAAAAACCAAACGGTCAAGAAGCGCTTTCCCCGTGCGAACGAACATGTCAGACGATATTTTCTGGAACAGGCTCCCCACAGGATTACATTGGTAGAGGATCGAAATCACCGCTCGTTTTGGGACATCCCATGACGGAAACACGTTCGGTTCGCAAGCGCCTAACTAGACTGTTTTTTGTTTCACCCACAAAGAAAGATAGAAAGGCCTGAATAGTAAGCAGGAGGGATTGACGCATTCCTCCATGGACACCGAAAACAATACTGTCTGTCGAGATCTTGAAGCACAAGAAAGAAGGCTAAAAAACGAACGACCTCTTCCTCATCCTCCTCTACATCAAGTCCGTTTAGAAAGGCAAGAGGAACAGCTCCGCCCTGACCCAGCCCACCCCACACCCCCAAGAGCCCTGACTACGTCACACACAGCAACATCACGAACTTCAGTGTGTTCGGAAACACAGCAGCACCAGCGGTTGCAACGGCAGCGTAGCAACACCGGCTCAACCACCGCCAGCCACATCAACCTGTCACCTGGCCCTGAACGAGGGCCCCGTGCTGGAGGGGTACTTGGAGGACGTCTGAACGCCCAAACCAGACCCTATCGAGTAGGCGCCGGGGCCCGGCGAACTGCTGCGCCGCGGCATGCCTCTCGCTCCCCCACCCTTGCTGTTGGGGGTCGCTCCCCCGAAGGACAGAGCGTGCGTCGTTTGTGCCATGTTTGAGGACGTTGGCTTGGGGGCAGCAAGCGGCGGAGGAAGGGGGGACGAGGTTGTTTTTTTTCCGGTGTGATTGATTTTTGCGCGTGCGTTGCCCGGGTCTAGTTCAGTATTTTGGTTCTGGTCTTTGCTCCGGGATGGGGATGATTCGTACACAAGATTCCAGCGTTGGGTGTTTGTGGTCGTGCTGTTTTGCTATTTCGAGCACATGCGCTTTTTCTACGAGAGGGTGCCACTGGAATCCACACCAAAGAGGCTAAAATTCGCACACGGCTTCTGGCGCATCTTCAACAAGGCAGAATGAGCCCACAACACGCAAAAAGAACACCAACTTCCTATTTTGTTTTCGGGTGTTTGTCCCAACTGCTGTCAACGACTCGCGCGATCCGTGGGACGTGGACACAGCATCGGGGTTTTCTAGAGCTGAATGGGGGAAGATGTTCCGAAATGTGCTGTAGCAACGCGTTTGTCAGGCTCTCGCCTGCATTTAAACGTTGACCAGGCGTTCGTGACTAATCAGCAACAATTCTCGCATTGGATATAGGCAGTTTTCAAACTGGTGCTATTTTCCTCCGATTGCACGAAGCAGAGCAAAATATACATCGGCAAGAAATGGGCTTGGGCATGTTTTTTCGTTTTCCCTGTTCTTTTGGTTTAATAAACTATTGGAGTGCCGCAAACGAGTAATGTTGTTGGATATAGCTGATTCGTTTTGGATTCCGACCAGTGTTGCCATAAAGACCAAAAGAAGTGTCTACCAGTTGCCAGGGTAACCTTCGTACCGATTTTCTGAAATTGCATCAATATTGCATCAAACTCCGAAACCCTTGGGGCACTAACTACCGTAAGGAGGTGGAAAGATGGCACCCCTCCAGACCGACCTTCAGAGTTTGATTGCTCCAGAACCAAGAGCGTGCTGACAGAGCCCAAGACATACTCCGACGACTAAGAAAAAGGGCATGGTCGTCTTTACATATGTAGTCTAAGGGGGTGCGGGTTGTACGTGAAGCGTCAGAGTGTCCCACTCACGTTGTAGTCCGACGGCCCAGGGGTGACCACAGGCGTGTTCCGCCTGGAGGATCTATTGGGAGGGGGGCCGAAGCTTGACGTCTTCACGCTCTCGAACATGGAGTTGGTCTGGGCCCGGGTGCGAAGCGAAAGTGAAGACCGGGGGGGGTGTTGAGGTACACAGATGGGCCAAACAGGGGTTCGTTCACAGTTTCATGCACAAATATGGTAGGTAGGGAAACCATGTGTGGTAGATAACTCCATCGCTAGTTTATCCGGGACTCTTATCTATGGATACACAGGTGGAGGTCGACCCCCCTTCCCCAGAATGTCGGATGCCCTCGCCCCCTTGTGAAGATCTTGACAAGGTCGAACACCTTGGAGAAGACAACCAAGGCCTCAAAAATACCTCGATGTCTCCCCTTTCGAGGCCTTGGTTGTCTTCTCCAAGGTGTTCGACCTTGTCAAGGCCTCCACAAGGGGGCGAGGGCATCCGACATTTTGGGGAAGGGGGGTGGACGTCCACCTGTGTAGAAAGGAATTGCGATGGATCGATATGAGTTTGCCATGTTTCAGTTTTGCAAGAAAGAGGGAAAACATCTGATGCGGTTCGGAGAATTCTCGCCCCGCTTGTTTCCGTCCACGATTCTTGCCCCACCCTTTTCCGCTTCACAGGAAAGAAGGTGTATTGCTTTATAAGAAAAAAACGTAACACGCGCATGAGGAGCTGAGCGTCCCATGATGTCGTCCGCAGTGCCTTAGGCTTCTGTGGATACACAAAGGTTGCCAAACCCATACCAGTATCTGTCAATATCCTCTTATCTTCGGCAAACCAAAGTTCGTCTGCGACCGAATGATCGCACCTGCTGTGCTCCCAACGTTGATGGGATGAAGTAACCGGCATTCGGTCCGGGGCTCTTATCGGACTCCGCCGTATTGTGCCTCTGAGGACCAGTTCCGAACTTCACCCTGGTTAGGGGTTTGATATAACGGAAGGTCAAGGACGAACATGTGAGCATCGGCGGGTGTACGTGCGAGGCGTGTCTGCCTCTTCCTCCTGTCGACGATAAGGTCCGATATTTTTTAGGCGTGCGTCCCTGCCCCCGAGAGAGGCCATAGCCGTAGATTTCAAGGGCTTGGTTTGAGATCGGGTGCCTCTTTGATAGACCGGGCCCGATTCCACCAGGACAGATGAACCGACCCTGGTGGTAGGAGGGAAGATCCAAGTGGATATCACCATAGTGGCCATGAAAACCAATGGAATCGCGACTGAGTGAGATCTGAGGCGCCGCAGAACGGGGATGGGGGGGGTAACAGCCCGAGAAGAATATTGCGGCACGAGGTTTTCTACTTGTGTTTTCGTTTGAGGCTGCCGGGCAGCGGATTGCCCGTTTGCCAATAAACCGGTTCCCGTTTGTGAACGGGCGCCTTGTCTTTATGAACTCAGAGAACAATGGCTCCATTTTGTACTTGATGGGTGGAGGGGGCGACTAGGAAGCGATCAGGCTGGGAGTACACCCCGCCGAAATGAATAGGAAATACGCAACATGATGGAAGCGAAATAGTACTCAGAACGAACAACGACTGTCCACGGTGCCAGAAACATTGCTGCTCTGCGTGAGCCTTGTGCTTGATGTCTTCCGCAGGGAACCTGCAGCGAAAACATCTATTTCAGTGTGATGTGGGGCCAAATGTAGTAGTTTGCATCACTGCTCGCGCTCTCGATCTACATATCTCTCTCTCCTCTCCCTCTCCCCCCTTCTCTCCCTCTATGACGCATCGCCGTGGATCATCAATGAAATATTTCATACTACAATGCACAACCTAACGTCGTCGGGTTCGTGTCGATGGAAATCGCACTTCTTCTGAATATAGGGTTCGGATTGACGCAGACAGAGGCTGAAAGCACAAGGAGCCAAAAGTATTGTCGCCATGGTATCGAAGTAGCAGAGAACGGTGAAGTGAAAATGAGTGAAAACAAAAGAGCAGTGACGATCAACTATCAGGTCTACAATATATGACAGGTAAACAAAACGTGGGGTACCGCGTTGCCACGACACCGCTTCCCTTGAGGGCGATTCAAATGCTGATTGCGGAAGGGAAGGTGAGTGCCCTGCTTATGACTACGTACTATTTCGGGAGCGGCGTGCGAAATATCATTCATTCTTTCATTCCCGCCGGGCTATTTCTGTGCATGCAGAAGTAGGGTTTCTGCCCAGGCATTGCGCTTGTTTCTTTGTTCTCGATAAAGGAACTCCGCCTTCGTCGGCAAGTTCGTGAACGAGTCGCTCGGATGTGGGTTTAGGGTTGGCGGTAGCGCCATTTCTTTTCCCGGTTCTCTCTGCCGGCGTCATTCAATATTCTAACGGACCTGCAAAGTCGACAGCAGTGTGTTGTTTGAAGAAGGTTGTGTCTTGCGAAAGTTCATCATGTTTCTGTTGGCGGATAGATGGGAACAATAAGCAATCAAACGCAAAAAATAAGTCCTCAATGGTGTAACTCACCCGCGAGTGGGTGACGACTTGCAGGCGGACACCGCTCTCCGCAAGTTCTCCGGATCATACGCCTGAGGCCCCGGACACTTTCCTGGGTTGTCCACGGGCCTGTTCATGCGAGGAAAACGAGATAGCCGGGGGGTAAGTCGATCAGATGTGCTTGGTAAAGTCATACAACGCCTGAACATTATCACCCAGGGTCCTCTCATGATCGGGGTTCTTATTCAGAAGAACCAGCAACTACACTTCGCACGATTCACTTCCGATTTTGAACTTCACTTATGATCCATCGAGCCCATTGGACTACCTATCGAATTGTACTGTCATATTGTATCAATTTCATTCTGGGCTGAGATATCAAGTTTCTCACTTTAGACTCAGACGAAAGTCATGCACCACCTCGAACGTGCCATGAGTCGTACAATAACGAGTCTCGGAAATATTTCAAAGATAAAGTCCTTGGTCTCGCTCATTGGCCCAGCTGCGAGGAAGTAAGGAAACAATCGTTTCCGTCTATCGGAGCGGTTTCGGTTGAAGGACTGCAACCCTATGAAAAAATTCACTCTTCTTGACACTACGTTTCACTACTGTCGTCCGTGCACCCGGACGTATTCTTGTTCAATCGTGGGTCTTCAATAGTAGGGTGGATTGTGAAATATAGGGCAGAGGGCCAGTATTGGGCGAGTAGTACCTCCTGGCAAAGCAAGATTGTTCATTTCGAACAGGGCGTGTGCCCGCTATAGGTTCGCCATAGAGCGCGAGTGAATTGGCCCGGCAATAGAGGACCCCGATGGCAATAGTATTTGAATTTTGCTGTCGCTCAACTGCAATAACTGTCCATTCATGACGTCAGTCGCCAGATGTTCGTGCACTTGTGACAGTGAGAGAATCGGCCACGCAAGCACTGATCGATCAAGCACACGGGTATGGTGTCACTCACTAAGTTTCGCGGCAAGAAGGAACGCTTTCAGCCTTTGAAAAAGCGCTGCTGCTTTTTGAATGTGGCGTAGCAATCTTCCGGCCTATGTAGCTCCAACTGCAAACGCTCGAGCGAGAACGTGTCTTGTGAAACAGGGTTTCACGATTGACCGTGGTGACAAGAAGGCCCCCCTACTCACCGCTGCGGGCCTACCCCGAACGAAACGTTCGGGACGCGGCACCCCTTTCGTGTGCTCTTGATGGCGCGCCTCAAGCTCTCCGGGTCCAGTTCCTGCATCTTCCTCTCGCGTGAGACGTTCGGCTGCGGCATATTTGTGTACGTACGCACGAACGCGCAGCAGTCACAACGCAGCAGCAGTTCGTTGTCGAAACAACAAGGAATTGACGATGTTGTTGACATATTGTTGGTGCAGTTCTCTCTCTCGCTTTCGAGGTAGCTTTTAGACTACTATGAGAGTTATCAAGACCACGAGCGGTTGATAGTTCGGTTCTGTTGCTTCTGATGCTCATGCCATTGTGAACTATATTCTCGCGGGATACACCAGTTTCATGTTATGAATATCAGCCATGGACCCTTCGTGCGCAATCGCTTTGGGTGCGTTTCCCGTGGCTGGTTTTGACTATTTCATTTCTCGGCAAGAAGGGGAGAGAGGGCGAAGAAGTCGCCGCGCCTCTCGCGCGAAAGCCAACTCGCTCGCTCTACTAAGACTCTATTGCACTATACACCAAATCACTCAACCACAGAATAAACGTAGGTAAGCTGCGCGGGCGATCGCTATGTACATCATTTTGCCTCTGAAGCATATTGTTGCCCGAAAAAAACGCAGACGTTCGTCCTAAATGGACCGAGCGTGCCAGAAAATTCTCTCCGGAGCAGGCTCTTTTCCTCAGGGCCGCGTCGGCTCGTAGCCTAGCTCGCATCTAGCACTGCCAAAGCAGTTTCCGATCGCGTGGTGAAGCACAGGATAAGACTGCTGAAGTTTCTGCAGGCTCGCTTTCAGCTGAAATGCATCCTGTAGATTCATTGCGGTTATTCTTGGTAGTCTCACCTTTACAGAAGTCGGGGGCTTGATCTGAAACGACAGGCAGCTTTTTTCCGTAGAAAGGGGCTTCTTCTGCACCGCCAGACTATCCACCCTTCCCTGGACGGAACAAAACGAGGAAATCACGTGGTAGGCACCCAAAGATATCGAATGCGCTGGCAAGCACCATAACCAATAAACACAGGCAAGCCATGAAAGACATCTCGTGACTACCTTCTCCCTCGCCGGCTGTCTCATACATTTGATGCTGCTTGCGTCTTATACCATTTGACAAGCATATTTTCCCCGACACTCACATTGCGGAAACCCCATATTTGAGGTTTTGATTCCAATCCTCTATCGAACTCAGAAGAAAAAAACTCCACCTGGCTCCACCCAAAACTATGACACCGATGAACCATGCCCTCCCCGGCGCCATCCCCAAACGTTTCCCATCTACACGTTCGAGACGATCGTATGTATCTCACTCACCACGTCGTACGCCCCTGGCCCGGGCCCGCCCCCAAGCCTACCCGCGGCGGAGTGCGGCCGCTGTTCGTCTATCGGCGGAGGAGTCCCGAACCCCGGGGCCACCACCGTCCGGAACCTCGAGTCCATCGTCGTTCCAAGGGTGCTCGGGATGCTGTACTGACCGGGGGCGGGTCGGAGATCTCCCCGCGTTTGCGGGCGCTGTTGTCAGGGGGGGGGGATGCGTGGTCATGCGTAGACGTCGCCGGCTAGATTCGGAAGCGAACAAGACGGGTGGGCATGTACGGCACTGAACAACTTGTCGAAACACGTGGTAGCTAGGTGAGGGGGACAGAGTGATTCCTGATGCCCCAACAACAGTTACAGCTCGTTCTTTTTATCCTCTATTCGGAGATTCTATTCGGAGACGGGACAAATAGATCACCTGCGGGGCTTGTCCAAACTTTCCCCCGGGCTGACTCGGCCGGTCTTTTTCGTGCCACGAGTAGTGTCCCGGTCCCGGAACCTTCCTGTGACGGAGGGGTGTCGCGGATCGTGGTTTTGATTGCGAGCGAAAAGCGTCACCATCTGAACCAAAAGTGCTCCTGTTGTTGTGTTTCTACTAGCGTGTGTGTCGCCTACGAGACGCGTGTTCTCGAATTCTAGGGAGGTCTCGCAACGAAACGACGGCGTGGACACCGCCCACAAGGACGCTCCAAGAGTTGCCGACGAGGGCCGAAGAGCCGGCCTCGATAATCGACCATCGATCAATGCCTCATTTCCATTCTCGAGCATAAACGTGATACCCCCAATTTTATATATATTATTTGCTCCCAAGGATGATGACCAGCTTCTGGTTGGTCCTTGTCGAAAGTAGCGTTCTGGGCCGGCGAAAACCCGGCATATCGCTCCGTCTCGGCGTTGTAGGGACGCGAGGTCAATGGTCTACCCAACGACTACGGCATGCGTCTACCTGAGTACATCCGCCCATCACTCTCCCACTTTCAAGGCCTTCGCAGAAACTGGAAGGTGTCTTGGCACCGCCTAGCGGCGGTACCCCCCAACCCCGAAGCAACAAGGGATGTTTTGTGCTAAACCCAAAACAGTTATGCCTTATACGGCAAGTGAGCCGCCGAGGCGACTACGCTGGTCTGTGTTCAGTGGCTTAAACACGACGTTTTGCGAAAAGGAGAAGATACTACTGGATTGACAGTGCAATGGAGACGTTGCCGGAGAGGTGGAGGGTGTACCTCATCAGATGCTGAGCGAACAATCTCGTGCGGACGAGGTGACTGATTCACACGCTGCAACAAGACTACCTCTTACAATACGACGCGATCTCGGGCAACAAACATTGGGCGACACCATCAGGCACTCCTCTCGCCTGGCATTTCATTTTTGGTGGGTGTTCTAGAGTTAGAGCATGTATCTGTACACTTTAGAGTTCATTGGAGAACGAATAACAAATGTCCAGGTTCACAAGGAGGGTTCTTCGAACATGTTGAGCACCTAGTGAGCGTGGAGAAGAAATATGAGGTGTTGTGTAACTATTTATGGCCCCGACAAAGCATAAGCTACCCCACAGCCTCGCCAGGATTATGGCAATTTCTCGAAATGTTCGCGCGCAAGCGATGGTACCGAACTCGAGAATAGTTCAGCAATGGCCTACCAGGGTTTTTTCGTAGTTCAGGCTCGCTTGTGACTACGTAGAGTATCACCCCTTTTGGATAGATTTCATGGGTAGGGAAGAAGAGGTATTTCATTCAAGTCAGAACGGCAGTATTTACCAACCACAGCAACCAAACAGCAACTCACCGACAGCATTATCCAGATGTACGACACTTGGCTCTGCTCGCCATGTGTTTCGGCACGTTTGTCCGTCATGTTTAGCATAAATTATTCGCAAAAGTTCGTGCGTGGAAGGAATAGAGGGGCACCGACTTGTCTGGGAGGGGCGATATCGGTCGCCGCTTATGTATGGTAAACCGAGAATATGCATCCAGCGCCTGATGGTCGGTCGGCTGAGGCCCTTGCAGCAGAAGAGGAACGATGAAACTGCTCGCCTTCCTCCACGCTAGATCCCCGGCTCGGCAAAGGCTTTGCCCGTGTTTGCCTTTGCGGGGCAACTCGCCAACCTCGCGGAAGTCTCATCTCGCACTTACGACACCCTTTCCCCCTGCGTACCTTGAGGGAAGGGCCATATCTCTAGCGACCCCGCTGCCCCCAAAACCGAAGCCCTTGAATGACGTCCGCGTCGACTCCTTCTGCTCCCCCAATGATCCGTAGACGTTGTATTGCCCTGGGGAAAAGGTAGCGCGATTTGGGGGGGGGGGTGACAATGTTGTTCCAGCCATGAAGCTTCGTGCAGCTTTCTCAACAGATTTCGAGAGCTGGCGCTCCGGTTTGTTTCTTGCAGAGCTACAACGAGGCTGGAGGAGGGGGGAGATACGGGGACATGCGGTTGGGCGTGTCCGATACAGCTTGTGCCGCGTGGTATCGACCGTATCACGTGGCCCCCTCCTCACATACCAATGTGCTAGTTGGCACGTGATGATGGTAAGAGCCGCTAGTTGGCCATAGCCGGAGCTGTTCATGGTCTCCCTCTCTGGGTTCATTCGTCTGTATATGTCCGAAGAGAAACCGGATGCATTAATGCCTGCCTTTCGAAAATACTTTTTGGCCCTTGTCTGGGAAGACCTCAGACCAACCGCGTACCCCGGTGACACCTCGTTCTTCGACAACTTCGGGCGCCTCCCTCGTCTCGTGTTTGCCAACACCACAGCATCCAGGCATTGCGCGCGGGGTGGGAAAGCCGCCAACAGCAGACCTCCCAGCAGCACACACAAAGGGCTAGTTCCCACAATGTTTCTACGAATTCCCACTTGGAGAATCGTGTTTATTCTAAGGGAAAACTCGCACCGGAGAAGAACTGCTGTGCCGTAGGCCGACGAGAAAAAGAGCGAAAACAAACTAACCAACGTTCGAGATTTCCTCAAATCGTGAAGGGACGACACAATGGTGATAAATACCTACAGCACCACGATGTAAATACTTACAGCACCACAATGTAAATACTTACAGCACCACAATGACAAAACAGCAGTTCGCCGTGTCATTATTAATCAGCAAGAGCCCGACCTCTTCAAATCATGACTTCTCCACAATCAACCAATCGCAACCCCTTGCGCACCTGGCCCTGGCGACTTCGGCGCCTTGGTCTTCTTCCGCCATGGTGCGCCAGCCATGGAGTACTTGGGGCCGGGCGGCTGGGCGCTGACGTTGACCGTCGCTGTCATAGGCCCGGGACTCTGTTGTTTCCGTAGGAATACCGGGAGGCGGTCTTTCAACAGGGGAAAGGGGGTGCGGATGCTGAGGGTGTGTGAATACCCGCCAAGAACGGGCACCGCTTTTGTCTGCTGCGCGTATCTGGCAACTCGACGGGGCATGTTGGCTTCCTGCCCAACCCAAACGCCATACATCTCCTGTCTCTTCTCTGTCTAATGGCTGCGTGTCTCTGGTCTTCCCTACCAATACGTACGCCTTCCTCAACGTGCTTGCGTTTTCATGGTACCTCCTAGCTTCTTCGAAATAAATCGATCTGCCGACATCCTCGCTTGTTCCTCTTCTCACAACCTCTCTTATTCTTGCTTCTCGGCTCTCCGTGCCCCTGTTTAGTGGGATACCTCCCTACCCCTCCGTTTGGTTAGCCGGGATACCATGGCGTATCTGGATTGGCACAGCAAATTCAAGGGTGATGACCAACTTCTGGCTCATCCTTGTGAAACGCAGCCTGGGTCGGCGAAGCAACGGCATGTCGCTCCGTCCGACATTCTGAGGATGCGAGGTGAATGGCCCAACGGCTACGGCATGCGTTTACATCAGTACACCCCCTTTCTATCCCCCACGTTCTCTCCTCACCACGCATCCTTCCCCGTTGAGCGGCGGCCGCTGCGAGCTGCCGAAAACTGGAGTAGGCGCTGTCTTGAACCGCGACTGTACCTGCTGCCCGCAAGTTACCCTGCGCCCCGCCCCACCAAAAAACAAGAAGTCAACAGTAGCTGGCGGTGCTTTGGTGTTGTACGGGGCTAATGCGTCTTGCCGGTGTCGTTGGTGCCAAGATTGAGCCTGTGCGGGCGTATATTCTGTGCTCTAGAAACGGTCTCCCGGCGGACAAAACGCTTCAGTATCTCGTGAGCCTGCCTTATAGTACTGGGCTGCTATCACTAAAGGCAAGTTCGAGTCGAGGCCCACTTTCGTTTTTGGTCGCTACCGTCAAGTGATGATTACGTAGGCTACAAATGTAGGATGTGTAAAGGATCTGCCGCAAAGCTGCGAGTCTTACATCTCGGATTTCATGCTTTTGTCGGGAAAATTGTATATTTCCGTATCCAGCGCGGTAGACCTTCGTCTAAAAACGCCGACAAATACTACCCTTACCTCTCGCCCGCCCTTCCTCGAAAATACCTCAAGAATGACGGCATAAATGTCGACCATTGGTAATCGACGTCCTCTCGCTCTACGGCTTACCTGTGCTACTGCTGTGCTGAGTGCTCAGACCTAAGCGAACCGGGATGTAAATGTCACGGCGACATTTGTCTAGTTAAACCAGAAAGAAGGAGAGGACACCATATTTCGACCCTCACCCACCCGTCCACTACTACTATCCCCCCACCACCCCCCTCCAACCTCCTTCTGCGGTCCCCCCCCGCGGGGGTCCGATACTCACTTGTCTAGCTCGTACTGAGGTCCCGGTGTGTTCTTTCCGTTGAGCGTCTCCACCGGCCTCCCCTTATCGTTGATGCCGTCCGTATAGTGTCCCCATCCCACTACGGGCTGGGTCCTTCGCTCGCAGGGGAAACAGGCGGAGAACATCAAGAGAGAAAGAAAGGCGTAGGTTGTGCGAAGCCCGGGTCGATGAAGAGTACAGAATGTGACAAGGGTGCTGATCAAAGGTTACCGTAGAACGGCTTTGAAGAGTCGCTAGCGAAATACAGTGAGGGAAGCAACTGTAACCGCGGCACGGGCACGTAGCATCTACCGAAAGTGGACACCATCTGAGAGTTATCGAAGCCCCGAGACCATACCTGAAGTTGGACAGAGGCTGCCTGCCGAGGCCGTTTGGAACCTGGCCCGAAAACCCCGGGGATTGTGATGCTCGAATCTTGTCAAGCGTCGACGCTCGGAGCGACAGGCAACCATCCCGAAAGTCGGCCTCTGGCCCAGTCCCAATGTTCATCTCCTTCTGCGATGTTGTAGATTATATCTGCCTGTCGTTATTTCCCTGCCAAGAGTGCTTGGTGCTAAGGGATGCTGTTTGTGTTGAACTCCTGCTGTTGTTGTGTTTGCACCCCCTGCGATGAGCTCGAAAACCAGGAGCTTCTTCCTGACGAAATATTGTCCGATGTTCTTCGAGGCTAGTTGTTATGATAGCCTTAATCTACCTGAGGCCCTTGATGCTGAAAAACGTCTAACATGCAGAGATTCTGTGTGCTCCGTTTGACGCGTTCAGGGGTTCAGCAGTTTCCTGCGAAATCGTTCGACCAGTTTCAAGGAGGGTCGTTGTTCGCACAGGGGTGGAGAAGTGGGCGACAGGGGAGCCTGGCCAATCAGAGCTTGTTGGTCGATACGGGCGTCCACACATGGTTATGTCGGTGCGCAGGTCGAGAATACAGATGTACAGGACCGGGGTACAGTAATATGTAGTGGTACTACTGTACTGTGCTGTAGAGGATGTATTGTGTACCACAGAGTGTCCTGATGTGTGACCCATCGTTCGGCAAAAAAGAAATTGCAGGCTTCAGCACAACTTTGATGATCTGCATGAACTAACCTCGATAGTCCCTTCGCTAGGACAGGGGGGAGAGCAGAGATCCACTCGAGGTTGCTACCAAAGTAACAAGCCAGGGCTTTTTGTTGACGAGTGAGGTGGGACACCCTTTGTGAAGAAGCAAAAGTATGCATACGTATAGTCTATGGTAACAAGGCGGAGTGACAATTTGTTGCTTGTGGAGCTGCAACAAATGGGCGATGTGGGTTATCAGGTACCCAACAGGCTAACAAAACAACGTTGGGTAGGCACTGTCGATCGCATTCACTTGCACGCAAGACATCAGAACATACAGCGCCCTCATCCCGCGTACATCCCGCGCACATACCTCAGCCGAGCACCGAGCACGCCTGCATCGGTTCGGCCGCATTATTTGGCTTTTGGAGAGGTTCTTTCGAACGGCACGAGAGTATACCTCCGGCTCCTCCAGAGGGCAAACGGGGATGTGGGAACAGTTGTATTCAGCACAAGCACACATGTTCTTACCTTCTTTAGGTGGACCCACTCGCCAGGCGGGCAAGCCCTCGTGTGTGCGCGGTGGGACTCTGGCTAGTGGGTAGCGGGGAGCTGTAGGAAGCGGCGTAATACATGACGGTTGACCGGCGGCGCATCTTCCCATCTTCCGAAGCGTCAACCGCCCTCACGCCCTCACAGTACATGTAAACTTGATGACTGAAACCTGAAAACTGCTGCAAGATGTTATCGTGTCCCTTCGAACGACATACACCCATGGTTTACGTTTGTGAGACAAATCGGGGGCTTCACACTTGTGGGTCACGTGACATTGACATTCGTCATGTAGTCTATGTCATGAGATTTGTCATGGTGCCTCCATGGTTCATCATTGGGAAAAAAAAATACATACTGCTGCCTGCTCCTTACTGATTCGCGTATCTGACACAGGGCGGCATCCCTCCCAACCCTCAGGAGTGTGGTGCATTTGAATTGATCCGTGACCTTCGTACAAGTTGAACAAGCTCCCACCGACGTGCGTACACGCCAACTTGTTCGTGTATACCTGATGAGACCTGCCAACATTGGCCTGCTGAAGCCTGCCTGGGGATCAACGTGCGGAAGCAGGGAGTAAAATGTTGTACCTTGTGCAATACGTACGTACGTGTGTTTTTCGTACGTGTGTGTGTGTGTGTTTTTGCTTCTTCCATAAAGGGTGTTATGTACAACAGTACAAATTTAGCACACCCGACAAACCAACATACCAACCAACATCTTCCTTCTACACCTTTCCAGCATAACATGCAGAGAGATACACAAGACGGCTACCAAACTGTCTTGTTGAGCCTGTTACCCACAGGGGAGATGTCACTGTGTGCTGCTCGGGAAATCGTGGAAACACAGGTAGCCTTCCTCTGACGCTATGGATTCATTGCTAATCTATCTTAGGCTCTTTTCTCAGATAGAGATGGATTCGTTGTGTCATATTAAGAAAATACAAACATGGTTTTGTCATGATGCATCATGAGACAATTACCACGGTGCCACATCATGCCTCATCGTGCCTCTTGAGAATCATGAGAATCTCATGGTGCTCCGTCTCATCATGGTGCTTCGTGAGAATCTCACGATGCCTCAAGATGCTCTATGGGTGCTGCATCATGGTGCACGAAGAAAATTGGATCGTCATGAGAGTCCCAATCAATGGTGGTGTGTGCACCCATGGAGAAGGTTCTGTCATAGGACATTTGTTACGTGATCCGTGAAAAGGATATTCTCATCAGATATCACGATCGCATGCAACAGTGCATCATCGAGTACAAACATGATACATTTTGAAATCCACGTGGTCGGGTCATGACCCGGCCATGACCCGGCCATAACCCGGCCATGACTCCAAGCCGAGTCATGGTCGCTCGGCCATGGTCCCGGCCATGACCCGGCCATGACTCGGTCATGACCCTGCCATGTCCCGGCCATGACCCACGACCATGAGCTAACCCAATAGTGTAACTCAACCCACTGGATCGAAGGAAATAAAAGGAAAAGGCGAGAACAATAAAAACTTCGTAGAAAAAATGGTGCACTTCACATGCTGTACATCTAACATGGGTTGGACGAACCAAAACAAACAGCAGGAGGGATCGCACACAGTGGAAAGCCACTGGATTACCAGATGCCCCAGTCGTTCTCCCCCTTGGTGCCATTTTTGTTTGGGGTTTTGCATCCAACGCTCGTCGTTTCTACCTGCCTTTCGGTTGTGGCTCTCGAATGGCCTGTCCATCGTATGTTACAAGGTCCAGAATTGGCGTTGCTTTCGCGTCACATGTCGAGGCAGCAGGTCTCCGTGTCGCCCGTAGAACTGTCGGTGGACCAAGACACCGAAAAACAGGGGTTCGGAAATAAGAAACATCTAGTTCGGGTCACGGCCGATTTTTTTTATCCGTCGCTACCGTCAAGCACAGGTTATTGGTACTATCCGGAGCTAGCTGTATCGCTACGCCATACAAGACTGGGCACTGCACCATGAAGCTGTACGCTATATTGGATTTGCATGGCAATACACCAACAGCGGTCCTACGTCTAACAGCTATCGGTCGCGGAAGCTGCATAGGAGTTGTGTTTAATCCAGAGGTCCTGGGTCTAATACGGTCCGTCACTATGCGGCTGTTCTATAGTCAGTCATACTTCGAAGGACATGCAGTAATATGATATCCCTCGCTCCGTCATATTGTTCAATACGCTGAAAGGCTCCACCCATTAAGCGAGCGGTTCTGCGTCGTGAACCCCCTTCTTCCTGGAAAGATCACACGGTCTTTCATGAAGTAGATCGCCTCGTGCATTGTTTTTGTCTTAGCAGTGGTGAGGGAGTGCTGGCTGCCTCGTCGTTTATTTCTTATGATGAAACGTCGCGGAGTAGACCAAACCGTTTGCGTCTTGTCGATTACGTTCACGGAGCGGATCCTTCTATCCAAGGGTCAAATACCCTTACCAAACCCATTGGGGCATATCACGTAGCGGCGAAGTGGGAGATTTTTTTCGGAAAGTTACGGAGCTGGGTGCACCAGCTTGTCCGTAGCGCGTTTTTATTTGCTCACGGAGAAGGTCAATCCACTCGGCAATGCAAACCGCACGACTTCGTAGGTTTGGCGCTCAGTACACTATCGGAGAAAAATCGCGGACTCATGCTGCTGATACCCGTACTAGCGGTTTCGTGAAATAAATGGCGTTGGAGGCCGAATACCAATGCGGATTTGTGTGCAAGGGTTCTGCGCGTGTGTGTGCGCCCCCCAGCCCGTGGCACCTTCCGCCACCTTGCGGCCAAAACAGTGCGAACGGACCAGAAACCACATACAGTCCATTCGTCCTCTGACCAAGCGCTGGCATTCATAGTCGCAACTCCACCATTCCCTGCGTCGATACGCCGCCCTCCCGCCAACACCGAAAATTCCTTTACCCTCCCCCAACGCGCGTACACGATCTGGACAACCGTAACATTGTTGGAAGACACATGAGAGAAAGTCATTACAATACTTTGAAGAGAACGCCCGCTTGATGCACTCGCGGCACGAACAGTTCTTGTCAGACAGGGGAAATCTGAGACTTGGAAATCACGTTAGTTAGCTTGGGGAGTACATTCATCATGTACTACTACGTGAAGAAGAACGTTCCTTCGACCCCGAAAAATGGCTCGAACATCCCAAACACACGCATAAACGGTTTCGTAGCGTTGCGTATCACGAAGCCGATCGAACCTTTTAACACAAGTGCTGTTTCAACTAGTTGTTTCATCTGGAGTGCTGCAACGCGTGCACACGAAAACAAGGAAGAGCAAAAAAACACACGCGAACTCCCTCCCATTGCATGTAAGTGTAACACTCGTATTTCATTCTGCACCAAACTAATGAAATAAGCCGAACCAGCCCACCATCCAGAGAGCGCTCTGGAACACAACCGCTTCGCGTGGCGACCCAGGGTGTAGGCGGCAAGACACCTGAAACGTCAAGATGGACGGAGTGGAGGGTTTGGGGATGTTCGTTGCTTATGCTCAGGTTGGCTTACATAATGTCGTACGCCGATCCCAAAGGGGGGGAGGCCGGGGCATGCTCATGATTTGCATCCCTTAGTTTGTTAGACCGTTGACCATACGTCATCCAGAGGACGGAGCATTGTACCCACAGGACCGATCACCGATCGATGGCCAATTGTCCCTTCCGTGGTTCAAGAATATTTTCCCTATCCTACCTATCCCATCTATCCTATCAATAGATCACTTGAACAGTGGGGAGGTCTTCCTCGAGGCTTGAGAGCTCAGGCCGTGTAACCAAAATAGAGTACCCATTTGTTCGTCCGTCGAGGGACTCAGGTCTGCGCGAGGTTGCACGCCCTGGAGATATTATCAACTTTGTTGTCTCACCAACCTCCTGTTGATGATTGGACTATCATATCGACCCCCTTACGAAGAAGTGAAGGTGCAGCACGCGTCCAACCAGCAACGTCAAAAGACATACTTCTCTGCCCGCCGGCGCCCTTTAGAGCACGCACAGAACCTATTCCGATTGATCAAGCAGGTTTCTGTGGCAGCATACACATTCCATAGGTATATGCCTTTGCCACATGCACGCGGACACAGAAGTGCATCCAAACTAGCAAACCCTAACCAAGAAACCATCGTACTGAAGGCCGCGCCAGCAGGTAAGCCCGTTACGGCATTTCAACGACTGCGGGGTCGTTGAACAAGACAGAGCTGATTTTTTTTTTCATGATGATGACCTTGTTGCCCTTCCGCCGTACAAAACAGTCTAAATAAATAGGAATGGACATGAACATCAGATAATCATCAACCTTTGGCTGTACACCGGCAGCCTGTCCGCGGCAGAAACCATCTACCCACGGCCTTAAGCTCACCCGTTCGTGTTATTGGCAACCTCCTTGCGGTCAGGCTGGCCTTGAAGAGACTCGATTCTGCGAGGAACGCCAGAGAAACACAACCCTCCTGGCCGTAATAACTTCGAAGCCTTGACACAGAAGACTGGTACAGTAGCATATGTATACACAGAGGAGGCGGAATCATGAGGTATTTGTGCTTGGTATGGATGGCAGGATACAAGTAGAAGAATGGCCACAGGGACGTGCTTGCACGGCAAGAGTGTGCCGGGGTCTCAATACAGCAGTAGTCTAGACTAGTCTACTCCTGTGGTATCTGTCCGTGGATATGATGGCTGTTGTCTATATCTTGCCGATCCCAAGATCGTGGAACACTTCGTCATCGTACACGTCCGTGCCCAAGCCTAAAGTGTAGCAAAGGGTGTTTCGAAGAACGGAACGTCGATAACCGAAAAGCCTCAAGCACGGAGCGAATGCGGCTGAACACTGACAGAAGATCGTGTACCAACTCACGTCCACGTTTCGTACGTAGCACACTGCAGTTAGTCGCTTGCGGTCACCCCACATCAACCAGCGAAGGATCTCTTCGTTGCGCAAAAAGCAAATGGGAACTGCCCGGAGCTACAAGGCTACGCGTCAATTGTGCTCCCCGGGTGGTATACTACTGCTGCAAAAGCTGAAAGACTTCGGCACAACCCTGTCGACTGCTGTGGCTCGTATCTTACGGGTATACGATAGATATCCGTGCCTTCTTTTTTTTTTGTCTAATGCTAATTGGGCCGCATTTTTGTTTTGGGGACCCCGAAAAAACTCTCAAGTTGCGATCTCTCTCCTGGGATGCGCACACTCCCCGTCCTCGCATAAACCTCCGATTGACCACACACAACACACAGCAGAGCGTGAGCACAACGGTCAACAAAAACAACCGCGCCTCTCTCTCTCGCCATTGCTTCTGCCCTCCTGTCGGGCGCGTCCGTAGTTAGTAAGCCTCGTCCCCCAACAACAACAACGACAAGATGGTGTACAACCCGCCGGTGGAGCGTGGAGAGGATGGCGAGCCCATCAAGGATGGAGGAGTCGCTCTCACGCACCCCGTTAACCCGATGCGCCGCGGCGCGTACGTCGAGCAGGCGACGAGGGCGACGGGGTGGGCCGTCATGTATATCCTGGGCTGGCTCCTGATGAGGCTCTCGTGCTACGCCGGGCTGCCCGGGGACTGCAACCTCCCGGACGAGCCACTTGAAGTCCTGACGGTGCTGCTGGTCTTGCTGGTGTTCTCCTTGGCACAGGTGAGCAAGCTACACAGCGGGATTAGACTCGTGGCAGAAAGTAGCAGCACAAACCACAGCGTAGTGCGTGTCAGAAGCACACACACACCCCGTTTGCGTTCGTGGTGGTGGTATTCCACACGCGTGTGTTCTTCTGGTGAGCGCCGCGCGGCGCGCGGCGGCGGTGGCGGCGGGCAAAGTTTTTGTGCACCTCTCCCCGAATGTTCTTAGATCGTAGTTTTTGGGAAGCAGCGATCCCGCACCCCGTGTTACGGGCGGGGGGGTGGTGACCGTGTTGGGCACAAAGCTGTGATAATGTGGCGGAAAGCACCCGCGCCCAAGGAGCTGTTTCGTATGACATGTCCGTTGCTTGAACTCCACCATAGCACAACGCCTTGCCGTATCCACGCAAGTCACCCCGAGCTTCGCACAGCGGGTACCGTTCAGGATGAAAACGGTTGCACACCCACCTCCAATCTCTTTGTAATTCAAACACCTATCGGGAAAGGCAAGTCTCTTTTTTTTGTGTGTCGTCAGCAGCAGCTCCGCCACGACTTTGTGCTTCGCTCTATGGAGCAGGCGAGCTTGTCGTCGTCACGACCACCCTGTTGTCGATGATGTGTTGCGCTCTTGCGTAACAGGTTTTCGTGCAACCCAGCTACTACACAACCGCCTCATTTTGGCTGCTTCAAACATACGGTACATATGCATACCCGATGGTAGATTTGTAAAACGAACACCACTATCCAGTTGTTGCTGTCGTATCGGTGGTGCAGCCCCAAATTGTTGCAAACCGTCAGTGGTCCGCGTTGGGGAGAGAGTCTGTGTGCCCGGCGATGGCATTACTATTATACGGCGGATGCGCCGTAGGTTAGCCGCTTCCCCCTTGTTGGTAGAGATGCGGGACACGACGAGTTAATATTTCAGCTGTAACCCGACAGGAAAAAGGGTAACAAAATGCTCCTGGGGTTTAGATAAATAAGTAGCGAATGTAGAGCCGCCTTGCGTCGAGAAGCGGCGGCAGAACATATGAAGAAAAGACAACCAGCATTGCCTATCAGGGGAGTTTTGTCACTTTGCTTGCATGTAGCGTACGCTAGCCTACTCCCAACGACATGCCGGTTTGGACAACACGAGCATCAGGGTTCGGCGTGACATGTTACCGCGGACGTGTGCATGGATGAATGCATACTGCTGCTTCTTTGTTGTCGAGAATACGTATATGCATGCATTCATGCTTTCCACACCACCAGAATGTTGGCTCCCTGTGGTATAAGTAGGGCATGATGCGCGTGCGTTGTGGTGCGCAGCACCGAAAGTGTGTTTTAATGTTTATAGAAATAAATATGTGTGCATACTTGTACGTACTATGCAATGCGTACATCACTGAGACTAAATAACCCGTTTCGAGATAGTACTGCTGCTGTATAATACCGCAGCAATCGAGAAAAGCGGTTGTGTTTCAAGTCTTGTCACAGACTGCGAGGGCAGCAGTCCACGCAGCAGGCCAGTTGGTGTTTTGTGTTCTCTTCCCGGCGTTGTATTGCGAATGTCATTGAAGACAGTTCAAACACTTGCACCCATTCCCTTTGCTTCGGTGAGAAAACGGACGTGTGCATACAGGAGAGTGAGTGCCCTTTGTGTGCATGCACCAGCCTCGTAAACCTAGCTAGGTTGAAGAAAAGCTGCAATAGTTTTGTATTTTCTTTTTTTACCGACGGCACCTGAACGATCGGTGCGCGCTCGGCAGGCACACCAAGTCACACGCAACCTCCACCCCTCCACCGGCTAGTCTCTCTCCCCATCCCCACCCATGACAGCAGCAATCGTGGCTACACAATGCAGCCGTAGTTGCGTTGTCGGCGGTAGTGGGCCTTGGGCACCCATTGCAGGTCAAAGAATGCTCGTGGCTCTTGTATCCGTTTTTGCGGGCACGACGTCTTGGTCCAGCATCAGAGCACCATCCTTCTCAGATATCGTTCCATGGATGGAAAGTATATTCCCATGAAGTGTATATAGAAAATATTTATTGCTGCGCCGGTGGGGGCAAGTTACCAAATTCCCGAAGGGGAGTCTTGCGTGTACCATGGACGGAAGATGGACATTCCCATGGAAGGTATCCCCTCCCCCCCGAATTTTGATTACCATGGAGTAATACATTTAAGTCTCGTGTGTACCATGGATGGAATGTATTTTCCATGGAAGTTATATGTACCATGGATGGAATGCACACTCCCATGGAATGTATGTTCACCCCCAGGTCCCCCGAACTTTGGTGGCGCGACCCAGCGAGATAGATCTTAGAGGAGAAGGGTTTCTATTTTTCGGCTCAAGGTTACCTCTCAAGACGTGTTTCTTCCACCCTCGCCGTTCATTTAAGGGACTCCGGGACTTGAAATGGTTTTAATGTGGCGGAACAAATGAAGTTCCACAGAACGATTTCTTCACGGCGGCTGCGTTGCCTAGGTTTCGGTGATTTGCTTTCTGGCTGCGATGCTTTGATTTAGGTTTTTCTGTCTTTCTCTTGTTTGACCGCTGCTGCCCCACTCCTCTGTGATGGATACTCCTTTGTGATGGATACCCGTCGAAAATTTGGCCTCGCGTTGCTGCCTTGTGCTTCACTGTCTGTGTCGTTTGACCGCTGCTGCCCCGACTCCTGTTGTTATGCGTGCTGCCTGTGCGCTGCGTGCTGCCTGTGCCCTGCGTGCTGCCTGTGCCGGTCGACTCGTTTGGCCTCGCTGGTTCCTTCCAGGCGTGGTTCTGCGAGATCATGGAGGAGAGAAGGTTCCGAGATCTGGCTTCCAAGGTCTACTTCCCCCTCTTGATGGTCGGAGCGTGAGTGGACACAGCAGTGGTTGGCATGCATTCCGTCCGAAGTGCCGCCTTCTCGAATGTAAAGCAAAGGGCCGAGTCCCCCTCTTGATCGTCGGACAGGGAATGGAAACACGTAGCACGCAAGTTTTTACCGCCTTCTCAAACGTAAAGCAAGGGACAAGAGTGTTTTGTCGAGCGCCGCGCTATGTAGTCGGGAATAGAGCAGATTGACGATGGAGAGAGCAGATTGATGACACCTAAGGGTTGCTTAGAGTACGCGCACTGCTGTGCTTATTGCGCCGGGCCTGTGCCCAGCCTGGCATGAAATCACCCACCCCGACACACACACCCTGCCATTTTCGTTGCTGCAAATGGGAGATGCTGGCAACCCCGTCGCCTTGAGAGAAGAAAGGTTTCTTGCGAAAAGAATAAATGCGCGCCCTCTTCGTGTGGACTGGATTGTTCCTACTTTAGTGTGCGTGTAATGCACGTTGAACTGTTCCTATTCCAACTCTCTCTGTGGCCGCTGTCTCCCCATTTCTGTCGCGTCGGGGGATGATAACTCCTTCCATCTTTCCGAACACAGGGCCCTTGCGCTGTCGGGGCTCTCGCGAGCAGAGTCCCTCCGCAACTCCCTGCAGGAGGAGAGGAGAGACCTGACAACCTTCCAGGTGGCGATCTTCATTATCCTCCTCATCCTCACGGTGGTCGTCTTGCTGCTGCACTTCGCAGAGGCTTGGAAGGTCCTCCCGGGCGCTCACCTCATCTCCGGCGTCGGGGTGCCCCGTGTGGAGGTGCGCAGGGGGTGGGGGGGGGGGGGGGGGGGGGAACCCAAAAACCGGGGATGGCCAAAAC
>FN649735.1:3459652-3472021 GCA_000310025.1 Ectocarpus siliculosus
ATTTTCTGTGGACAGAATCAATCTTCGTCGAACGAACGAAATGACGCGGCGGAATAGTACTGGCCGGCCTTGACGCCATTCCGATGTGTGTGTGCGGAGGGCTCGGCGATCGGGATGGGCGGGGGGGGGACGAGGGGGGGGGTGTTCCTCGTGTTGCCGCTGTTCGTAAAAATTAGATTTTTTTTTTCATGCGCGGCGGTGCGGGGGGCGAGCGAAGTATGATCCGCTTGCTGTGGGTTATGTGCCGGTCTCGTCTCGGCGTACAATAACAACGTGGGAACGTGGTGTTTCAGGCCGTTGGTTGCGGTGGTGGCGAATGAACTCATTATTATTCACGCACGTATGATGATGCGCATGCAAGGTTTGTCCTGTCCTTTTCACGTCTTGCGATGAGGGCAGAATTTTCGTAAATACAACAGCTGGCCGGCCCCTCTGCACTTGCTTCCATGTTACGCGAGTTGGTTGCTTTCCTTCTTGGCTGCTAAGTACTCTTGACGGCTGACAGACAGACGGCCGACAGATAAAAATCGTCTTTCGGTATTCGACTTTGAAATAATTGTCGTTTCTACATGACATGTGCCTCACACGGATTTCAGTGTTTGATGTTCATTCATGGTACAAAAGGTAGGCCAAGTCATGCGTGGCGTGCGTTACGGCCGCCGCATGCCGCATGCGGTGGCCGTTCGCTACGTCACACGCTCAATAAATAATCAACAGAGATATACTTCCAACGGCGCCTGCTGATTGTTCCAAGTGAGGAACACTCGCAGAAAAGGGGGGGAGAATGAATGAATGCGGAGGAGGTAGAACTCACAGTTCTTCACTCAGTCGTGAAGAAAAAGTGCCAAGAAACTCCCCAATGTCTCTTCGAGGACGATTCCCTCTCTTCTCCCTCTCTTCTCACATTGATTGACGTCGACGAAGAGAGATAGACGTCCTGGTTGTGGAAAACAACCCTGTTGCTTCCTTCCAACAAACCCCGGACACACCTCGACAGCTTTCAGCACCAAACGGAAAAAACGTTGGGGCCAAAGAGCATTGAAGTTGGGGATTAACTCCTGGAACTCGTGATGACGCGTGCGCGGTGAATTAAGGAAACACCCGTCCGTGTGCTGTACTAAAGGTCCCTGTTGAGTGCCGATTTCCGGCATTAATACTGTTGTTGTGTCGGTCAGCGTTTTCGAATACCGTGTGCATCAGAAATTGAGGCCAGTCCTGTGTTTTAGTGCCGGTGCTTTCGGCAGTCAGGCGCACACGGAAATTACCAAAAAAAAAATTGTACTACTTTGAATAGTGCATGCATGCAATCTTGTCTTCTGGGGGGATATCATCCCAGAACTTTCAACTGCGGAAGCTTAACTGCGGAAGCTACCCAGTCTCTCACTCGCGCACAAAAAGAGAGGAGATGAAATGAGGATTCGACGCCAGCCGGTCGGTTTAAATTCGTCATTATTCCTCCTCTTCTCTCCCTCTCGAAAAAGCTTTGAAAAGCTTTGGCTTGCCTCGCAAGAACGAAGAAGTTCGAACGAAGGAAAGGGGTAACAAAAATATGTGAAGATCTTAGTCCACACCGAGCCATCAACATCATCACACTCTTCAACGTCTGTCTGTCTGTCTGTCGCAGCCGATTCCCTCTTCTTGACATCATGTCACTCACTCACTCACGTGAATTTACCATTTATATTATTGTATGCGTAAAGCCAGCCCTGATGCATGGGTAGAGTCAGCTCTGACATTTTTCTAAATAAAACAGAAAATCACACGCACGCACGATGGGCCATATGGCCCTCACAGGAAAGAGAGAGAGAATCATCCGGGGGGGGCAGTACTGCTGCTGCTGCTGTCCCCCGAATCCGCGTGAAAAACCACCACACAAAAAGCATTACAAACAAACACGTCCGTCCGTCCTCCACCGCGGCACCCGCCCATCGTCATTCCGGGCGCTAGAAAGAAGACCTTCAAACAAAGCAAGACAACAATAATAATTCGAAATACGTAAAACAAAAGCCCCAGTATACAAGAATGCGCGCAGTTCAACAACAACACCAAGCAGGCCCGAAACCACGACAACACCATCATAGAGGGTCGTCATTTCGGTAGAGCATGGTATTGTAGTAGTAGTAGTTGAAAAGCGGGAGGACTGAAAAACGATAAACAAAATAAATGCCCACAATTACAGGACATGCGGAAGAGTGGACCAAGAAATACCAAGACACGCCGACAAATCATCACAGCGTTTGGACAAACACGCAAGCCGCAACGCCGACCATCCATGATGAGACCCCTACAACCTCCTTCAGATAAGAAAGAATTTCCCTCTCGCAAAAAAGAGCGGAAAAACAGAACGAAAGAAGGCGACACCGGCAGGGAACGCAACGATGCAAGTAAAATTCGCGCACGTACTATAAAATGGCCATCCCTTCCAAGAGGATGGCTCGCATTGGGAGAGCCGGATCATCCTCACCCTCACATCGCACCGTGCCATGCTGCGTGGCCACCGCGTACGTACTAGCGTAACCGTTGTTCTATGGTACCACACGCCCGACTACGCTGACCACAACGGAGAAAGATGTCGAAAGAGGCCGTACCATCTACAGCTAGCTGGTCGGTCATCGTGTGCGCGTCTGCAAATGGCAAAAGCTTGATCGAGCAGAGAAAGAACCTGTCTGGCCCTCCCCGGAACGAAATTATAAATACAAGCAACAAGGAGTCAAACATCTTACCACGCTTCAACTTCCTTTCATTCTGGGAGGGACACACCACAACACTATTATAATTGTTGTTCCCAGAAACAAAACACTTTCACTCCATTCACCCCACCCCCAAGTCCCCGCAACCAACGGTGGTACTGCTGTACTCTCAGATCCTCTTTGCGAAATCCACCCCGCCAAAATAAACGTAGAAACTCCGAGATACTCCAGGCGGTCTGAAATTCGGATTGATTGTGGCTAAACGCGTGAGATATTTGTCATTCTTTGGGAGGCATTTCTCATCGTGAGGAGGAGTGGACCATCGACTCCAACTCACGATAATGTGGTACTAGAAACCCGCCAAGAACGCCCCTACGCTATGATTCGTTCGTGGATGCTTGGTGCTTCCCCACGAACAAACAACGCAGAAGCCCCGCCTCCCTCTTCAACCCAAATCCAACGAAGCGCACGCTGCCTGCCCTCTTACCGTCAAGTCGGAATACAGACAAAAAAATAAAAACCAAAATACGAAAATCATCGAGAAATCAGCCCGACCATATCGGTGAAAATTCGGAGTGGGCACCCAAACAAAGAACCGAAACCAAAGAAAATGAGGGCCACGAACCAGTTGGAAAAAGTCCAGCAATGTATGTAGTGCCCAAACAAAATGCAGAAACCCTACCGACCCACCACGAAACTGCCAGTTCACACAATTCGTCGTGTGAGTGGGTATCGGTGGAACGCCAACCTGGCATGGGCCCCATGATCCCTCGGCCAGAAACTCTCTGGCGAACGGAAAGTGTAGCCAGCTAAGAATAACCCTCCCCACACCATCATCATGACCCTGGGTGGAACTCGCTCACTCCAACCACCCAGACAACTTCACAATACGACACTGCTGTCGCGAAGCCTCAGAGGACATCGCGGGCGAATAAGTCCGCTCCGCGATGCACCTTCTTGATCTCCCCCGCACAAAAAAGAACAACAGTCGTAAGACAATTATCACGCTTTCACCACTCCTTGCACCCCAGGAACCGGAGACGGTTGGCACCGATCCCTTGCAAGAAGATGCCCGTGTTGACACCGAGCCAGATGTAGCTCACGGGGTGCGGGAATACCGCAATCAGGGACAGCATCTGCGGGTCGCACGGCGGGGCCGGTACAAGGGGGGGGGGGGGGGGGCCAACTTGAAAAGGGTGGGGGGGGGTCTGGGTCAACTTTTTTTTTGTACAGTAATGGAAAACAGTTTCAAGACAATTCAACTGTCCATCAATCACCATTGCTGCTGCTGCTAGGACAACCTTCTCTTGTAAATCGCCTGCCATGCACTCGTACTTGATTGGAAATAGAACATACACCAGAACAAAAAGACTGCCTCCTTTTGGCCAGCGCAACACCAGATTCTCTAGCAACACACCTTGAACAAGGTACCGCGAGGCCGCACCAACATACCCGGCTCGATCCGAGCCACACGCATGATCTAACCTAACCCAACAACATTGTACGCCACCGCCAAGACTAACACCGGTCAAATATCCGACCAAACAAAGGCTCCCCCGCCAAAGGTACGCACCCATGCGAGTAGCGCGCCTCTGTAATCGAAGCCGTCGTCCTCGGAGATGATGAACGAAGTGAAGAGGATGCACCACGCGATGATGACGATGCGGCTGGAGGAGTAGATGCCGTGGAGGTCTTCCTTAGGCGGCTCGACCTTAACGCCTCCCGACAGAAGCTGCATGCCGGGAAGAGTCTTTTGATAAAATACAGAACGAAGGACGGGGGAGGAAGCAAGGGGGACCGCAGTTTGCTCAGACTTTACGATTCGGTCGGATCGACATCTCGGGCAAGTTTGTACGACTGTTGATGGGGTACAACCCGTCACCGCTTTGGGACCACGGACATCCACGATGCGTACGGTGTTCAATCATCTCGTTTGTTGTTATAAACCTCAATCGGACAATACCCCCTAATTTATCGTTTCCCTCTCAATAACCATCCGCGCTGAACCTCAACCTATCTCGGGAAAAATATTAAGCACCGCTGGAAAAACGCGGGGTAATTGAAAAATCACGCGTTGCTTCTTCGTGTTGATCTTGGGTGGTACGAAGCGGAAAACTTACGCCGGGAAGGACGTGACGACAGCACACGCACGAGCGCACAGACACAAGAAACTATACTTTGCGCAAGTACAGAACACTAACTGCACCAGTTTGAGACAAGGCTGTACCACAGCACTCGAAGGGGGTAGTTGAAAGTCTTTATCATTACAGTGAATGGCAGAAACAGCCGCTGCAAGCTGGGCATATTCTTACGCTTTACGCTAGATGTCTATCAGTGACGCATTTTTTTCGATTCTCATTTTACATTAGACCCCCTGCAGTTTTCTACTGGGCCAACGACAAAAAATGTCGGTATGTTTCACTCACCAGCCACGCCCGTGCGAAGTGCCACGCAACAAGGAGCACGGCGGCGATAAGGCCGAAGACGAAGATGGTCGATCGGAGGGCGGAGAACTCGAAGTCTTTGCCCTCGTTGTCCTTGTCCCACCGCTCGAGCCCACCGATACGCCCAAGGGCCGAGATGATGATTGGCCTTCGTTGTTGTGAGCATCACGAGGTTTCGAGGCGTGGCAGGGTCAAGAACCAGAGTAGTGACAGAGAGGAGCATGAGACAACGAGAGAGTCGCCGCTTGGTGTCAAGGCACACTACGTCGAGGGAAGACTTTCACGGTTTGTTGTGCTTTTGTGTGTATTCCGTCTCACCTTTTTCGGGTCGCAACAGACACCACAAATGTGTACGGCGACTTCCTTGGTCTACGGTTTGTTCATGAAGGCCAACAGACCAACCACACACACCAAGCCCAACCGTTGGCTTGTGACAGCCCATTCCCTCCTCGCGTTGACACTGTACACACTTAGCTTCGACTGCTGTGGTATATCCTGGACGGGTATTATAGTATTTCTGGGACGGCACATCCGTGATCTAAAAACTGGACTACTGCAAAAAAAATTGTAAGTACGAAGCGTGGCCGGTGGGACTGTAGGTGTTGGTACATACCACGATCCCGTACACCCCGCGTCAATCCTGAACAAACTCTCATATAAAAAAAGACTAACCGTGCTCTCGAGATCGACAACACGATTGAAGCGTGCACTTGTATGGTGTGTCTTGACCCCAACCCGAATAGAGGAAAGGATACAGACTGTAGTTCGAAAGCACCCCACATGAACGAAGAGTGCACGAATATTTACTACTTCTGTTCTTCGACGCTAACCCTAACCCGACAACAGGAGGTTGAAACAAAAAGTAAAAAATTCGCTGTGCGATAACAATGCCGTTTCGAGATGACTGAACACAGCAACAAAAGGTGCACATATCATGGTGTGCCTGGAGGCACTCACGTGATGAGAATGACGCCGAAAATCCAAGGAGCCTTCTTGAGCTCCTCGAAACGGTCGTCCAGCAAGATCTCACACCAGTATGCCTGCATCAGAAGGACCACCACAAAAATAAAATGCGAGCAAGGAGGATGGGAAAACAGCAGTGGGTATGATGAGGGTGTAGACGGAGCAGGGTTATGTCTCGAACGGGTAGTCTTTCTGTGAGATTTACGTATATTTTTTAACTAAAAAATGTCGACCGCGACCGAGCAGGCAGCGATACGTACAGCAGTATGCTATGTACCCTCAAGGACGACAGAATGCACATAATTTGCTGATATGTACGTGACGTGTTGTCTCGGCTTGACACTACTGACGCACGAGATTACCGCCCGGGGCACGAGGAGATGCACGACACATGAGCCGCCTGCCAGCGTGGGCATGTTTTCGGATGAGAGCTCCATCTTATAGTACATCCAGTTCTGCTTCGCAACATGCATGGGACAGCCGTTCAACCCTTCCCACATTCTGGATGAGAGAGAGCGCGACAAAGAAATCCATCCCGCTTTCTTACATAGCTACAGCAGCAGACGGATTCGGAATCACGAATGACCATTCGACGAATGCTTGAAAGGAAGACCGGATAAAGCGGCATTGCCAAGTGCCAAGCCACCATAGCACAATGGCAGCTTCTAGCTGCTGATTGATGATAATGATGATACCGCTCGCTGCTGCGCATTTATGGCGAGCACAAAGCGCTCGACGATGGATGAGTCGCAGGACCGGCAACAGGGCGGGAACAACTGCGGTCTGTTTCGCCTATTTTTTTGTGCCCTTTTCCGATGGACCACGGGTGCTGTCTGCCAAAAGGTTAAGGTTTATTTTGTCATGACGCGGAAGGCCGAGGGTGAATGAACAGCAGCAGTAGCTATGTATGGCAACGGGCGAATCGCTGGCCGTTCCCCAAGGTTGCTCCCAAGACAGAATGTCCACGGATGGATATTAGATCATGCATGCTGTCAGGAGGGGATGGGATCTCTACTACATACGTAGATGGCCGTCCATCCGTACCTGTGCGAGGGAGAAGGTGAAGAGCACCACCAAATCCGTCAGCACGTCCAATGGCCGCATCGCGAGGTCGCAGTGATCGGGCAGGCCCAGGTGGCTGTAGGAGATAGACAAGCAGACGCAGCGGCAGCAGCAGCACTAGGTTTCAGCCGCAAGCATTCGGGAGATTTTTGGCCGTTGACCATTTTTGTCCCAACAGGAAAAAAAATGCGCGACCAACAAAATCTGCGTCCGGCATCAGCGCTCGCCTCGGCCAAGAAAGAGGAGAGTATCCTAGGACTAGTTACGGGGCCTACTACCCGGCTGCAGCAGGACCCAGGTGGTGGATGGCACCAAAGCACGCAGCAGGCAGAGCACTCACCACCACAATCTTTGCAGAATCCATGCCAAGAAGTACAGAGCAGCCCTGTCGCAAAAGAGGCAAGAGGGTGACAAACGGCGAGAGAGGGACGAGAGAGGGTTGATGCAAGGAACGCTATCGCACAGAACGTTGCCGCAAGCATGCATAGCCGCAACAGTCGCAACAGCAGCAGCACGGGAGAGCCGCAGCACACGCCATGGTCCCTTCCTGGGCGACAAACGTCGGAAAAATGAATATGGCGCGAAGCACACGCCGTTCTCACCAGATGAGCGCGCGCTTGTTCTGCCCTTCGTAACCCCCCATCGTGCAGTAACTCTTGCTCTCCTTAGGCGCTGGTGACTTCGGCTCTTCCTCAACGGGCTTCGGCGGCGGCGGTAGCTGCCTGGGTGGTGGTGGTGGTGGTGGTGGTTTTCCTTGCACTTCCGATGGTCGCTTGGGTGACGGTGGAGTAGTGTCCACGGCGGGGCGCTCTCTCTTGGGAGAGATGGCGTCGTCAACATTTTCTTCATCTGGCCAAGATGAGGCGTGTTTCTTGGGGGAGGGGAGGATTCGAAAGTATCTTGGTTTCGATCTGTGGAGCGCCCCGGAAAAATAAGTTGAGGATTTACCGTTCGCCTTTTTTCGCGCGGATTCCGATCTCTGCTGCTGGTCGGTACAGCAGCAAGCAATACGCGCGGTGCGTTCAACCTTTGTGGTGTGGACAAGGGGTGTAGAGGTGTAGACCTCAACCAATATCTGCTTGTTGGGCTTCAACCTTTTTGCTCCGTTTCTTCTTTCCCCACCTTTGTCAACATTGGTTGGAGCTTGGATGAACGAGAGGGAGAGGGACAGATGCGAAGTGCGGAGGGTGTGCGGGCATCAACACCGCAACATGATGATGAGGAGACCCTGACCTGGGCACCACCATCATCCGCCGGTAGCGTACTTGTATTGGAAGGTGCACGTGGTTTCCCACTCCTCGGGTCCATCCTCTGGTATGTAGTGTGGCACTCTTTCGACGATGTTCGTACAGTAGCCCAGGAGCAACACGAAGGAGCAAGATGATACGAGATGATACTGGTCATCATCATCCGGGCGACGACATGAGACAACCAATGTTCTGGTCTCTGGGAAAAGCTACACCTGTCTCTGTTCATTTCGCCCGCAAAAAGCATGTTTTAGTAATAGCCGAGAGCAATCAGAAGTACAGATCAGGTCACGCAACCATGCATGCCATGCCTTGCGTTCGTACGTGTCCTGTACTGCTGTACACAGCTCTCTCGAATTTGCGGGGGCGGGGAGTGTTTGATGGATTCAACAATAGAGCGGGACGAAATACGGAAACGCGGGGTCATGGGCAATGGCATAATGGCATGAACACAGCAACAGCAGTGGTCAACATGTTCAATTTGCTGCGGCGGCACATGTTGTACTGTACTGCTCCTCTTGCACTAAGAGCTATTTTCCTCTTGTGACACGGTGCAGAGTTCCTGGGTACAAGTATTTAGTTGCAGCAGTCTTAACGAAAGTGCCTCCGACTAGTAACTTGCGCTCGCCTCATCAACCAAACTACGGCTGTTTTTTTTTTTTGTTGTCTTCACTTCAAATCAGCGCTCACAGCACTAGCGCCGTTTACTCTATAACCCGTGGTCACACAGAAGAGCCCCTCTCTACCCTCCCCTCCTGCGGTACTTTGCCTTCGATTTTTAATGCGAGAAGAGTTCAGCACTCTCTTCCCTCTGTGTACACACGAACTAGCGCTATCCACTAGGCCAGGAGCGGAAGCGAGAGAAAAACTCACTTAGCAAGAAAAGCTCGCTTACGCCGGGATTCGAACCCCTGACCTGACCTCTAGAAGGTTTCGAGGATACCAACTAGACCACCGGGGCGACCGGCATTTATACATTCTGTCCAATAGCAGTGGGGGCGGGTGAATCCGCCGCAACCAACCTATAGTCTAGTCCCTCGGTGGCTTTCCGACTTGAAAAACAAAAATCGTGAAGCCTCACCCCGCATTACCATTCGCGATATGGGTCTGGTTGTGAGTATGTATTCGTAGGTGGTTTCTCTTGGTGTTTCTTGTCATGATGACTTGATGAGATACTTGTACACGACTTGAGATACTTCTGTTGTCGGGATTCAAATCCATCACCGTCGAACGATCGAGATTTCTTTCCGCATCGTCATCAGACCCAGTGGACAGCCTAAAGGCAGCTCTGTCATCTTGTCGATACAAGGAACGTCAATTTTTCTTCGTGCTCGGGCGCATCACCCGGACAAAATCACGAGAAGACAACAAATAAACCAAAATCAGCCGCGTCCTTCGGGACCGCCTTCTTCGCGCGATAAAATTTTATGGGGAAACAGACGGGGAGGGGGGGGAGACGCAGACCCGATTCACTAACCCTAACCCTAACCCAACTTCCCCGAAACCTGCGAACGAAGGCTACTCTTCAACGACGGGCCAGCACAACGATACTTACATCAATGAAGGGAACAGCAGTCTATTCGGAGGCCACCTCTTCCTCGACACCTCGACACCTGGACACCTCGACATGACGGGAAGCAACACCGCTATCGCCGAGCGCTGGCCTCCTGGCCAGACTCCCGAAAGCACCTATTCACCTCCTCCAGTTGAACCGTCTGAATTCCCGCGGTACCAAATTTCTTCCGTAAATACTCAACCATAGTAAAACCAGCAACCTGAATAATTATTTAGAAGTATCTATTTGGAGGCCACTTCTTCCAAAAGCTCGAGAACAAAGTCGAAACCCCCATCGCCGAGGATGATGACATCGTACGCCTTCAAGTAGGCATCCGTCCGTTCCTCGATCTGTTCGGCGAAAAAACAAACGAGATGTGCCACGGAGGAGGAGGATTGAGTGAAAAAAAAGTATGAAGTACAAGCAAGGTGGTGCAACCTAAGCGTAAGCAACACGGGAGACGTAGCCTCCTCCTGCCCTTGGACTCGCCTGCTCATCGAATCATGAGAGGTCGACACGGAGGGTCAACAGCAGCAACAACAACAACCTTTGCGGAATCACCACAACAAGCAGGTGAAACACACATCTCACATCTCAAGCGCGGGGTACCGAAGAAAAAATACAAGGATCAGCGAAAGACACGCATGAAGAAATTGGGGACCAACCAACAGACCGAAACCCAACAAACACAGCACCACCATCAACAAACAGCAAAAATGCTCTAATGATGACAGGGAAAAAAAAGGGAAGCACGCAGGAGGGTCCGAACTCCCCTCTCGCGGGCGCGACATTCGAGGCATTCATTCGGCCAACCTTATCGTTGAGAAACCCGACGGTCAGAATCTCCTCCGCGCTAAGGCCCTTGGCCATGTTGAGATCTCCTAGACTGTCCCCTAGCAGCAGAACGCTACTCCTACATCGCATCTACCGGCATGAGGAATAAGCGAAGAAAGGACACAGGGGCCAGTCAGAGTGTGCAAAGGTTTGTGGGAGGTCTTGAAACTCGTCACTCGAGGAGGGAGCTCTCTGCGCTCTTGTGCCTAATACTACCGACATTATAACAAGGTGTTGTCTAGCTGTTTGTACGAAGGGGCGAGCAAGGCGAGCGGGGGCGTTGTCGTTAAGTGATGCGGCCATGTGACGGTTGACGACGCGTATGGTCAAATGGCCCCAGGGATAGGGGGGACAGACAGAAAGACAGAGGGGGAGGTTGGGAGGGAGAGAGAGAGAGAGAGAGAGAGATACAGGAGACTATGTAAACATGTGGCGATATTCAACGGAGGAAAACGGGGCAAAACCTCGCTTCCTCCCCTGGAATGACGGTTACACCGCCACAGGCAGGGACGATCCAACAGCACGTCACGCCCCGAGGAATAGCAACGAAGACCTACTTTCACACCGGTTCCTTTGGGGGGAACGCGGAGAGGAACGAGCGCGACCTACCTGTTGACAGGAAACGTGTAGGGCGACCCTAAGAGTGCGGAGAGATGGCACCCCCCCTAGACCGATTTTCAGAGGTCGACTGCTCCACAACCAAGCTTTTTGTGCCAACACCAAAAGTGGGGGGTTTGGGTAACATCTCGTCCGGGGCTTTCCGTAGAATTATCGGTCACTTCCCGCACCCCCTTGTTAGTGGAGAAATCGAGCTTTTGAAAGTCGGTCTACGGGGGGGTTACATCTCTCTGCCTCTTACGGCACCTACCGCCTCCGATATAAGGAAGAACTTCACCACCGGAGGGAAGGACGCAGTGCGGAATATCGAAGGACGCAAACCTGCTGCAGAGAAACAATCGGCGGTTGATGACTAACGTACGTCCGGAGGGAGACCGACCGGCACAACCAAACCACGGCAACAAAAAAGAGCCTCGTGACTGACCTCGTCCGTTTCAAAGTAGGGTTTCACTGCCGAAGAAGAGGCGTGCTTGTTGAACACGTGGAAGCACTCTCCCACAAAGCCGGTCATGTTCCCGTCCTGCCAGAAACCGCAGCGACATATCACGAGAATTTTCATCGGGGCGAGAAAAAGGAGGGGGGGGCGTTGGTTTATCGTGCCTCCCTCCCAAGACAAAAGAACGTCTGCTTCAGTGAGCGGTAAATAGCATGGAACGAGCAACCCACGCTAATTATCATCGAAGCGAAACGTGCTATCTACAAGCTTTCGGATTGGGTGGGCTGGCATACTCGCACGCAGGGGTTCAACGGCCCGGAAGGAAAAGAAATGTTTCTGATGGTTATTGCCTACAAGGTTTGGCTTTCCATTCACGAAGCACCCTTTTCGATGGGGACTCCTTCCCAACCCCCAAGGAAGCAAGCAGACAGGGAGGTGGGGGGGGGGGGGACTCATGCAAATGCATGTCCTAATCCTTAAACCATAAACCTTGCATCCCTACAACGCCCGGACGAAACGA
>FN649735.1:3472264-3492507 GCA_000310025.1 Ectocarpus siliculosus
GGGGGGGGGGGGGGGGATCAGTACTACACCAAGGGCGAAGATCTCCCCCTTCGAGACGAAGCAATATACTCCAATATACCATACCAACAACGTTAGCAACGATCATGAGCCGTTGGCGCAAGTGCGGGAAGCAACGATGCTTCTGCGGCGACCAAGGGCTGACTCAACCAGGCCACGATGGCATTTGCATTGTTGCTGTCGTTGTTGTTGTTATTGTTGTTGATGTTAATTGTCTTCATACTCAACAAACTTTCCGGTCTCCGCTCAGCACTTTATCCGTATGTAGCCAAGATCAAAGTAAGGGTTTGTATAGAAAAAAAAACAGTATTGACCTTGTACAAAGTATCCCTTGCCCAAAAAAACAAAAAAGCGCGAAGGCGACTTGGCGAGAGCAACCGAGGCGAGTCGCGCCCAACCAAGCAAGTCGAGGCCAACTTGAACTCAACATTGCGGTATGATCTTGAAGGGGAATACTAGTCGATATGTGTGCCTGTATGTATGTATGTATATGTATGGGTTGCACTAAAAAAAAGAAAGGACTTTTAGGGGGCTACGCAAACGGAGACACACCAGCAGGCTGCAAGAGGTGCGAGGAGCAGCTCACGGGTTTCCAAAACAAGCAAGCAGTAGAACCCGCGACAGACAGCGGAGAGTGTACGCGGATTGGCAAGAGAAAAGTCCGATGCCCCCTCAAGAACATGGTATTGCATTAATTGTAACGGTCCCTGCCTAGCACCGCCGAGGAACGGCAAGGGTTTGTCCCGTAGGCCATATATACAGCCACCGCGAACTATTCTGATTATGACACAAGGCACTTTCATACTCCATGCATGTCAAGCCATATCACCTGCCTTACTAAGGACGATTAGCAATAAAAATGCGGCCGTTCTAAAGGGGACCACCACCAACTCACGAAACCCACAAGGGCCCGTGGGCTCCCGTCCCACAAGCGAATGCTTAAGGGAGGACTGGTGCTGATGCGGATTCTCACCTCATCGAAAGCCATCCTGTTGGAGACTACGCGGCTCGTGGACGGCAGGGGCTCCGCGGAGTGCTGTCGAAACGCCTCCTCTAGGACGTCTGGTGGAAAACAATCCCCGAATGAGAGACGGAAAGGGAGGGTACAGGAATTCAACAGCCAAAGCTGAAGATCTCTACCCGCAAAAAGCAAGACCGGGACACAGCAGCAACGCGTCGAGTCGACCAATCACTGGGGAACAACGAAATGGCAACGCGCTAGACACTACCTGGTACAGTCGTGGCTCCGACGTAGGAAGGTCGTGTGGCAAAGGCCCTCGACCCTCATATATCGGAACCGCCTCTTGTACCGCATAAAGAAGGTACCCAAAATGTATAGCGCGACGAGCCCGTGACAACCGATTTCGACCCTCTTGGATGCCCCCTCTTGTAAGGTACGCTCTTGCATCGGAGCCCCGACTGTATGCAATAGTGTCAACCTAGCCACGTGCACCACTACTCAAAGATCCAGACCATGCACAAATCTAGGACAAATCTTGACAAGCATCGGGTGAAATAAATTGCGCCTTTCACGTGGCTCTCCGTCCAGAAATCCCGCTAGACTAACGCTCTGGAAAGACGTACAAGGAGGGAGGATAGCGATTCTTTGCGCTTGCTGCTCTTGTGTCCGAGCTGTAGCAGTTTCTGAGGGATGTCGCTGTGTCGAGTAGCGGTAGGAAGAGGGTGTCTTGTGCCACCAACATCAGTGTAGTCGCAAAGAAAAGAAGAACGAACAGCCGTTGCCCTCGCCGCTCCCTTCATAACACTGGCTGTAGCACCCCATCACCTCACACACTCAGAACCAGGCTTGGCGAAATTCATGCAAAAATGGAACGGCATAATAAGTGGGGTGAAAGGGCGGGAACTGATATCCATAGGATAGACAGGGTTGGGAAAGAATTTAGGAGCCACTTTCGGCAAAGTAGGAAAGAACGATTGGCCATCCGTGATCGGTCCTAGTGGGAAAAATGTTCCCGTCTTCTGGAAGATGCGCGGTCAATGTTCTAAGCGCTCAAGGCATGCAAAGCATGAGTATGCCCCCCATGCTTGGTGATGTGCTAGCCTGGTCCGGTGAAAACCCGGCGTGCTCCGTCCCGGCTTTGGAGGGATGGGAAGTCAACGACCCAACGACTACGGCATGCACGGCTATGAGTACAACCCCCTCGCTCACCAGCGATGCCTGCGCTGAACATGAGGAGCGGGACCCCGTACTTGTCCACCCAGCGGAGGAGCTCGCCGTGGCCAGGCCTAAATAGGAGGTTGGCCTTTGAGACCGCGGCCGACAGTATGTCCTTGGTTATGCCAGCCGCCACCATCGCCTGCAGACACGGCGCACAGAGCAGCGCAGTCACGCCCAACGCGTCATTTTGACGACATTTCACGTTTGATTTATTGCACCCCCAAAACTGAAAACTACTAAAAAATACTTCCCAAAACAAAACACACCAACCCTATCATTTTTGGCAGGCGATTTTTTTTCCCAGACCATGGTTTTATCTGTAATTGTCAATCAGTCGATAGTCGACCGACCAGCGTTGCCGCACTGCTTGAAATAAGCGAGTTTTGGGGGAGATTCCGTGGTCTCCAGGATCAGTATTCCCGTCGGTCGCGAAGCCGGTGACGGTGATACAGCAGTATCATCCGTGCAGTAGCCTTGAACATGCGTGCGTGTGTGCCAACACGTGGGTGTACGTGCCTCTCAAGCTACAGAGCAATACGTTTTGGAGGGGGTGCGTGCGCCACACAGGATTGAAAATTCTCGAAGGTGACGAAACGACTGACAGGTGCATCTATCCTCCCGCCGGCTTATGGTTCCCGGCGCAACAGAAACCTGCCATGAAAGCCAGTAAATCGGGCGGGGGGGCGATCACCTAAATATTTTAGGTGTTGAACGACAATCGGCGCACTCACCTCATGAGCTTTGGTGACCCACTCCACCATCATTTCCACTCGCATCTCTGGCGAAAGGTCCGGAGCCACCTGGTGTCACGCGCGACGGTATCTCGTTTCGTTTTACACGCGTGGGCTAATTCGTAATACGGCACTACAAAAGCTGAAGAACGGCAGCAACGGCAGCAGCAGCAACAACAACAGAAGCTGCAGCAGCAGCAGTAGAAGCAGCCGCAGCAGCCACAGTAACAACAACAACAAGGACGACGACGACGACGACCAAGACACACGAAAGAGTGGGATCCGCCGTTCGTTTGTATATCGGAGGCTTCCATGACAAGTCTTCCCCGAAAAGAAAACGCCCCATCAGAGGCAGGTTGGCGTGAATTCGCGGCGCCTGCAGAGAAACAGATACTGACAGGGCTTGCTCCAGCTGTCAAGCCTCGGTACAGCTACTGTACCAGAGACGCTGCCCAAGCTAGACTGGATCTCTCCCCGAGCTAGGCTGGATCTCTACCCAAGCTACACCAGATCTCACTGGCGTAGGGCACGTCGCATACCCCGCGAATAGTTGATACTGCGTGCATGGACAGCGTTGCCTGACCTCTAGCGGATAGTAGTGGTCCCTTAGCTCCGAGGTTCTCTTGTGGAAACCCTCCCCCAACAACCCGCTCTCATCGATCACGGCGTGGCAGGAGTCACCCCTCTTGCCATTCACCCAAAACTTGGTCAAGGTAAAGTCGAAGTCTGTGCGACCACAAAAAAAATGACGGCGATGCCCCATGCGGGAGAGATTAACTTGCCGTAGATCGATCGAGCAGAACAAACAGTTTTTTGTTGTTGTCACAATAGGTCCTTCGGGACCTGATGCAGCTTTTCCGGGGGTGACATAGACACATCAGACAGCTTCGATCATTACGCACACCTAGATGGTTGGCTACTGACAATTTTCCTCACTTTGTCTTCCTGTGGGGTCTGCCTTCCGTTTTAAACGCGAGGAGAGTTGAGCAGTTCGTTCCCTCCTATGGTGACCACTAACGACTATGCGCTTCCACCTCCAATACCATTTTAGGGTTAGGGCTTTTATTAGCTCGGGACAAAGTGGCTCAAGTGTTGGGTATTGTTGCACCCCCTGTTTGCTGGGCTAGTTTTTCTTTCGTACGGTATGGGGTTTTAGTCGCAGTTTGTAATTGAGGCGCTTCGTCTCTCAGAGGCTGGTAGAATGTTCGGCTACCTTTACAAAGAAGTGATCAGAGAAGCCGTGGTGCAAATAAAGCGGGCAGCGGTGAATGTTGAGGTGCGCACCAAGTGATTGAGTTACAGCAGCAGCGGGTGCTCGGTTCTGGCGGTGTTGCTTGCTCTTGTTGTCTTCCGCATCATCACTCATCACCCAGATGGATCACGAAACACTGGGCTCTATCCAGTACGTTCCAATCGCTCTCTTCGAAACGAATTTACGTGGTCACAAGCTTAGGATCGCTCGTTTTCCACATCGGTATTCTCTTTAGTTCGTCTGCAGTTCGCCGCCCTTTGGCGGGTAGTGGTCGTTGTTGACGCGGGCTCTTCAATCACGAACAACGGCGCACGTCGTAAAAGACTTGCCAGGATTGACAATTGACCGCTTTCCATCAGGACTCCATCCCCATTGAGGGGCTGATGGTAGGCTTGAGTGATCTGACACACTCAAGCAGTGCGTTTGATATTCGTGAAAACAGACATGGAGAGTGACAGATGAGAGTCCGAGACATAGGATCCCGTCATATCCAAACCACAGATGCATACCCTAAATGATATCCACAACACGGAGCCCCGAGTCTCCATACACGTTCTACCATGTGACTACCATTGACCAAAGTTCACAGCACCCGCAACGGGACTGAAGGAACAGAATTGACCCAGAGACGGTCTAGGTATGTCCCAGCATTCGCGAAGAAATGTAGGTCCAGAGAGAGGTTTGGAAGAAGGGTGTCCAACGAAAACCTAAACAGCTATTTAGAGCCTCTTACTCCACTCGCCAGCTGATGCTGTGACATCTAGTTTCGTTAAGAGGGTAATGGAGATGTCCTAAAAGAGACCGAGAACGGAACGACTCAGCAAGCTGCAATGCAAAAATATGAACTGTACCATCTCATCATCATCTGTTGGCTGGCATGGAACGGTCACGGTTCACAGGCCTTCCCCCAACAAACAGCAAAGAACGGGAAAGGAAAACCCAAAAACATAAGAAGAAAATGCTGCAGACCACAGTTAGTTAGCGCCTGCACTTGAGAACCTCTAGTTTATTGCCGTGTTGGGGTGCTTGAACGAGCTCACAACCGGTGTTAATTTCTTAGGTTTTGGGGATTTTGAGGCTCAATTTTCTTGACTGCTAACCAAGTCCTTGGGTGCGGGCGCTCGACGTAAATCTATCTGAGAGGCCCTGGCTATCCGGCGGCAGGGGAAGAAACAATAAAGGCGTCAGTTTTCAGCCGGTTTCCTTCCACTCACCGAAAAGACTTCCGCGCATCCCTTTCGACTGTGGATAAATCTCGAACGGGTAGACTATTTCTTTTCTGTGAGATTATGTTTACTTTCTAGAAAAACAGCCACACAAAAAGAGAGTTTAAAAAAAAAGCGCGTGCCAGCAAAAAAAAATGACTGCGGACGTGCACGTCCGTGGACATGAACTGGTTGACTATGCATTACAAGAGCGAACATGTACTCTACATTATCTTCTGAGGATGATCTCCTGATCTCCTGCGGCACGCATGATACCACCCCCCGCCCATTTTCTTGTGCTGCTGTACCTGATATGATTTGCAAGTGGTCCACGCCGCCTGCCACTATCCGCTGCCGCTTTCGCTCGAAGTCCTCCGCATCGCAGAATAGTACCCGAGGGCTGTTCTCCGCCTTGCTGCCGCCGCCGTTTTCTTCCACAGCAGGCATCTCTGAGTACAGCAGTACTGCTGTAGTAGTTCTGCGTCGTACCGGCAGCGATGCTCTACTGATGTACTGCGGCTGCAACACCTTTTCTGTATCTCCAAGTGGAAGTAGAAAACTAGGTATGGGAGATCAGCCTGACAAGGTACCAAGGCGCGTTGTCCACGTCTTGTGTGTGAGCTTGTTGGAGACACACCAAGATACACGCTCTCAGCAGGTCAGCTTTGGGGGGTGAACGGAGCGGACATCCATCCCCCCTGTAATTGTCGGCTAGATACCGCGGAGCTTCCACGGACTGTCAGGTTCAGCTGTTCAGCGTGCGCACAGCACAGACAGCAGAGCACACACCCACGCGTCCGCAGGGAGAGGGCACCCCCGACCGAAAACGCAATGCGATCTAGTGTGGCCTCTCTGTTGCTCCTTGTGAGCGCAGCTAACCCTCTGGTTGGATGGTGTTTGTTAGTTAGGCCAGCACACCCAATAACATCGCGTCGAACATCATCATCGTCGTCAAGATCTGCCGCTGACCTACTGCCGACTGCTACAGGGACACCAGACGGTCGACGTCAGCGCTTGTACAGCTCAAGAACCAGCACTAGCCGCGGCTACTACAAAGCCGAAGAGCAGGACCATGAGGTGGGTAACTACGCACCTACCTTGGTGTTTCATCCTTACTGCCCAGCATGTTGGATGTTTTGAAATGACACATGAAACTGCTGCTGTAGACAAAAACATGCGAGAGCGATGAATCGATCGACATGACACACGTGCTGTACAACCTGACCATCGCCTCGTCGAGTAGTGGGTATCACGGTTCATGGCACCACTATCACCCCATGTGCTCGACGTTCTGCCATGTGTAGCAGAACTACTCCTACCACAGCAGTCGGAGAGAAACAAAACCCAAAACACGAGCCGTTCCAACCTGCAATCGGTCCATTCCAGCGACACATGCATGATGGTTACCGAAATGGGGGTGGATACTGTACTACACATACAGCAGTAGCACGGCGAAGGCAATGCCGGTGACTGCAGACCGTTGCGCGGTGTCTTGCAAGACTTTCCTTCTGCAAATGGTGATATGCTTAAACCTGTTCGGTACCGTTTGGCAGATTGCCCGCACCTCCCTCCCTACTGACTGCACACATAGCAGCCGTGACGAGTAACCGTAGGACTTTCCCACTACGGGGGGGGCTCATGGCTGCGAAGTCGTATGCACAAGAGCGTCAGAGCACACAATATTGTTGGATGCAGCAGCATAAGATGAGAAGATCGATGCTCAGTGATGAACTCGTCCCAATTTTGGCCTCACGGTGAGCATTGAGAGACTCTGCCCAAATGATTGTGATTGTCCCATCCACGCTGGGCGCCAGTCCACACCTCTCGGCACACATATGGTTTGACGAACCTGCCGGGTGATACAGAAGGAAGGCCTTCAACAACCACACGATTTTTTTTAATTGCGGTCTTCGCTCTTTGACGTGCGGTTCGGACGGTGCACTGCTGTATGTGGGCCACACTCACGAAATCAGCGAGGCGACAACATGAGCCCTGGGAACTTTTCTTCTCCGTGTCATCTCCTGTGGTGTTTGCCTCCCAAGTTTTCATGAAACATTACAGTTATTTCGGCCTCTTGTGTGTGTGCCGAGTTTGTGCCGCGCTGCCTGTCCGGCGTCTGGCGGCGCGCCCGGTGTCTCCCTGTGAGCAAAAGGTGCGCTTCAGGTAGCGTTTTCCATCCCGCTTGATCTCTCCCCTCCACCATACTACTTCGCCGTTTCCTCTCACTCACGTAATTTCACCCACGTGTTCCTTCTGCAGGCGCCGCCGTCATCGCTTCGACGAATACCAAACCACGCCGAGCTACCTTCGCTCGTCCGGGACAGCAACGCCGTCACAACCACCACTACCGCCGAAACCGTCGCATCTTTGGCGAGACAAGCGCTAGCGACTGTGGCGCTAGCGGCTGTCCTCACGCCGGCGGTGTTTATCGGCGAGGTGACGGTTTCACCGCTGCTGGCCGGGAAGGGTGGGGTTGCGCCGCCTACCGCTGCGTTCGCTGAGCTGGAACCTTTACCGCTGAAGTCGTACTCGGAAGAGTTTTCCAGCGGACTTGCACCCGTCAACACTGTACGCGGTGAGAGCCATTTTCCGCTGAGTGTTGTTGTTGTTGTTGTTGTTGTTGTTGTTGTTGTTGTTGTTGTTGTTGCCGTTGTTGTTGATATTATTACCTTCACATTAAGAACCGTTCCGATCTGTCTACCCAATACCTTCATCTGCCCCGGCTTCTTTTGGCGTCCTCCGGGTGTAGGCGATGATTCGCCCGATCGACAGGGGTCTGCGCAGAAGAAGCATTGAGTTGGGGGGCACAAGCGTGGTGCCAACCTGCTTAGGCCATAGGCTCGGGGTTCCATGGCACTCTGTTGGCGGAGAATTTCCACGATTTGACACGTTTTCGCTGGGTGCTCCCTCGGTATTTTCGTGCACTGACCTACCTCTTGGATGTCAACCTTGTTAAAACCTCGTGTTGGTCTCGTATGCGAAGTAAGGTGTTCATGACCGATGATGACACACTTTGCCATTCCTTTTACTCCTTTCTGCAGTAAAATTGGTGCGTGCCTAGAGCACCCTTCTCTTCTTGACACACCATCGCCAACAAAATGCCTTGGCGATATGAACCAATTCTCAGCATACCCCAAGGTTGACCCACATGCATGCCGTACGTTTGCAAGGTTTGTGGCGAACCCGCGAGACGCGAAACGACGGTTCCGCCCTGCCTCAGGAGGCGGGCAGACTAGGCAGGAAAGGCATCTGCGGGGGGCGGCTGTCCTTCAAGGGCTTTGTAGGGGCTGGGAAGGGAACAGTCGAGTACAAGGGGTGCGGGGACCGAGAGGGGAAAGGGAGGTGGCTCACCAAGCCCAAGAACATCGTGAACGGAAGGTGCGTTCATCCCCCTATGATGTGCAACTTGCGTTGTCTGTGTTTGTCGTGGTTGATGAGAAAGGTGCACCTCAACATTTCTACACTTGAAAAAACCTATAGGAGTATACCACAGCCCGTTTGCGTTTAAAGCGCGCACTTGATGTCCTCGGAAGCGCATCGTGAAACGCGGCGGATCTTTTGGGGCGCTAAAAAACACTTCGTTGTCTCTCTCGTTGTATCACTGCCAACCTAACCAGCATCTTGCGTGTTGCTCGAGGTGGTTGGTGTTGTGCTATTCTTTGCGCTTCTCAATGTTTCGTGTGGTTGGTGCTTGCCCCCCCCCCCGCATACACACATGCGCTCTTCCCCCTCCCATGATTAAGACCTCTCACGCCCTGTGGTAGGCAACACCTCTCGACGGTTTGGGAACAGAGCAGTGAGACTGCCGTCCTTTTTGTTGTTCTCAAGCCTAGAGCAGTCGTTATAATGTTCAGGTACTGTCTCTTTCCCTTAATGTGACGGTCTCTTTCCATGATGGCCTGGTAGTCCTCAAGCCCAAGGTAGTCGTTCCCATCCCCATGCATTGGTCTCTTTCCGTTAATGCGATACCTTCCCCATGTATCTGTCTCTCTCCACTATTGTGCTACCACCCCCATGTATTTGTCGCCTTCCACTTAACGTTGTACCATCCCCATGCATTAGCCTCTTTTCACGAATGTGATAACATCCCGATGTATTCGTCCCTTCACCACTCCACTCTGTGATGATCTCTTTCCGTGATGGTCTGGTAGTTCTCAAGCCCAATGTAATCGTTAGCATCCCCATGTATTTGGCTCGTCCCATTCACGTAATACCATCCCCATGTATGGCTCTTTCTACTATTTAACGTGATGGTATCTTGGTATATAGTTCTCAAGCCCAAAGTAGTTTCTATCATCCCCTGTATTTGTCTCTTTCCGCTAACGTAATGGTCTCTTTTCCATCAACGCGACAGCTACATTCCTACTTCGTTCTCTCCCTCAGGATAACCCTCTCCGCCCGATGGAGCGTCAACTTCACCGACGGCACGACCCTCCTCTACCGGGGGGACGTCGTACAAGACGCGGAGGCTCAGGGTACCGCCCTCACCGTCGATACATCCGGCGCGGCGGCCATGGGGGGCCCGGCGTTCGAGAGGCCCGACGCTCACATCCGAGGGGAGGTTCTGCGTCCGGTGAAGAACATCCAGGGCAGCCTCACCGAGAAGAAGATAGGGGAGTTTGAGGCGGACTTGATAGAGTTGCCGAGCGACGACGACAAGTTGTGACGAAGGGGGGTTGATGACGACACCCCAATAGTTGTAGGGTTTCCAAGTGGGGGGCCGTGGTGCCCGAACACAAGAGTTTTCGATGGAATGGGCAAGCCCTGTGTTACGAGGCGCGTTTGTTGTATTGTTCCTCGTTTCTGCTGTTCGTACGAGCGGGACGGCACTGCTGCGGCCTGTGACGAGGTTGTTTTGGACTCGTGTAGGGCCAGCTCCCCCGTCAAAGCCCGATAGGCCAACGCACCCCTCACGGCTACCACCATGTAAAATTAGTTTGTGGCAAGACCAAAATGTATGGACGCTCGTCGACTAGCGACTCGCCATGTCCAAAACCTATCGTGCGGCCGCACCCATCTACTCTGTCATGATGACCTAGATGGCAGGGGAGAAGCACTTCCATCCTCACCGCAGCAACGAAGTTTTAAGTGCAGGTACATGTCAGGTGTCACATACTAGGTGTGTCTACCGCCGCGACAAAAAGGGGCTTCGATGGCCACGTCAATGGACACCCGAAGCCCCAGATCATAGCCGTTACGGAGTCGTGCGAATTCGCGCCTTACAACCTTTTATTTACGATACGGTGCTCTTGTGGCGAGGGGCAAGTGAGGAATCGCTGGCCCGCACAGGGAGGTTTCTCGTGTGCGCCTGTTGTTTCCCGCGAAGAAAAGAGCAAAGGTTTTTTGGTGCGACAATCACCAATCAAGGGTCCCGGGATATCTGAGCTGTCGTTCCTTGGGTGGTAATTACTCGGCGTAAAGCTCACCGTCATTTATCCCATTGCTGAAAGAAAGGCAAACAAACATCTGCATGTATGATTGGTTCACACCTACATTGACTACTGGTGTAGCTCTCTCTACCCTCATGATGACAACAACCAAAGGTGTTCAGAGAAACACCCCATGTCTGGCATGATCACGGCATCTTGCAGCCTGGGCATGCATATTTCTTGCTGTGGACTGTGGACGTCCACACAGCCGCACTACCGTGATGGGTGTACGGGTGTACCCAAGATACGCAGCACGAGACTGTCTTTTCAAAAAGATACGGTTCGCTCCACCCCTACCCAGGAGTTCTATTCTGCGCAACCCCTGAGTCCCGCCGCCATCGCCGCTCTGCCTGCACTTACACATCACGCACGCCGTAGTGCTCGCGCCAGGGAGAGAGAGAGCGAGCATGGCGCAGGCAGGAGCGCACGACGAGGGCGATGAGCACTCTCGGTCAATGCCATCTCCGTACGTGAGCTTGGTAGACAGACAAGCCGGCGCTCATGGGGGTAAACCGCCCAAGGCGGAAGGGGCAACAGCATCATCGTCTCTGCGCGACAACGGTGCCGGAGCGCAGCAAACCGGGCAGGGCGGCAACGACAAGCTGCTGATGAAGAGGACGCTGGTGGCCCAGAGCAAGAAGATCCAGCAGCTGACCGCTAAGATCGACGGGATGGAAAGCGAGCGCGAGGCCATGGCGCAGCAGGTCAGGAATTGTGGGGGGGGTGATGAACCAGCCGTTGTTGTTGCAGTTGGCTTGCTGCTGCAACAATACGTGTCTCCTTGCTAGGGCAACACCTGGTTGCTCTGTACGGGAAAGTGAGGCTGCTGGGGGCATAGCTCAACAGCAGCCGTACACGGCGCTTGCGGTTAGAGGGTGCCAAGCCAATTTTGGTATACCTCAGCGGTAGCGCAGTCTACGTGTCCATTTGATTCCAGTCGTGCGTAGGTTCTGCTCGTACCTAGACGGCAGACATCACGCGGGGGAGGACTGGTTGCTCCGAGTCTCGCGCGGGCAACGTGTCATCGTACCGGCCGGTGTTCGGCGGTTAGCGTCCGGCAGTGCGACAAATGGTGAACGCTATAGGTCCACGACCCAGGCCACGGAATCGTCTTGCGTACTCCCCGGTATTTTTCTGCTCTGTGGACGAACGCGGTTACTACACCACTCAGCGTGACCGTGTTTGTGTGTAAGTCGGCGCAACATCGATCTTGAAGTCTCTCCCTACGTTCGGTCCCGCTTCAACGGCGAAACAGGTTGCCGCGTTGCGCATGGCAGTCTTCGAGGCTAGCACAAGAGCGGAGCAAACCGCGGAACAGGTGTGATGCAGCGAGCACAACTGCCGCAACAGAGTTGCCTGTCACAAAGAAAATAGCGCAGCGCAACGTCTGTTTGTCTTGTTGGGCAGCGCTTCAGCGTGGTACCCGCCGTTGAAGTACCCGCGTGAACGCGTAACAGGCAGGCGTGAACGGACAGGTTATTTCCGCAGGAGGAACCTGCGAGCGTTTCCTGCATGAGCACACATCTTACACATACACACGTTGGTCAGCCGGTAAGTAGCGGTGTTTGCTACTGTAGTAGCAAGAAACCATGCACATACGTGTACGTGGTATCAAAGCAAGTTTGGTTGTGGCAGGGTGCACAGGCCGAAGCAAGATGCGGTTGGTCGTGGCGTAGGTCACTGAGTTATGGCACGTGAGGGTATGTCGCGCTTGGTTGAGCGGCCCAGCCCTAGTTTGTACCCCGATCCCAACGAAGACTTTCCTCTTTTCTTCATGCGTACCGCCACATTGCTATACACGCAGCTGCGGAGCCCCGATGTTGACACATCGCGAGATGAAGACTCAAACCGTTGCAGCTCGGGGTGTGCCGCGGCTTCGTATCATACTTGCTAGTTTTCCGCGCACCTACTGTAGTGCTATCGCTCCGGCCTGTGTGATCACTCTCACCTTTGTGTTCACTCGCGTGTTTACGATACACCGAATCACAAGACAGCGCTGGTCAAGCAGCCACACGTGGTATCAATTTCTCTCTCCCATCTGCTCCGAGGACGCTTGGTCCAGTGGGTCTTCTCGGCATACTTGCAACTTTTCCAACCCATCCGTAGCAGCTGATCAAGGACAGCGCATCGTTTGTTCATCGTGGGGTTTTGTTGCAGTACAAGCGAGATGCGGTGGAGGCGGCAGTGCGCGAGATTGCTCAAGACAGGGAAGCTTTCGCCGAAGGCCGACGAGAAGCTGTAAAGCGAATAGGTGAGAACTGTTCGTAACCTCAGGCCGTTTAGCCTAGACTGCTGGACAGCAGTCAAGCAGAAAATGAGTTTATATCATACAGTAGCAGTCGTCGTCCCACCAGATAGAGAAAGTTCAGTAGTCTACGCAGGTTTTTCTGAGTAAGCAAACATACTGGATGAAGTATCGGATCGGCTAAGTTGCCGTTAGGGTTAGGGCTAGTCTGCGTGCCCCCTCCCTGGTGTTTTTTTCGTAGTAAACTTACATAAATGGATATAGAAAGTAGAGGAGAAAATGGAGAGTGGTATAGGGCCACCTCGAGAACACAAGCAAGTTACCCCGCATGCTGGAGAGATGCTACCAACAAGAGGGCCCGTTATCTCACACGTGTACGCCCCTTGATGAGGTCGCCCGCCTCGGCATATAATAGCGGGCCGGTACTGTGTCATAGCCACAGAGTCACGCGTACCGTAAGAAACGGGAAGATAGCACCCCCCCTGGACTGGCTGTCAAAGCTCGATTGCTCCACAACCAAGGGGGTACGGAAAGAGCCCGATGCGTGTACCGAAAGCCCTCTACGAGATGTTTCCGAAACCACCATTTTCGGTGTTGACACAATCTTGGTTGAGGAGCAAGAAGTCGAGCTTTACAAATCGGTCTACAATAGGGGGGGGGTGACATCTCTCCGCCTCTTACAGTATTTGAAGGGCCAACGCAAAAGGTTCCGTGCATCTGCCGGCGGGACTCGTTTTGTGCGCTGTGCGCTTGGGGAAGCGCGGCCAAGACATGGGGAAGACTCACCACCACACCCACGCGCGCGCGTGCGTTTTGTATACTCCTCCGAAGACAAGTATCTTTTCAGCTCGAGAGAACAGAAGTAAGCGCCTCCGTCGGCCCTGGTCTGGCGAGAGCCCGGTATGCTTCGTCCCGGCTTTGTAGGAATGCGAGGTCTTAACGACTACAGCATGTACGGCTATGAGTACAACACCGCCCGAACTGCAGCAGAGTAGATATCAAGCATGTGATGCACACGCAACATCCCGATTTCCGATTTCTAGGAGAACTTGAGGACGCGCTGGAGATCGCGCTGAAGGCGGCGGGGGGCGTCCACAGGAAGCTTCTGGAGCTCGGGCTGTCATGCGAAGACCTCGGCAAGACTAGCGTGCACCTATCGGTGGCGGCTCAGGAGGCGCCCGCAGAGGTGTGTTATGTGTGTGTGTGTGTGTATGTGTGGACGTGTTGCACTTGGGCACCGCGGTCGGTTGGGGATGGGCTGAAGAGAGGGATTTGTTCTTTTGATCGTGTTGTTGTCGCTGTTGTGGGTATTGTCGTTGTCGTTGTGTTGTTATGGTGTGTGTTGGTGTTGTCGTTGTCGTGTGATGATTGTTGTTGATGGTGGTGTCGTCGTCGTCGTCGACGTCGTCGTTGTTGTTGTTGTTGTTGTTTGGTGGTGGTGGTGGTGGTGTGGTGATGTTGCTGCTGTCGCACGTTCGCGCGACCTCCCGCACCCGACGCAAGCAGCTCGCATGTAGAGCAGCAACACGGGATTTGCCTTGCTCTTTGAGAGTCTTGCCGGTGGCTCTGAGCAGTGCCGGTGTGATGATAAGGAACGTGCCTTCTGTACCACTGCGGGGAGTCGCGGCTGCAATATACGTGCGGGTTGGAAAATTCCCCCGTTGCTCTCACGCCTTTTGTTCGGGTGTGAGTGTACGGGGCCCCTTATCCCACCGGGTGTTGGCACCATGCACTTTGACACGGCATTTCGCGTGGTGGTTTCGTCCATGCCTCTCTTGCCGCTCTCTGAACAGCCAGCACAATCCCGAAAAAACAAAAAGAAATCTTGTCCGAGATTCGATCATTTAATCAAGTGAAAATTGTTCGTCCACCGTTTGTCGTGGCGTTCTAGGACAAGCCGGCGCTAGCTGTTGCGGGGGAAACAATCGAAGCCGTCGTCGGAGTGATGCGTGCGATGGAGCGATCGGGAGTGTTTGACATCCTCGATCCGGTGGACGATGAGGAGGAGGGGGAGACGGAGGAGGAAGGTGACGAGGAGGGACCCCCCCCCCCCTTAGTGCTCCCGGACAAGCCTCCTGCTAGCGGGGATGGAACCCCCTCCGTCGAGGCGTTGGTCGGCGCCGCTGCTTCCGTCGCTGTCGATGGTGGCGCCGCTGACGGTGCGATTGGAGACTTGGTTGTTGGTGCCCACAACGAACATATGAACACAACAACGCAACCGGCGGCGGCGGCGCAACCGCTAGCTGGCGATGCAGTAAATCCTGTGTCTGCTGCGATTGCTGCAAGGTCACACGGGCCGGAGGGAACAGCAGACAGCGTGGGACCCGCGGAGAGACTTGTAAATATTTCGGGAGACGCGGCGGAGCCAGAGCAACGAGAAGGACAATCGCCAGCGAGAGGGGCGGCAGCAGAACTTCCGCTCCAGCAGGCGTCGCACGTCGACGGGAGCAGTATCACAAGAATGGAAACGCCGCAGGAGGGGCTGCTGCAAGCGCCGCGAGATCGGGAGCCGGCAGAACTACCGGGGCCAGCCGACGTAGAAACAACGCCAGAGGGTGGAAGGAACACCGGTGTTGTCGACAACGGTCAGCCGCCAGGTGATATCGCCGCCGGCGATGCAAACGACCGGACATCAGGCTTGGTGGGGGGATCGTCGTCGGCGTTAGAATAGCGGGATGGCCATGAAACACATCACGATGGTCGTGGTGGTATATCTGCGCCGCGGAGGGAGTTAGTTAAATGAGGCCGCTGCGAAGCAACAGGGAGCGCGGGAGCCATCAGCACCCGTCGCTCTCGGCGAGTCGCCGCGGCAGGGTGCGGCAGCGCGGACGGGGAACGAGATCAGCGGCGGGTACACGAAAGTCGTGAGCCGGAGCCGATTCGGGCGGATATATGGAACAAACGGGTAGGGTGGGGTGGGGTGGGGGAGTTTATCAATGCCGTTAGAGGGGGGGGGGGTATCGCTACAAGACCCTCCGTTAGACAAACGCCTATAGTCGTTGCGGGTCTTGAGACTCGGGGACCTAAGTTGGCGGCTGCGTTGTCCGGTGTGGTTGTGGTAAAACCGAGTTAAAGGAGTGAGAGGTTCCGAGGTTTGTGACTGTCCCGCTTAGTACTCGAAGTCGTTGTGTACAAAAGCATTATATATAGAGATTGCCGTTGGCGGCGGCTGTGTCCGCGGTTCGTTCCATTTCTCGACGAGAGGCTGGTCCTTATTTTTAGGCGCGGCAGAAAGCCAATTTGTAATTGGGGAATACAAGTCAAGTTACAATTGCCATTTGCCGTCGGGAATGATGACACTATTGCGGGCACGGCCTGCAACTACCAGTGATCTTCGCTATGTCTTCGTTTTTGGGGGGTCCTCCTGGGGGCAGTATGAGTTAGCTGCCCCCTTTGTAGCGTTGGTAGCAGACAGCAGTACCGAGCGCGACCCGCGATGGTCAAAGAGACAAGTATTATGCTTGGACAGCAGCAGCAGCAGCAGCAGCAGCAGTGACCGTGACAGCCTCGGCCTCTCGCTCCGTCCTTAGTTTATAGTTTAGATGGCATTTAGATGTTGACGTTGTTGTAACAAGCGTCTTTTCTTGCAGGGGGTTGGATTCGCCACACGCACCTCCCTGTTTTGAGTGTTTTTCGTTTTTATTGTCGTTTTTAGAGGAGGTTTATTTTGTTGCCCACAGACGGGCACCGCGGTGTAGTACCGATAGAAAAAATGTTCTTCATGTATTTATCTCTCTGTGGAGCGTTGAATCGGGTGCTCGTTTTGGGCAGCACACGGTGGTCGATTTTATCTCGGCCTTGCTACTGTACGTTGGCGGTAACAGGACGTGCCACGATCACACTACAGCAGCGACCCCCAGTGTCACGACGAAATGTGGTCGCTATTCAGGGCAGGTAGCTAAACCGAACTACCAACTATAACAGCTAGCTACCGGGGTGCGGCGGTGGGACGTGATTGGTGGTCGGTGAACAGGGCATGTCGCTAAACAGGGGGTCGCCTAAACCGAGGCCCCCACTGTACTAGTTTGTTGTAGTGAAATCACTCACGGCACGGCAGCTGTGGGAGAGAGAGCGATGTTCGGACTGTGGTTCTCTCTGGCAATCCATGGGTTACGAATTTGCGCTCACCGCAGCTAGCTGTCTCTCTCTGCAGCGGGAGTCTCAAAAGTCCTGCCTTGACCCTTTCCATTCCGCCTTAGGGGTAGGGTAGGGTTTTATTATGGAGCACAAACCACCGCCAACGCCTCGGAAGAAAAGAAACCATCGGTTCTGGGAAAGACCGTCGAACACGAAAAAAGTAAAAAGCGCCCATGCGGGACGTAAGGTGGAATTCACTCCCGCCGCCGCGGGGCAAACTGCCTGTGCCGCTTGCAGCCCACACGACCAACATGTATTTCAGGCCCTGTCAGGCCATCGGGGAGAACTGCATCGAGGCGATTTTTTCTTTCATGTTCACTCACTTGGACGCCTTGATTCTTGAGTTACTTTGTTCTTGCTGTGTCTCGTGCTCAAGTGTTACCGTAGTAAGCAGTTGCGGCTTCCCGTAAAAAAAACAAGGAAAGCTTGAGACAAACGCCGACGAAACTCGTCGAGGAGTTAGTTGCACATCAAAAAATGGAACGAAAGGTGGAATAAACGCGTACGGGCTGAGACACCCTCATAGTTGAAAAAAAAAAAAATGGTATTCGAAGCACCAGGAAGCAGCAACTCATCGACAAATTGCAACTCGTGAAGTAGCGCTGCCAACGCGCCCGTAAGTAGTACTGTATGTGACACAAGGTACCACACCCCTTGGACCGATTTCAAAGCTCGATTACTCCACGACGGAGAAGATGATGCATACATGAAACGATACGTTTTCGGAAAGCTCTCGACGAAGTCGGCTTCAACGCTGCCAGTCTTAATGCAGTGGAGCAAAATCCCAACTTTGAAACAAGGTCCCAGAGGGGAGGTGGTATCTTACGTCACCCATGGTACAGTAACTCATCGCCGAGCAACGGTTGGGACAACAGCTTGGGTTCATCATGAAGAGAAGCGAGATCGTGCCCACGGAAGCCAGAAAACTGAGAGGAGCGACGGTGTCCAAAAATGATGGAATTATTTCCGATTTTTTTTTAGTATTTGTTTTGGTGCCTCCGCCCTTTTTGATCCGCGTCCCTCCACTCACTGAAAAGACTCCACCACATCCCCTTCGACTACTGTGGTTATATCTCGAACGGGTAGTCTTTCTGCGTGTTTTATTTGTAATTTTCCTAATCCATATCTTCTCCAGTTCGGTTCGAGCCCACATGAGCAGGCACCATTTCCAGGAACACATCCGACCCGCTCTTGCACGACCAACCCCCGGCGGGCGGCGCTTATGGTGCAGGGAAGTTACCGACTGCTACATATCTGGCGGTCAAGGATTTCACGCCCAGCACCCAGCGGTCACATCTCAATCGAAAAACCAGCCAATACAGAAGAACCGGCCCGCACTCGAGGACTTGAAAGTTAAGGACTTGATCCTCGTCGTTGTGTATCGTCATCTATCACCTGATGACGTCATCTATCACACGTGCCAATCAGAACTTGCTGTAAGAACATGAGAACAGGCGCTCCTCAGTCAAGAAGCCGACACGAAAACCAAATCGTCGCCGTGGGGGTGGGTACCCCATACAAAGTAGACAAATCAAGAAAAGAGCCCCGGCCAAAACAAGAGGTTCGTAAGTGCGGCCCTATCTGTAGCCCAGCAACATTTTTGAAAAAGCTCGTGTGAAGCTGATCCACCTTACTCTCTCCCTCTCCCTCCGTTGTATGTTACATGTTGAATTATACCATCGGATTTCGTCAATCTCACTTTAAAGCCTTGTTTTTTCGCGGGCCTCCCGTGCTACACGCTAACCCCTGCGACTTTTCTTCTGCTTTTATTGCGGCCCAATGCTTGGCTTCGTGTATGCACGGCATTGGGAATAACAGCAGTGTAGAACGACCTTAGTGGGCTAGACGAGCCGCTTGGACTCGAAGAAGCTCTTGAGGTGTCGCACTTGGTAGTACCCCATCGCCACCAGGATCACCACCTTAACAAAACGAGAATAGGCCCGCGGGGGTGGGGAGTGGTTACACGGAGGCATCAAACACAAAAACAAAGAAAGAAACCAAAACTGTTGTTGGCGCGGAGAGAAGGAAACGAAAAAAAAATGGTTGAAACTGTGGTAAGTAGACATGAAAAAGATTAATGAATCAAGCATGGCCGCAGTCAGTGAGACGGAGAGCACATAGATCAGCGACAAGAAACGAATCAACAGTACGAACAGCGAGGACTTTGTGCAACATGTCTGGAAAAGTTGTCCGCCCGTGAACACACGACAAGCGACACAACACGAACACTCCGACCGTCGTTGTGGAAACACACAAACGTCGGAAGATTGGACTTTGAGAAGGGAACAAAAAAAAGTGGTTGAAATTTTGATGGAAGACATAAAAAGAACAATTTATCGAGCACAGTCGCAGTCAGGGCCCGGGAAACAGATAGATCGGCGAGGACTTTGTGGAACATGTCTGGAAAAGTTATCCGCCCGTGAACACACGACAAGCGACACAACACGAACACTCCGACCGTCGTTGTGGAAACATACAAACGTTGGCAGACCGGCTTGTACGAACCCCCTCCCCAAAGCAAACAACGACGACCAGTCGCACTCGCACCACAAAGCACCTGCGATGCACGCCACCACAAGACCTCACGGTTGAGCTACATAGCCCAGGGAGAAGCTTGTCGTAAAAAGTACATAGTACACCACACGAAAAAAAACAAACACAACAGTATCACCGTCTTTGTGAGAACATGTGCAAGTCGGAAATCCCTCCGCCCCCAAAGAAAAACAGCGCTAAAGGGGTATCACTGGTATAATTCAGTGTACAGGTTTAAAAACTCTAAAATAAGTCCAGTTTCCAGCCGGTTTCCCTCCACTCCCTGAAAAGACTTCAGCACATACATCCCTTTCGACTGCTGTGGTTATATCTCGAACGGGTAGTCTTTTTGTCAGTTTGTTTACATTTTCTAAAGATACATATTTCTAAAGATACATATTTCCAATAAAGATAAACAGCGCCGACAAGAAAATTCACACGGCGCACCCTGCCATACAGGCCACGGACCCCCCCCCCCCCAAACGCCCGCAAGAAACGTCACACGACGCACCCTG
>FN649735.1:3501938-3516134 GCA_000310025.1 Ectocarpus siliculosus
TGGTGCGCCGCAAGTTGGCAGACCTGGTTCATGGTTCGGTGTTCGCACCTAGCCCCCCCCCTTACAAGTGTTGGTGTGTTGGTGCGCGTCGCAACGCACATATTGTTGCAAACAAGTTTGATGCAAATGAGAGCTAGAACACCCCACACCTTCACCACTCTAAAGAGAGGTGCCTACCATTTTCGGCGACACCCCCCTACGGATAGCGGTCAACCAAACGTGGGGAGGTTGTGGAACAAGGAATAAACGAGTAAACGGGGAGCGGAGTATTTTGGCTCGTGCGGGGTGGGCATGCAGAGAAAGTGGTACATGCGCGAGAGGAACGTGTTTCCTCCTGTGCGAAGATACGCTCCTCTCGTGAGCATGCTGGGCATCGTTGTGTACCTTTTATTGTGGCAGTGGCCGTTCACAAGCACGATGGTCGTGTCACACGTTGCATGTCGCAATGAGGGACCGCACTCGGGTTGTAGAGCTCATCAAATGGTGGCCTTATCGGCAGCACAGATACCGTCCTCGTTAATGACTCAAACCTTGCCGAAAATCAAGGGAATAAACAAAATGCCAACCATCACCCTTACCTAGTTATCCTCCTCTTCTCTGGCGTGCTGTCAACCTGGGAAGACCAAGCACCATGTTCTGGTGTGTGAGGCAGCGTCCAAGGAACACCAGGAGGAGCTCCGCCGACTACAAAGATGCCTTAATAGGGGGGGAGGATTATTCCCATAAACAGTTTTCGGCCCCCCCCTTGGAACCGCTCCACCATCCAGCACCTGCTGTTGGATGCGGTGCTCCACAAAGAGGCCGATTGTGCGCCCTTCCATCGACATGAGGTAGTGCACAAGGCCAGCTCCAGGTCTGCAAGCTAACCCAGCTCGTATGGTCGGACGAGGGGAGGGACACAGCAGCCTGGGATGTTGTATAGAGCTGCACGAAAAGAACAAATTCGGTTTTAAATTTGGAACAGCAGCAGCAGCAGGGGCGGGTGGAGACCGGGTGCACGGAGTGACCGGGCCGCGAGCTCGTCGTACTTCCACCACCAAGGCGTGATGGTGTTCGTGCGACTGTACCAACGTGTCTCGCAGAGGTGAGCTCAAACCTGAGGGCCACTTTGAGTTCCAACGCAATGTGGCGACGATTTTGGCTCTTGGCCTTTGCGGGGCGGCGGGCGTACTCCCTACTGCAAGCGCTTTCTCACGCTATGCCTCTGCTTGTGTGCTGCAAGCACCTCTCTCATAACACAATGATGTACCGCACAGCATCAGTATCCCGTCTGGCACAGCGGTGACCTCCTTGCAGTGCTCACGCTATATTTTCCCTCAACAACTCGTGCAACGTGGATCGCACGCACATTGCACTACGCTACTGCTGTTGTGCAACAAATCTGTCCGCCCCGCTCTTGTGTGTCTCCTATAGCATACATACAACTCCGTCGTGGGCGCTTGTTGCTGCTTGCTGTGTTGACTGTACGTACATTAGCTATGAGGTGGCGCTGGGACAGTACCAGGATCGTGTGGCGGCCGGCTTGCAGCCCTCTACGCGGGTGGTGAACCTATACAGCGTCGGCACCGAGGAGGGTCTGCTCGTGTGCGCCAATTTCTTGTATCTGGGGCTGGTGGTCCTGCTCTATCTCCGAATGTTGGTGAGCAGCAAGGCCTCGGCAGACGTCGAGAGTGACATAAAAAGGTGCACCGCAAGAGGCGTAGAGATGGCACCCCCCCTAGGCCGAGTTTCAAAGGTTGATTGCTCCACAATCAAGATTGTGCCAACGCCAAAGATTGCGGTTTTGGAATCATGTCAAGATCGTTCCGTAGAACTGTCCGGCTCCCCCTTAGTTGTGGAGCAATCGTCGTGCTTCGAAAGTCGAGGGGGGGTGCTATCTCCCCGTCTCCTACGGTACAGCCGTACACCCAGAACGCTAATGCAGCCCTGGCTCTCGCGGGGAAGGTGTTTATAGGGTGTTTTTGGTCTGTTTTTTTGGTATTATTTGGTTTTGGGGGGTGCGATATATATGCACACACAATTCTAGAATCTCAAGTCATTGGACACTAACCGCGTGATTGGCACCCAAATGCAGTGGCGGCATGCTGGTGAGCAGCAAGGTTAGGGAGGAGGTTGATAATGCAAGGGTTGGAGGGCATTGAGAATGACACGTAGTACGAGGTCTTCAATTGCTGTGGATTTATCTGGAACGGGTATTTAGTCTTCTGTGGTTGTGTGTAGTGTGTAGGCTATTTTCTACTTACGAGTCTGGAACCCGGGGTCGTTGGGAAGCTAACCGCATCAAGAGCACCAGATGAAGTGGCGGCATGCTGGCGAACACCAGGGCTTGGATGAGGTCGAGAATGATCATACAAGTCTCGAAGCCCAGGTCATTGAGAGGCTACCGCATGCAGAGCGCCAAGTGCAGTGGCGGCATGCTGGCAAATAGCAAGGCTTGGAGAAGGTAGAGAATGACAACATTTGTCTCCGGTCATTGGGAGGCTATCCTCACGTAGAGCAAGTGCACTGGCGGTACTACGGGAAGCAGCAGTGCTTGGAGCACGACCTCTAAGGCCATGTGCTGCCGTTCTTCCCTGCCTGTTCGTGTAGTGTCTATAAAGGCACCACGTTATCACACATCCGTTTTGACAATGGGGTGGAATAGGTAAAGCAGCTTCGGTGTGAGGAGCCATATTTTTCTGAGGGTACATGATACTGCTGTACGTTGAAACTTCAGGTTCAACGACAACTCTAGCGTGGGACTTTTCCCGACCACTGCTACTTTTAGAGAAGACAGAGAAAGGCAGAGAGAGAGAGAGACTTGTAGAGAGACGAGAGATTAAACCCACCCCCATGCCCCCCCCAGGTCAAAGGTCTAGCGACTACGGCATGCACGACTATGAGTACACCCCCCCCCATGCCCCCCCCGTCCGTCCGCAGAGAAGGAAAGAGCCTGTGCGTCTGCGCGCGCTCATGCTCGGCTACAACACCCTAAACGTCTGCATCTCGCTCTTCGTGGCGTGCAGCCTCCTGTTCTTCAAGGTAAGCTCGAGGGGTTTCAACGGCGAAGGAAGGGACGGGTCCGTCGTGTCCCCGGGGGGGGGAGGGGGAGTCGGCGGTTTCGTGTGCAACCCCCTCCGCACCGACCTTCAGGGGCAGATGGTGGCGAGGGTGTTCGCGGTGTTCTACCTGCAGAAGTACCTGGAGCTGGTGGACACCTTCCTGTTCCTGCTCAGGAGATCCTTTAGACAGGTGAGTCTCCCTCTGGTTGACATCCACTTCTTCAGGGTCGGCAGTGCATGGAAAGCGTATGGCGGAGATCCTTTAGATTTGTTTCAAGACGGGTGAGTCTCGCTCTCGTTGTCATCCACTTCCGGGTTGGCATCACTTATGGGGGAGGTCCCTTAGAACAGGCGAGTCTCTCTCTCGTTGTCACCCACTTCCGGGTTGGCAGCGCATGGAACACATATGGCGGAGATCCTTTAGAAGGGTGAGTCTCTCTCTCGTTGTCACTCACTTCCGGGTTGGCAGTGCATGAAACACGTATGGCGGAGATCCTTTAGACAGGCGAGTCTCCCTCTCGTTGACATCCACTTCTTCCGGGTTGGTGCGTGGAACAAGTATGGCGAGCGCTCGTTGCCAAGGGCCAGGTTGTGTGAGATAAGTGTACATTCAATCGCAGGAAGACTTACCTGCTCGATCTGTTTTGTGTCCAATGTTCGTATCACATAATCTTGATTCTTTTTTGTCACACAGCAGTTGATTTTTCACAACGAAGTGGGTACGGAAAGAGACCGATACGTCTACGAGAAGCCGTCGACGAGATGTTTCTAAACCGACTTGTTTGGTGTTGGTACAAGCTTGGATGTGGAGCAATCGATCGTTGAAAATCGGTGTAGGGAGGGTGCCATATCTCGGCCTGTTACGGTACTATGCTTTTCTCCATCCGCCGCGTTTGGTTGTCCCCCTCCCACTGTACCCCCCCCCCCCCCCCCGTCCCGGTGTTTGCCATCGGGGTTTGGGTTTTCGTCGCTTGGCAACGACGTTGTAAAACAAGCCCCCCCCCTCGGTGTTTGCCATCGGGATTGGGTTTTCGTCTCTTGGCAACGACGTTGTAAAACAAGCCAATTCACTTCGTGAACTCGGCAACCAGGTTACCGTTTTTTTTTTTTCCTCTGTTTTTTTTTGGCGGTAACCATAGTGGTGGTCGAGTAGATCATGTTGTGCGGGGTCGAGAACCCTCACTCCGCGCAACGGGGGATGATCGCACCACGTTGTGTTGAAATGGTCAAGCATCCGCGAGGCAGTTGCACAGTGCTTACAACTGTCTCTGGAAGTGAAAGCACCAGAAAATAGAGTAAGTCATACGCAGCTGTCATCCGTACGCAAGGAAGTAAGCACAAGATGCCGAACACCCTTAGCAGGATGCAGCTCACCCTTCATGCGACTCGCCGAATACCTCACGGCGCTTCGCGCTTGGTGATGTGAGAGCCGGGTCCGGTGAGAACCCGGCGTGCTCCGTCCCGGCTTTGTAGGGATGCGAGGTGAATGGTCTAACGACTACGGCATGCACGACTCCCCCACCCCGACCCCGTTGTGCCTTCCTTTCTCGATCTGCGATGTTCCCTATACCTGGTTTTTGTCCGTCCGCGTGCACGCGGCGGCCGCAATGGAAAGCGCAGGTGACCTTCTTCCACCTGTTTCACCACTGCTCCATCACCGTCATCGTCGGTTCCATCCTTCCCTTCGGTGAGACAGACAGACCTACAGCAGGATGATGATACATAGCATCCTTCCCTTCGGCGAGACAGACAGACAGACAGACCTACAGCAGGATGATGATACATAGCATCCTTCCCTTCGGCGAGATAGATAGACGGACCTACAGCAGGATGATGATACATAGCATGCTTCCCTTCGGTGAGATAGACAGGCAGAGCTACAGCAGGATGATGATACATAGCATGCTTCCCTTCGGTGAGACAGACAGACCTACAGCAGGATGATGATACATAGCATCCTTCCCTTCGGCGAGACAGACAGACAGACAGACCTACAGCAGTATGATGATACATCGCATGCTTCCCTTCGGTGAGATAGATAGACGGACCTACAGCAGGATGATGATACATAGCATGCTTCCCTTCGGTGAGACAGACAGACCTACAGCAGTATGATGATGGCCAGCTTCGCTGCCAAGCCTCGTTCAGTGCTACATAGGCAGCAGCACTTCAATGAGACTGCTGTGTCCGATTTGTGAATTTGCTCTTTTTTTGGTTGGTTGAGGTTCGCTGGGCTCTTCGAATCAAGAACCGGTCGGCTGTGTGAGCTGTTCGAGCTTGGGAAACTTCACTGATGACCGCTGGCAGCTGATTCAAGTCAACGCATTCCTCTTTTACTTTCAGCTTGTATCACGCCTTGATGACACTACAATTAATAGTGTGCTCTGATAAGCCCACTCCGGATGCGCGCCTTGTACAGTAGAGGATATGTACGTACATAGCATGATAGAAGGACTTCTACCCGCTCGAGCAAATACCCCCGTTCGAAGGCATGTGTTGGAAGTCTTTCGCGGTGCAGGTCGAGGAAGAGCTGTTGCACTTATTTGGAGTGTGGTATTTTTTTAGGCCTTCCCACGGAGAAAGAAATGTTGTAGTGATGCCCCAGTCGGGGACAATAGGCACTGCCTCCCCACCGAGAAAGCAGTATTATAGTGATGCCCCAGCTGGAACAACAGGCACTTTCGTTTTTCAACAAGAACGAAACAAGCCGACTCATCGGCGAGCCCATGCGTGTGTTCTCAGCGAAGATATTATAGTTTGCATTATTGATCGTCCCATGATATGCCGACTTTGTAGATCGAAAGTATGCCATGGCACGCATGGTCAAGAGCCTCACATCCCCCCCCACACACTAGCTGGTAATTTTTAGAAAATGTACTTAAAAACACAGAAAGACTACCCGTTCGAGATTTAGCCACAGTCGAAAGTCGAACGGGATGTATGTGCTGAAGGCCTTTCAGTGAGCTATTTTTTTCGTGCCACCGCTTGGAGATCCAAGTATATCCCATGCCACTCCATTCTGCAGATCCCCCAACGAAACCTCGCCATTTCGCCGCCGATGCTCACTTGTCTCTCTCGCAGACTTCAACGGCGACATGTACCTGCCGATCATGCTCAACAGCATCGTGCACGTGCTGGTGTATCTGCACTACGTCTTGAGCGCGCTCGGCAAGCACTCGTGGTGGAGCAGACACTTGACGAAGCTGCAGCTGACACAGTTCGCGGTGAGAAAGCGTTTCGGTTTTCGATAGGCCCAAGTACCTAGCTCACCAAATCACCAATAAGTTCCCTCTTTTTTAGTGTCCTCTACCTTTATTGCCGAAGTACATAGCTCACCAAATCACCAATAGTTTCCCTCTTTTTTCTTTTTTTTCCTCTTGCTTTCTTTCTGCCGAAGATCAACCCGACTCCCCCCCCCCTCCTGCTCGCCCGGACCGCCTTCGCGAGAGGATAATTTTATCAACCTATGAAATAGAGAGGGGGTTTTCGTACCCCTCACTAACCCTAACCCTAACCCTAACCCCAACCCAACCGCGTAACTCCTATACTAAAACCAAGATAAAATATCCTCGCGAAGGCTATTACTGGCTCTGGTCTCCTGTGCGGCTCGCGATCCCCCCCCTCCCCGCCTTCTAGAAGTTCGTCTGCCGTCACCGATGCCCCCGACCGCTAACAGGACACGCAATGTATTCGGAACATTTTTTTAATTCCAAAGGTGATTCTCGTGCAGTCCGCGACGGCGTTCTATCGAGGACCAGACTGCGGGTCCCCCGATTTCGTCAAGGTGAGAGCGAAGCCCATACAGCAGTAGTACAGAGGGGGTCCCTGTTTAGTGCCAGTTGAATAGTGCCAAATGCCCGGTAAAGTGCCGGTGTTGCCCGGTGGGCACACACTTAATTTCGTTGTCAGTACTTTGAATTGAATAGTGCCGGTCCGGCATTTTGTATTGCCGGTGAAATCTCTGGGCACGTGCGGGCACTAAACAGGGACCCCCTCTGTAGTGGTAGTTTTTTTGGGCGATGTACGTTCCCGTGAGCCTCCGTCACGCCTGTGATTCTTTCATGCCATGTCCGTCCATGCCAAACGGGCAACAAAGGCAAAATTTGCTTTTTCGCCGAACCTGATTCGCGTTCCCAGGCACGCGCTTCTGTATTGTTTTGGGGAGCATGGCGGGTTTAGGGGTTATCCCGGGTTAATCTTCCACCGAAATAAGGCATCTATTTGTCGACGCCGCCAATATTAAAAGGCCAGGTCATCATCCTCGACAGACACATGTGGAGGCACTTGTTTGTGCCCATGGTTATGGGGGGATATCTCGACACCTTGCCATAAATGAAAAAAACTAGTACAACTGGCGCTGTCCGTCTCCAGGAGATTGGCTGCACCCCTACATACAGCATACATAGGGAGATTTTTGAACGAGGCGGATTGACCACGTCGGGATGCTGTGTCTACCCGTCGAGGAGACCAATTTTTTTTGGTATCACCTCGCGAAATGCCCCCTGCTGTGAGCCGAATCGACGAGAAGGAGAAACCTGTCCCCTGTCCCCTGTCCCCTGGTTTTCCTGCTCTAATCGCCAGCAGCACGAGAACCATGTAAACGATCCCCCACCCCCGCAACAATCAACGTGTCCTGCAAAAATTATCATGATTTTTCGGTCTTCGACAAGAACGAAACGCGTTGTAGTGGTGCCAAACCGGACGAACCGATTTTCACCTCGATCCGGAGTTCACTTACCGACTGGATTGGATGTCGCTGAAATCCCGAGTGAAGTGGCGCTCCGAAGACCCGGAAATCACCGAAAGTTTTGCGTCTTGCTCCAGTTCGCTGATGTCGCCCACGAGGAAACCTGTCACTCCCACCACGAATCACGCCCGATCAAGAGTACGACAAGCTCGTCGTCGTACTCATCCCGTGTCACAACACTGCTGTGTGTTTATCCACGAAAAAATTAACAACTTGCCCACGAATCCCCCCCCCCCCCCGTGGTCAATGGTCTAAACGCTAAGGCATGCAAAACATGAGTGCCCCTTCCCCCTCCCCCGCCCGGCGCGCGAACAATGGAGGTGGTTATTTTGTACTCATGCTATCGTTGCTCGGGCTCTCGCCCTGTTCTTCATGAAACCTGTCGTTGCTGGGTCTAAAAAAACAGTTTCCACGAAAAACCGAACACCTTCCCCACGGACTATCCCCCCCCTCCCCCGCGAACAAACAAGGTGGTCCTTCTTCTGTACATGATATCGTTGCTCGGGCTCTTCGCCCTGTTCTTCGTGAAGAGGTCGTTGCTGGGTCCCGCCGAGGACCCCGGCATGTGCGGCGTAATCAAGTCGCTCGAGGCCGACAGCAGCGGCGGGATTGGGGGCACCGCGGGCAAGACGGAGGGGGTAGTAGCGGCACCGGCGGCGGCGGCGGCGGGATCATGGCACGGGAATGTTTTGCTGGACGAGGTCGGGGCGGCGGAGATATGGCTCCCGCCTGGGTTCCCTGCAGAGGTGCGAGGGGTTTTGGTGGCGGTGCTGCGAGGGTTGTTGATGCTGTGGTGGTGGTGGTGGTGGTGGTGGTGGTTGTTGTTGGGGTTATTTTTGCTGTTGTTGTGGTTGTGTTGTCGTCGTCGTCGTTGTGGTTGTGTCGTTCATGTGCTATGGTCGACAGTTTTGTTGCCACGGACAATCAAACCCCGTTACTTTGTCCGCGAATCCCCAGCAACTCTCTCCCCATGCACTATCCGCAGACACGCTTCCTCCCTCCCCCCCCCACCTGACGATACCAACATACATATGTGTCATGTACATGTTGCGACACAGACTCTCGCCGGATCGACGACGTACAGCTACCAGCTCACCCCAGTCGGAGCGCCGATGCCCGGGCTGTTCGTTTCGGAAGAGATTGCGACAGCAACGAGCCGAGGCAGCAAGCCAATCAGCAGGCTGCGGGGGGATAGCAATGACGCCGGTTCTTGCATCTCCTTCTCGGTGAAGGGAGGGAAGCCGCGGTTCACCGTGTCTTGGGCGGTCACCGCGGTGGGGGCTCCGTGCGGTGGGGGGGGAGGAGGGACAGGGGGGAAGCAACCTCTCTCCCCGAGCCACAAAAGTAGCGAATGACATTGAGGCGAGGGGTCTCATGTTGCAGTTCCGATGGCAGCAGGGGAGGTGCTGGTGCTGACGGCTGAGTTGATTGACCGGGGGGAGTGGGCTCCGCTATGGGCTTTACGGGCAGTACCTCAATCCCTACGAACGGGACAGACATACAAGAGGCCGTTGTACCGTGTGAAATATGTGGGGGAGGTTTCGTTTGCCGAATGTATCTACGTGTGACTTGGTTTTGTTTGCCTTTTTCTTTTTGTCGCTTTTTCTTTTTTGTGTATGTCAGTTTTGATGCTTGTGGTGTTATATATAATAGTGTGATTGTGCGGCCCACGTGCCATCGCTCCGCGCCGGGGGCGGTAGGTGCACATTGCTGTGTGGTGCGTGTGGTGTGTCGAGTTCCGAGGGGTAACTTCTCCAGTTTCTAGCTGTTGCCCTTGATATCAACGTTGGCGTCATAGAGTTCTCCATGCGCATGATAATATCATACAGGGCTCACAGAAACGGACCGCGTGAGTTCATTTTTTGAGAGGGGGGGGTAATACGGTGGTGAACGATTATACGGAGCACTGCTGAGCGAGTAGACCAACTTGCGTGTTGATCCGTCCTGGTTTTCTGGCAGTGTCGTGCTTCGCTGTTTTTTTCTTTCGTCGAGCGTGTGTCTTCATTCTCGTCGTGCCTTTTTTATCGAAACAGTTTTGTGTACAACGGTTGGTGCCCACACGCTCGCGCAGGTTTTCGTTTTTCAAAGTAAATTTTTGGTTCGTTCGTTGTCCTTGTGTTTTCCGCATAGTAGGCGGGAAGCCCGTCCAAGGTGGGGTGAGAGTTTGTGTGCTGCAAGTTGCGGCAGCGTTAGGGGTAATTTATGGGCTTGTTCTCTGGTACGCAAAAGGGATGTGTGTAGGGAAATTCAAGTGATCCCTCGGGAGTGCGCTCATGAGAGCACAATGCCATCAAGGAGAGTGATGCCAAGATGAAAAACTATAGCAGGGAGCAGGACCAAACCGACGGCTGGCGTCCAGCTGCGGTGACGTTTCCCACGCTCAGCAGCGCACAACAGCTGACGTGTTTCTGACTCGAAGAGCCTGTGAACCTCAACAAACCTAATGTAATAGAAAAAAATACAGTATTTCCAGACTCCTGCGTGGCCTTCTTCCTCCTTCGTGGCCCCGGCTGATGCTACGTCCCGAAAACTACTACTGGAAGTTACCGAGAGGTGTGACCCCTGACGTCCCAGAATAAATATGTAGGACGACATACACAAATGCTTGAGGCTTCACAACATCACAACATCGTGCCATGTAGGTATGCAAGTGACGTGCAGCGAGGGTGGGGGGCCACACGCCGGCTGGGATTTTTGTGTTTCTCGAGTTCTCGATCGACATCGTTCTAGCGCGTGCTTTGTAGCTCTATTCAATCGTTTACCGTCCGGGGACAACAGCGATAGGTTGACATTGGTCCACACGGGGCGGGGGGCGGCGTGTTCCACACCACGCCATCTTTGATGCATGGGCTGCAGTAGTCGGCTTACCCGGGCTGGTTTTGTTTACACGATGACTACCATCGAGGGTTGTTGGTTCTCGGACCCTCTACGGCGGCGCATTTCTTGGCGGTTTACACCCGCCTGAAGCAGTCGCTCTCTAGCGTCACCCGATATGCCCGGATTTCCCGCCACGCTAAGCCAGGCCAGAGATGGAAACAGCTCGGGCGCCGACGTCACGTTCCTTCCCCTAGGATGGCGATTTGTTATCGATTCTTTGTCGTTTTCGTTTTGCACCTCCAGCATGTCGCTCAGAGCCGCCGCTCCCGCGTCCTCGATCCGATTTCCGGCAAGGCTAAGGCTTTCCAGGACACACAGGCTGCTCTTTGTTTGATTGGCTCCCGCCGCTGGCCCACCGAGCCGAACTGTCGCCGCGGCCTCACGCAGCGCCGACGCTATCGTTGTTGTTCCGACGTCGCCGATGTTGTTGCTCCGGAGGTCGACGCTCCGAATCGCGGCCAGAGCCGGGGCAAGCGCCATGGCTCCTCGGTCTCCGATCCTTTTTCCCGCCAGGCTCAACCGGAGGAGAACGCCGGGCCTGAATGGAAAACCGTACCGTGGCATACATAACACAGAAAAAAATGAAAAATATACCCGTGGAACCGGAGGAGAACGCCGGGCCCGCATGAAAAACCGTGTACCGTGGTACAAAACTGAAAAAATAGCGAACACAAAAGTGAGTACTGTACTGTGGTTTTCTCTCAGCTCACGAGATCAAGGGGCATTGCCTCCGAGCGGTGACCGCGCGTGACCATCCCGGCACAGGGGCGCGAAGTATTACGGCTCGCCTGTTCGAGAAATCTTCGTTCCAATTCGAGAAGAAGCAGCCGTGACCCACGGCAATCTATACCATGGTCAGCGAGCGGCCATGAGCACAACGTCGGAAACTGACACACACCCGGAAACAACTACCCCGCCTTGCCAACAGGGTAAAGAGTATCGCCTTGTTCACGCACACGTGTAAAAACGTTGTGATTGGCCTTGTTCACGCACACGTGGAAAAACGTTGTGGTGGTGGTTTGAGTTCGCGTCCTCTATTTCTCGTCGTTCTCCAAGCTCTGGTCCCCCGTTCGAAGGACCGTAATAATTGTCTCGCGCGGGCACTCTTGGACTCTATTCATTGTCCAACCGACTTGAGCGATTGCGTCGACTTGGAAAACAAATGCGCGTGCACACCCCCCCACTAGCGTCCTCTCATTGATCAGCCGGTTCGCGCGGTCGATGCTATTGAACAATGAAAGCACGCACCTTGCAAGAATGGCCCTTTCTACCGCAGATGCCTGCGGTGGGCCGATCGGCTCGCTGTACTTGAGCTCGCACAGCGCCGAGATGGACGGGAAGCTCGGGGCCAGGACCCTCCCGCCGTCCTCGCCCATGACGGTAGAGGTCAACAGGGCCGCCAGAGCGTCCCTCAACGGCCCCTCCCGCACTCCTCGAAGGAGGGCTTCTTCTGCCCCTGGTTTTGATGGCCGCAGGAGGCGTTTATTGTCACCGTCCGCGGGATGCAGTTCCGACGGGCCTCGTGCACCAGCGTCCCCGCCCATCTCGGCGTCTGATTTATCGATGGTATCGTTCGTCCGAGTTTCCCGTCGCGAGAGGCCGTGCGTACGACCACAACCTTGTCGGTGATCACCGCGACTGCTGCCCTCGTCGGTGGGTGCAGACCTCCCTCTGCCGTGCTCGTGCACGCTGCCCTCGATCGTTGCGCCACCGCTGCTGCCGGTCTTGCCTGGAGACGTCCCGACGCCGTTCGCGGCCCCGCCCCCCTCGCGCCGGGTGCCCCCCCCGATCGCGTCACCCCCCCGCGGCTCGTCTTCGCCGGCCGTTACAGAAACGCCACCGCCGCGTTCCGAAGATCTACCGCTCGCTGCTGTCGCGGCGTCGGGCTCTTCCCGAGAAGCCGCCAGGCCCATGAATTCGGTCTTGATGGCGCTTTCGTCATCGCCAGTCGATGATGGCCGTGCGGCAGCGGCTTCGACGGTGGCTACAGATGCGGCAGAACCGGTCTTCCCCTTCACGACTACTACCGCCGGGAGCATTCGCGATCGTGTTGGGCTTGCGGTGAGGAGGGCTGTCGGTGGCGGAGTGGTCGCTTCACCCGCTGGTGCAGCCGCGGGAGACGGCGTCGAGCGCGCCGCCGCCGCTGCTGCTGCTGCTGCTGCTGCTGCTCTGGCTTCCATCTTCCGCTGGAGACGGTCCTCGGGCGTGGGGCGCCTCACAGACTTCCCCGCGGCGAGGATGCGGGTAGTCCTCATGTTTGACATTCGCGACGACCTGTCGAACCTGCCAAAGTTGTTGTTGTTGTTGTTGTTGTTCGTTGTACTGTCGATACATTATGAAACGTTCTGGTCTCTGTCGCTACATTAAAACTCAGTAGATACATGGGTTTTACGCTCGTACCGTACCGGTTCAACTCAGGGCTACGGGTAGGCCATGTACCAGGTAGTTTGTTTTCGACAAGTACAAGGGCGACATGAAAGGAGGCGAACAAATGGCCGCGACCTCAATGAAGCATCGCCCATTGCAGGCGAAGACACGGAGGGGCACGGCAGCATGAACGAAGCGCCCACAAAGAGAGCAGGAGCAAGAAGGGGCAGAGATTGATTGGGGCGGGGGCGCGGAAACAGCTTTTTCGTATTTTCTCGCATGACCCCCCAATGGCGGCAGGATGCCCACACCTTTTCGGGCTCACGCTTCTCTTGCCGCCGCCCCAGAGAGATCTCGACGCCTCCCCCCCGTCAGTGGTCGTTGGGCTTGATATTGCGTCGCCCCCCGGTCCCCTCCGTAGCTGTACCCGAAGCGGCGACACCGAGCGAGACGGTGGCGTTGATCGGTCACGGCCGGTATCGGTTGCCCAAGCTTCCGTGGCACCATCAGCGCAGGGCCATCTCCCTGCACCTACGGCGCTGCTGCTGTCGAAGAGCAAGGCCCCACCGCCGTCGTCTTCTCCGTTGTCGTGTCCTTTTCCGTGGTGGCCGGGGGAGCGGCTCTCGGCGGTATGTGGCTTCCTTTCACACCTGAAACGATGGGGAGTTGTATGCGGAAAGGAGAAACGCACCACTTTAATAATGATGTTGACTTAAAGCAATGACGTGCAAGTAAAGCCTCGCACATCCGGGGAACGCCGATTTCCACTGACTGGCTAATGGAAATAGGTCCGTGTTCGGAAAAGGGAAGCTCACCGAAGACATGAACAAAATTACTTTGCTTTCTTATCAGTGCATCCCCCGCCCCTTGAGAACTTACCGACAAAACGTCGGGGACATTCAGTTTCGTAAAAAAAAAATCTGACAGAGGCCTTATTGTGCAGCAGGGCACAGTAGTTCTCAGCGTTTCTTATTACCGCACGGGTGCGCCGCACTCTCATCCCTTCCCGATCCTCACAGGCTTACTTTCGGCGATGTTCGTATGACGGTGGACATCGGTCCCGACTTTCAAAGAGTACGTAGTCAACATAAGAGTGGTCAATGGTCTAACAACTGAGGTATGCAAAGCACGAGCACGCCCCCCCCCCCCCCCCCCCCCCCCCCC
>FN649735.1:3540300-3563724 GCA_000310025.1 Ectocarpus siliculosus
GGGGGGGGCTCAAAACTCAGGTCCCCCCCCCCCCCCCCCCCCCGCCCGCCCTTTTATCCCCCCTCCCCCAATTTCGGGGTAGACTTCCAGGGGTTAAACCCAATCCCTACGTGGGAGGGCGCTGTGGACCCTAGCCCTACCCCCTTCCCCCCCCCCCCCCCCGTCCCCCCCCCCCGCAACACAAAAAAGCCCCAGAAAACAAAAAAGGACTTAATTTTCTTTTTTTGGTATGTTTGGGGTCCCAAAAGGGGGCGGGAAGATTACTTGACGCTGCTCCCGTTTTCCGGCCCCCCCCCCCCCCCCCCCGTGTCGGAATTTTCTCAAAGGGCGGGGACCCCACCACGGTGACTCTTGTGCCCAGCGATGACGCGGAGGGATGCGATAAGGCGGTGGCGGAGTTGAAGAGGCGCTGCTCTGGGGGCTCCGTGGTGGTGGTTGACTACACCACCCCCTCCGCGGTGAACGCCAACGCGGAGTTCTACGCCAAGCACGGCCTTAACTTCGTCATGGGGACCACTGGCGGCGACAGGTGTGGGTGTGGCGGGGCTGTTGCTGATTGTCGTTCTGCGTTGCTGCTGCTGCTGCTGCTGCTGCTGCTGATGATGATGATGATGATGATGATGATGATTCTGTAGCTGCTGCAGGTGCTGCTGCTGCTGCTGCTGCTGCTGCTGCTGATGATGATGATGATGATGATGATTCTGTAGCTGCTGCAGGTGCTGCTGCTGCTTCTGGTGGCGTGATTGCGTTTGCGTGAAAATGTCTACTTACCGTACCTCCGTCTTCCCTGGAACTTGGTGGCGAGGGAGACGAGTCGTCACTTTTTTTTTATATTCCTCCTCCCATGCTTGGTCTGAGTTTCGTTTTAGTTGGGAGGATGGTCGAGCAGGAACGTTGCAGTATAGTTAAAGGGCTCATTGGCTGCAAGAAATGGTGGCAAAAGGGGGGTTCCGGGGAAGGAAACAAGACATATCATACATAGTTTGCTCAAGATAACACACCCCCTGAACCGATTTTCAAAGCTCGATTTTGTCAACGACGAAAAGGACGTCAAAATCAAGTGATCCGTTTTCGGAAAGCAGTCGATGAGAGGGTTCCAGCGCCGACATTTATTTCGGCACCACCATTCATTTTCCTGTGGAGTAATTGAGCCTCGAAAATCGGTCCAGGGGGGGATGATGTCTCACGCAACCTACCGGTAGAGAGAACCAGCTGAACGCCTTTACCGTGCACGCGGACCTTGGAAAGTCTTGTGCAATGTCATCGTTTGCGAGGTTTCATGCTAATGGTGCAAGGAATGATATGTGTATTTCCGTCTCCTCTCTTGCCGCAGGGATGCTCTCATGTCCGTGACGGAGGGGAGCGGGGTGTACGCCGTCATTGCGCCTAACATGGGAAAGCAGATCGTCGCTCTACAGGCAAGGAGACACATTTTTTTTTTTTTTTCTTTCTTGAAATGTCGACATTTTTTTTTCTTCTTTTCGTTCTTTCTAGAAATGCCGACCATTGTTCTTTTTCTTTCTTGAAATGTCGACATTTTTTTTTTCTTTTCTTTCTTTCTAGAAATGTCGACTAATGCTCTTTTTCTTTCTTGAAAGGTCGGCATTTTTTTTTGCTGTCTAGAAATGTGGACAGGAAGTGTGATGGAACAAGCGTGTTGTGCCCAATAAGCTAGTTGTTGCCTGTGAACACGGAAAGCGTCGGCGTCAGTTTAGACTGGTTGGGATGTTAAGCAGAGACCGGAATAGTTTTACATAGCGTCAAAAACAAGTAAATAGACGACAGTAACAACAATGCTTGTTGGTTCGATCGATCCGTAGCCCCTCTAACCGTTGTCCATACATTGATGACGCTGCTCATTTTACTTGATCACCGCGATCTACGACGCTGATCCACGACTCCGATCCACGACTCCGATCGACGGCCTGCTGCATCACGACCAACCATCTACGATCTACCAACAACGATGCACACCGGGTTGGGGATCTGCCAGAGCGCGATCGACAACATGGCGAGAGAGTTCCCCGGCTCCTTCGGCGACTACAAGCTAGAGGTACGTAGGCCGTGCGAGTGGGGTGTGGCATGTTGAGAGCCAGATCGCACACACAAGGCTTGGGATCACAATGAAGTCGATACGAAATTGCGACCCCTGTTCGCATTATGCCTCATGAATATGGCCGGTCAACACTCTCAAAATTCAAAGTGAGGAGGCAATGATTTGTTGTTGTTGTTGTTCACCGCTGCAATCAGAACACGGAGTCCCGCCAGTCATATTAATGTCTGTGTTGCCCTTTGTACTGAGAAGGCAGTTACTCTTTGCTGGTCGTCGATTGTTGCCATCACCATAAAACGGAGTCCCAACAGTCTTGTTCAAGGCGTTGACACTGTCATTTTGTTGCCGGTTGTTGACCTGCGCGGTGCACTCAGATAACGGAGTCCCACCAGTCTCTGTCCAAACCTTTACATACGCTGTCATTTTTTCTTTTTCTGTTGTTGATCGGTGCGGTGCAACCAGATAACGGAGTCCCACCAGTCCGCCAAGGTAGACACAAGCGGCACGGCGAAGGCACTGGCGGCTGACTTTGCCAAGCTAACGGCAGAAGACTACGACGTCAAATCCATCAACAAGGTGTTTGTTTTTTTTTGGTTTTGTTGACCGGGCTTCGCGAGACCAGGCGCCCTTGGTGGCCATCATTGCCGTTTAATGTGTGCGTGTATTGATAGCGTCGACCGCGGTACAACCTGCTGACCAATGAAATGACGTCAGCTTCAGTGCCGCTGAAAACAGAAAATACTTCTGAAGGCCATCATTGCCGTGTGTGTGTCTTTATTAGTTGTTTCGACCGCGCTACAAGCGCCTGACGACCAATGAAAAGACGTCGGTCTCAGCGCGGTTGAAAGCGCTTCTGAAGGTTACCATGACCCCGTGAGGGGGCGCCACGGAGGAGGCTAGGCTATTCTCCGGATCAAGGACAGGACTGGTAGCAACAGAAGAAAACTGCACTTGTCGTGTGAGCGTGTGTTTTATTCCCTTGATGTTGGGCTTGGGTTTTTGGAGGCAGCCCTTGATGCGTTGCGCTGAATTGGCGGTTGCGAATGCATCCACGGTCAGGTTCGCGACACTGAGGGCCAGCTGGCGTTTGGGGTGCCGGAGGAGCACCTGGCTGGACACGCTTTCCACACGTACAGCCTCAAGAGCAACGATGGAACGTGAGTGCATGGTGGAAGGGACGAACTTAATTATTTTTTTTATGTTGGAACGACGACATGGTGGACGAATATTTTATTTTATTTTGAAAAGGCAAAGCCAGTTTACGTAGGGGAGATAGATATGTATCGCTTGTCCTTCTTTCTGATCGAAAGTCAACCGTCTTATTGCTAGGGTCGAGTTTCGCTTACGACAAAACGTGTGTAAAAGACGGCTGATGTACGTGCATTCCGCTCGAATATTGGGCCAATTCTTGTCGTTTTTTTCCGATCGAAATCAACTTCGACAGGGTCGAGTTTCAGTTCCGACACAACGTGTGCGGCCGGCTGATGTACGCGGAAGGCACGGCGGACGCGGTGGAATTCTTAGCGGGGAAGGCGGGGTCCGGGGCCGACAAGCGCGTGTACAACATGCTCGACGTGCTTCGGGAAGGGGGCATGTAATGCCGTGCCATGTCATGTCATGTGTCGTGTGATGACGTTGGCAAGGAAAAAAACAGCGGATCTATGTAGTTCTTCTTGCGGTACATACGATGCATGGTCATTGTCCTGTCTTGTGATGACATTGGCGAGGCAAAACATCAGGGCTAGTTCTTTTCTTAGATACCATGCATGGTCACGTCCTGTCGTGTGATGACGTTGGCAATGCAAGACGAGACAATAGTTATTACGGAAGATACCCGGCCCTTGTGGACGACTTCCTACCTTCTTCCCTATTTGGGTTGGGTGGGTGGGGGGGGGGGGTATGTAGTATTGATCCTGCGGGGCCTTGTAACTGACGCCACCAGGAAAAGGTACCGCGTCCCCCTTTTCCCAACGAACTCGAGCATGTCGGTCGCTCTTCGCCTTCATGACAACAAGCGGGATGCCGGGGGCTCCGCGGTCGGCACTTGGGGTATAGGGGGGTACTCTTGCGTGACCCCAATCTCGGTGCCCCGTTCCTTGAATTGTTCTTTTTGTGACCCTTTGTTCCCTCCACCCCCCTCCTACTTTTTGATCGGCGTTGTAAGTTTGTTTAGCGAATATCGATAGAGGTGCCGTCGTGTTTTGGGGGTGGCTGTTCTTTCCTTGGCTGCTTGTTGAGGTGATGGGACGCGTTTGTTTCCCCATCCATGGCGTGAACTTTTTGACCGCTCCTTCCTGTAGAAAGCGGGGAGGAGCTACAGGCGTGGTGGGTTTTGTCCGTAGCTTGCAGGCTGTTCGTCGAGGAGACTTTGATCATACACACACACGCCCTTCGGGACGACGAGCCGCGCATATGCGTATGTACCCCTAAGAGCACCCGCGAGATCTGTTGTGAGCAGCATGTAGAGAATGGTGCCGCCTGCAGAGATTGCAATTTCTGCCGGGGTCTTGCCGTTGGTTCTCTCTTGCGAACCTGGCATGTATCGCGCCGTTTCCTCCTTGGCGCAACTCGGGAGACTGGGACGACGGCCTCTTGTCGTCATCATGGAGCACGCTTTTTATGCCCCTGTGGTTGGTGTCGAAAGTGGTATGGTTGGCGGTCAACGACACCTAACCTTTTCGTGATTTTTGGTTGTCTTCGAAGCGAAGGAAAATTGTTAGAACCTGGGGGTTTCGGGGTTGATGGCATGATGCGCGCTTAGAAACGATCTCTACGGGTGCTGTCGACGGTCAATGCTGTGCGGGAGGGCGGCGTAGACTAGATCCACGCGACTATCCGCTGCATTTGCGTTCCTCCGCGCTGACTGCTTTTGACATCCGCAAGAGGTTTGTCTCCAGAAATAGAGTTAGGCTAGCTTTTCGCGAGGATGGCACTTTTGAATTCAGGGAGGGTTAAAAGTGAGCACTTTTAAGTGGGGGGAGGCAGGAAAGGACAAGACGCGTTTTGTTCGAAAAGAAGCAAGGAATAGTCTATTAATTATTTAGTCATCATGATGACACCAAAAGACGAGCAAGATATATCTAAAGTGGGGCCGGGGACACAACAATTCTCCGCAGCAACGGCTTTACAGGTTGTGGTATGCAGAGGAGAATCTTGTTGACGCCTCTGGAGGATCAACCCCTCTGGAACTAGTAATGATTGTTTGGGTCTTTTAGATGCACCTGCTACACCGCCGCCATGCATAGACCTTTGCGAAGAGAAATTACTTTTTCTGTGCCGATGAGTGGGTTGGGGGGGGGGGGGGGACCTGTTGTATGTGCCACTTCTTTTTTTTATTAGGGATTCGGTCTTTTTCTCGCCCTCTGGGTGTACTTTACCGTGGGGACTCCATGGCTGCTACCATTCGACGGACACAGCATGGGGCTTTGTCAACTCATTCAAAGGGTAAATCGACGGGGGGAATTTTTGGCATGGAGGTGAATCGTTTGCCCTCGTATATCCTCTTGTTGCTGTTGGTACGGGATGCAAGTGTTTTAGCAGGTACGTTATGTATCAGCAATGATTGGTGGCGTACACCAGCTACGGACTTTATTTCGCTTTCGAGCACTTCCTCTTGGAAGTTAAACATATCATCAAAGAATGACAAACCCGTTCGATGTATAGCCGCAGTCAAAGGGAAAAAAACGGCTGGATACCGCGCTTAGTTTGAGTCAACTGTAATTACATTTCACGCATTGCCCACTAATAGTCAAGGCGGGGATTCAATTGCAAGCAAGGATATTCTATCTCAGGGCCCCGCATGTGGGGAGGCCAAGAGAAAATACCCCAGGACGCTTGCTTTGATAACCGCAGTGTTGCCCGCCCAAGTGTCAACAAATTTTTTGCAATGTTGGCCCCCACGACCTCGAACTACAGTAGACCGCCGAACCCGACGAATCGCGACCTGGAAACCCCGTACGGTAACAACCGTGTACCGGCTGTCTAGCGGCGGGTCCGAATGGTTCGGAGGCGTGCACGACGGTTTGTTTTTCGTCACGTTGTGCTTGACCGGCTGATCTACCCTGCTGTTTTATATCCGACTACAAGACAAACATGTATGTACGTACGTGTGTTCACGCCAGGGTTGGGTCATGTGTAGCTCTTTCTGTGGCGAGCACGGGTGCTTGGTTCCCTCCCTCTCATTCTCCAGGAAGAAGGGTCGGGTGAGTTGGCCTTTATTGTCACCCGTTTTTGTTCAAGTTGGCTGACATTGGCATGCCATCTATTCTCTATTCTCCCCCCCATTGTTGAATGAAGAGGAGGTACACACACACACTCCTCGAGCCGTTTCCAGGCACACATGTAAAGGGGGTATAGATAGGTGGTGGAAACACCTGTCCATGAGGGAGCTCCCGCTCCGGTTGCGTGGCTCAGAGCAGCTCTAACCTGAGCCGAATGCCCGCAGGCCGGTCATACAGAGCGGAGTTTTCGAGCTCCCACTCTCTAGTGTCAGGCTGAACGGTATCTATCGCTGCGCGCCAAGGGGCCCCCTGTCCCCCTTCGGCAGCACCGTGTTGTCCATCCCGGCATTGGTTTGGCGTTCACCGCAAACACACTTTATTTTCGTCATTTCTTCATAATACAAATATTGGTCAACACTTCTTCCGAAAAAACAAGACATAGACTATAGACTACATCTCGCACAGACATATACTGTGGTTTGCTTGATGTTGCCCTCGACGTCTTGCATCGAGGGGGGAGGGGGGGGGGAGGCGTCACCTCGCGATGTGCGATGTGACCAACTGCAGGCTCTTTCGATTCCTGTGACCGAAACAAACAGAAAGGGAGGAATGCAAACAAGAGGGAAGGTAAAGCCCGCTGCTCTCACTCGGCAGCCAAGCACAAACAATACAAGAACAAACAAATACAAATAACAGCAGTATGCACTATGGCTGCTGCAGGAATCGACAACGTAAAACGACCATTACTACCGCTTCATACAAACTTATACAATAGTGTCTCACGCATCGCTTGCCCAAGGCGATGCAGCAGGAGGGCTCCGCGAAAGACCACGAGCGTAAACAACGCGCCAAATACGCCCAAAACAAAACGCTACACAGTAGTACTGTACGTCCGTCCGTCCGTCCGTCCGTGCTTTGATATCCCATTTTCACACGCTCCTACCACCGAATACTGTACATGTATGTATGTACAAGCTACGAGGTAAGACCCCCACCGGATTGGTGCTCAAATTTCACGCCGTGCTTTCTCTGCTGAAACTCGCAACACACAGGGGAAAAAACGCGGTCGGTCTGCATGGAGGCTTTCTTTGACTCCATCATCATCCGTTGTCAGATTTTCCCGCCGGAACAACTCCTTTCTGGAGGAAAATAAACGGCTTCTTCCACGCTGAAAGAAGAACCGTACCCGCCTCCTCCGCGGTCGCGGCCGTCGACTTGAGGCTGGCGGTGGTGCTGCAGCTCCGGCGGCAGCACTTCTGGTCGTTGTTGTTGTTGTTCTTGGCGTTGGCCCGTGAAGATTTCGCCTGAAGACAGACAGACAGACGTGGTGACGAGTTGACGGCGGTCGAACGCAAGGGGATCAATTGTTGGTGGTTTTATCGACCCGATGCAGTCAGGTAGCTCCTCTCTCCGAATGATAATGTACATCGCTGTTTGCTTCTACATTCGATAATATTTTCGCACGGGTCGAAAGACATATGCTACCTACTGTAGTAGCTCTTTATCTTAGAACCCAACCTGGGTTCATGCTAATGGGATTATCGTCGTGAAATTACAGCAGTGCCTCGGGACGGGACGGTATTTTTCGTGGGATGCCATGGAGTGAGATGTCGAGGAGATGCAAACTACCACGAAGAAAGACGAAACGTCCTAGCTAGTAACGACGAACGAACGTGGTAGGGGGCTATCTAGGCGTACGAGAGCTCAACAATATGAGGGAGTGCACAAACCGTTGGCGGTTTTCGCATATTATTTTGGCGTTCCTGAACAAGCTCCACGCGGTCTAGGTAATATCTGACCCCGAGAGGGGGGGGGAGTGGGCTACCCACCGCTTGAGGTTCACCTGTGAGTGTACCGTTGTTGTGGTTGGGCTTGTGACAAAGTTGCAGAGAAGGTCTTCGTTGTAGACATATTTTTCACGTTCAAAGCCATGTGCTCCGAACCACCCTCACGGAGCGTGATATCCTCCCAAAAACTTCGATTCTAACGTCGACCACGACGGGGCGTCGACACACTGTGCGTACATGTGCGGAATAGTGAACCAGCGCAGGCCTCTGCCCCTGGTGTTGAAGCAGTGAGGCCGAGCACCTGTTCTTATGGTCAAGTTCTTACACTGTAATCTTACCAGGTCAATGGAGTGTACTGCACTACAGTATGTAGGAGAGAATCACGTTGGCGTCGAATGTTATGGCGTCGAATGTTATGGCAACAAAATCATCATCATCATCATCAACAACAACAACAAGTCTTGTCAAGATTCTCCGCATTACGGACCTTTCCGAAAGAACCCTACACGGTATGTATGTCACGCCAGCCTCTTAACGCACCTCCAACTCCGGACGTCTGCACCGGAGCACCCATCCTGATGACCGCCGAACTTGATTCCCCACCCCCGCCGGGGACGCTTCTCCTGGCCTTGAGCTCCTCGAACGTCTCGAAGGTATAACACTCCCGTTCTCCGCCAAGATCGCGTTTTTCGGCACCGAAATCATGGTTTTCCCGGCTGTCGTCGCCCCCCCACCCGAAGCCGTCGGTGCTTCTCCTCCCGTCACTATCGAAGAGGGGCCTCCACCCACCACGTCCATTTGGCCCTACCCTATCAGCGACGCGTCGCGAGGCGTTAGATCATTCTCGTGGGGGTCGTGCATCACCGTGCCGAAGGCTCCGGTCAGGCTGCGTGCATCGTGGACGCCCCTTTCTTCCATGCTGGCGATGACGATGCCTTCTTCCCGGAAGTTCTCGAACCAACCTCTTTAGCAACCGTAGTGGCCGCTCATTGGCGCGGCTACGAAGGACGGTCTCCCATGTAGCATCCGTACGCCGTCGTTGCCACAAGTGGTGGTCTCGAGGTCGTACGGCGACGTCCGGTGAGAGTTGGTCTTGCGGATGATATCTTCCGCCTCCATCTCACGCAACGAGTTTAAGAGAGGTGGTGACGGCGGTGTCGGCGCCCCGACGGGCTCGTTTACTATCGACCGTGCCCACCGGCGCACGGCAGGTGGCGAACGCTGCTGCTCGTGGTATTGCCGCCGCTGCGGCTGCTGCAGCGTCGGCGACGGCGGTGGCGGTTCCGGGGTAGGATGCTCAAACCTGAGCCTGTATCTTTTCACGCTTCGGTCAGGCTCCTCCTGAACCGCCAACGACGGGAAAAAGGAAGCTCCTTCCGCTTCCCGCCCCCTCTGATAACAAGATCCGCTGCGGGGATGTCATCTGACGTGAATTCGTTGTTGCCGCCATCATGCGTAACAACCGCCGAAGTTTCGGTGCTGTTGCGGTCCGTATACCTTGCAACAGACCGCAGTTCCCCCGCGTTTGCGTTGTTCCCGCAAGACTCCGGGTTCTTGTTGCCGCTACCCTTTCGTCAAATGTAGTGGGAACCTTGTTGCCAGTTGCTTGGGCACCGTTCTCGCTCACGGCGATGTTCACCATGACGTCTGTAGCATGCAGGGAGCAGAACGTCTTCCTGTTGCAGCCTTTGACACCGAATGAAGGCGTCCGAGAGCAGCCAGGGCGAGCACATTTCTTCCGCTCTTTGCTGAAGATGCTGATAGATTCGGAGGGGGCGCGCTTGGCGCAGAACTCGGCCGCCATGCTGATGGGCGAGCCACGCGAGGGCCGCGTGAAGCAGTTCGCGTGCGCGCACGTCTTGTGCCGAAGATTGACCATACCCGAACTCGCGTGGCGCGAACAGATTTCGGCGGTCCGGCCCACGAAGCCGTAGCTGGCGGCTTTGGAACAACCGTCGTTGTTGTCGGGGCCCTCTGCTTCTCTTCGACACCGCTTCCTTCGGACGTCCTGCATGCCGGCCATCCCATGTTTGCGGCAGAAGTTCGGGGGTTGAAGGTAGCCCAACGATGCCCTCATTGTGCAGCCTTCATGGATACACCTCCTTGGCATTGTTGCGAAATGGTTGCGGAACTGTCTTCGGCGAGGAAGTGACGCGGTTCTTCCCTTGGAGCTCCCTCGTTGTCTTCGGGCGAAGGAGTTCTTCTGTGTTTTGGTCGGGATCTTTGTGATGCAGATGGTATATATAGAGTGATGATGTCCACCTTCATAAAGGTATGTATACATGCATGGTAAGGAAATTATTGACGGCTACGCAGAATGGCCTGTGGTAGAATGAAACAGATGAATCTTTGTATATCTTGCTTGGCATGTACGTCTCACCGATTGTCAAACTGCCGCTTAGCCTGTAACAGTGATGCGGTTCGCCTTGCTTGAATGACGTGATTTTGTCTACACGTCTACCAACACGCGAGATCTGATCACCCGCCCCTACATGTGTTGTAGCTGTGTGTCATACGTCTCCAGCTTGTGCTTCGAGAAAAAAAATGGCCTGTGTATACGTTTGTCGACCGACTAGTTTCTAGTTGCAGACGACGATATTCTGTGAATCATGAGATAGCATTACTTGTTGTTCGAAGGTTTCTATGTTGCACCTTCGGGGCCGCCCAACGCCCCTCCGGTCGGGGTATCAGGTATACGCACTCTCTCTCTGAACTCTCTCTCTCATTCTCAACTCTGCTCGATAGCACTTCCGCTGCGCAGCTCTCTTCGGCTTGTTGTCAGTTGGGTTATGGTTGGTTTCACAAATGTTATCTAACTGCAGCGAGCCGCAAGAACGGTTTCGTTCCGTTCGTTGCAGCAGCCAGCAGCGCAACCGTCAGTGCAGAGTAAATTAAGGAATAATAAAAACACACACAGAAAGACTACCCATTCGAGATATACCCACAGTCGAACGGGATGTGGTGGAGTCTTTTCAGTTAGTGGAGGGAAACCGGCTGGGACTGGACTTAGTTGGAGTGCATCCCCAGCGGCCGCGTGTCTTGTCCGCCGTTACACTGGGTGGCACGCAGCAAGCATGGAACTCCCGTGGGGGGTTCGCTGGTGGGCTGCTGAGGGGTATGCATATTTTTCGGCCCAAATCTCGCCGCGTCTCGCGCCGGCTGGACAGGTTGATTCAGCACTTCACCGAGAGAGAGAGCAACGTGTAGCAGATGATGGCGAAAGCAGGAGTTTCCATGCTGACCTTTATCGCGGCTGCCGTCGGGCCTGCGATGGTGGCCGGCTTCGCGCTGTCGCCGAACGCGATGAGGACCGGGGCCCGGCCTAGCTCTAGCCTGAGGATGGCTGCTGCGGAGGGCAAGCAGCGGGTGCTCGTCATCGGGGGCACCAGGTTCAGCGGGTTGTACCTCACCAAGGAGCTCCACTCCCGGGGGCATGAGGTGTGTGCACCGTGAACCTGTGCGAGTGTACGAGCACGTGGAGGTGTTGGGCTCGGGGGGGTTGGTACACGATAGATATGTCGTACTACACGGCAGGAAAAAGAGGCACACATGACGTTGTGTGCGTACGTACCTTGCGCATGTTTTCGTGCCGAGATCTGGTGTGTCCTTTAGTCCAGCTCTTTGTCCTTTGTTGCTGCTCCCACGGAGGAGGACTACTGTGTGATGTCAAAATTTCAAGTTCATGGTCGACGCAGAGACAAACAAGAGAGCAACAGACCCTCGTATCTCGTGTCTCATGTTGTCAGAAGGCGGAAAGCGGGGTGATTTGAACAGACGAAGCGGGGTGTTTGGAAGAGGCACAAAGTGTTAGAACCCTTATCTTCCTTCTTCAGCAGTGCAATCTTTCAGTCTTTCAATCTTTCGTGTCGTGTGTGACCCTGGATGGTTGTAGTTGTACGAAAAAATACACTGAAAAGTGTAGTACTCTACCATACACTGAGAAGTGTAGTACACGTCTCACCCGAAAAATGGGGGGACTGGCTGTCGCACACAATGAATAGGACAAAAACAGCAACAACCACAACAAGTCGTGATTGGCGATGTCCACTACGGTTGCAGACGGCTTTACAACCTCACCTCAAAATCCTGTTCGACTTTACGCCAGAGGCGAAAGAACATGAACATATGCGTACATGTAGATGTCAACGGATCACCAAAGCAACCGGTCACACACTACGGCAGCAAAGGCAATGACCACATTTCGGGGCAGGAACTACAGCATGTAGGAACATGTATTCTACATAGCGTCCGTAATTGTGTCTCCGTATGCATACATATGTCCACGCCATATATCGTGGCCATCACTGTGGTCGCACAGCGAGAACCTTGTTGTTGTTGCTGTGCCGTTGCTGATGCCGCCGGTCCTGCTGCTGCTGGTTGCTGCAGGTAGTGCGGTATTGCTGTACGACCGCATGCACCGCATTTGCGTCTCCGTTGCAAGGGATGGGCGGCCATGCAATATATATGTCGTGGCCATCACTGCTGTCGACCGAGCGAGAACGTTGTTGGTGCTATCGTTGCTCATCTGCTGCTTGCTGCAGGTAGTGCTGTACAACCGCGGCCAGACCGCCAACAAGCAGCTGCCGTGCGAGTCCGATGCCGAGTACGCCAAGCGCGTGGAGGACGTCAAGACGATCGTCGGCGACCGGAAGGACCCGGAGGTGAGCCACAAGCTTGAAGGCCTTACCGCAGGTGACGCAAGATACCGCACCCCCTGGACCGATTTTCAAAGCTCCATTTCTTCACAGCACCAAGGAGTGACAATGCTGAAAATATTTCTCCACAGCACATATGAGTGACAATTCTGAAAATGTCGGCGTCTTGTGTGTTTCTTGATCAAGCGTCGTCCGCGCGTGTGCGTGTCTACTTCACCTCGTGTGTGTGGTGTTTTTGTCATTAGCAACGACCGCGCTAACCGGCTGACCAATGGCAAGTCAGCGTCAGTGCTGTTGAAAACACAAAATCGTGCGTGTGTGTGTGTGTGTCTTTAGTACATGCATTAGCATCGACCGCGCTAAGCTGACCACTGAAAATACTTCAGTCTCAGTGCGGTTCAAAACACAAAACACTTCTAAATGCCATGAACTGGGACCCCGTGGGGGGGCGGCATGGGGGAGGTTAAGCTATTCTCCGGATCAAAGACAGAAACGGTAGGAACAGAAGAAAACTGCACACGTGTGTGTATGTGTGCACCGACGAAACAGGTATGCCAGTCAACTCTCGGAGGGGAAAAGTTCGACGCCGTGTTCGACATGAACGCCCGCGAGGTGTCGGACACCAAGGCCGTCGCCGACGTCTTCAAGGGCAAGGTGGACCACTACGTCTTCATGAGCTCCGCCGGGGTGTACCTAAAGTCGGAGCTGATGCCCCACAGGGAGGTGAGGGGTCTCGGTGTTGTCGGTGGTGGGAGTTTTTGTGTTGTAGTTGTTGCTGTGGTGGTTGTTGTTGTTGCTGTTCCTGTTGCTGTTGCTGTTGTTGTTGTTTTGGGATCTTTCCGCGAAGGGTCGTGGCGACATACGTTCTCATCTTGTTTTGTTTCCCAAAAAAATGTGTACGTGTGTCCGTAGGCCATCCGTTTTGGACGAGCTTGATCAGAACTTGTATATCCTGCCATGCAACAACCCCCCCCCCCCCCCCGGCCTACTCTCTACCGGAAAGCAACAGCATCCACGGCACCAGGAGGCATACGTAAAACGGCACCCACTAGGAACTCAACAAGAGAGTATATATTTTTTTCCTTCGGTGCAGGCAGTATCTCTCTGTGCGTGACCCTATTGCAGTGTCGCCTCTGCATGCCGTTGCTTGCCCCGTTTTCGCGGTCGAAGCAAAATCATCGACGATATCGGACGACAAATCACACAAGCACAAACACACACGGCTTCATGCGCACCAATCGCGGTTGGAACTAGTTCATCAACGATGTCGTACGACATATCACACGAGCAACAGTACACAAACACGAATGCCTGTAGTACGGGCGCCAATCGCGGTCGGACCTATCCATCGGCTAGATCGGACGGCAAGTAACACACGCACAAACAGACACGAAAAATTCCTTCGCGCCAAACCGCCCACCTATCGCAGGAAGATGCGACGGATCCCAAGAGCCGGCACAAGGGAAAGTTCGAGAGCGAGGCCTACCTCGAGGAGATCGGGATGCCCTACACCTCCATCCGCCCTACCTACATCTACGGACCCCTCAACTACAACCCGCTGGAGCAGTACTTCTTCGAGCGCCTGGACCAGGACCGCACCGTCATCGTGCCCGGTGAGCGGGCGAGAACCGTTCTTCGGAACGGTCTTACAGTAGCGAGGGGGCGGGATGTCGAGGACCGTTCCCTACCGAGCGTGTGGAGGCGGGTGGTTGCAGGTGGTTGTAGGACAGAGCCTGTTTGCTCTTCAGGACTTTCTCGTTGGCTGGGTGGGTGGGTATCATGGTCCATGAGTTTCTTTTCTTGTTGGTACGTAGACCCCGTTTTGTCGTCGGAACTTTTCTGGTTGGACGGAGTTGCAGCTCCTCGCGGTAGGTGTCCCGTGCATATAAAGCCTTGCTCACACACCACGGGAGAGCAGTGCAGCGTTTCGGAAGTTTTTATTTCTGTTTGGCACCGTTCTGCGGGATCGGACTTCGATGCGAGGTCTGTTTCAGCAGCGGGCATGTATGCAATCAGAGCGCGCCGTTGGCTAGCCACATGGCGACACGGCGGTAGCGGGCAGACAGACGCAAAGCGCCATGCCCCCACCTCCAGCTTTTGCTCGGGACCGGACGCCCCAGGACGCGGCTCCTCGCGCTGCCCTCGGGGAGTAGTACCTTCCTGTGGGGTATTTTTGTGCTCTGTAAACGGCTCGCAAACGTACTGCAGGGATTGTAGGTGCGCACCTCTTTGGGCTTGTGTACCATTTTTCTTGCGAAGAGTGCGTGTTCTTTAGACCTTCTGATGACTCTAGCATTTTTGTGACCACGGACCGAGTCTTCGCTAGATTTTGGGATTACAGTAGCAGCTGACACGAGTTTAATGTCAAGACACCACCAACGTCAACAATGGTTTCGGAGGGGGGGGGGGGGGGGGGGTTGTTAGCGTCAGGTTACTGTGGGCGTCTGTGAAACGATCACCGTCTGCTGCGCGCTTTGCCTTTTGTTGTTGTTGTTGTTGTCAGGGCACGGGCAGCACTTGACCGGGCTCGGACACGTCAAGGACCTCGCAAGGGCCATGGCCAACGTTCTCGGAAAGGAGTCCGCTAAGGGTCAGGTCTACAACGTCCAGGTTGGTGTGGCCGTCGTGTGTGGTTGGCGCCGATGGCGTTGCTGTAGGCAAGGTCAACTTGCCGGGGGGGCTACTGTACGAAGTCGTGCTGCCGTGTTAACCGTAGGTGACATAACGCAAGATACCACACCTCCTGGACCGATTTTCGAAGCTCGATTACTACCCTACAGCAAAAAAAGCGTGGCGGTGCCGATAACGGCTGCGTTGGAAGAACCATCTCGTCGAGATCATTCCGAAAACGAATCAATTGAGTTTGGTATCCTCTTCTTCGTGGAGTAGTCGAGCTTTGAAGAATGGTCCAGGGGGTGGTATCTTGCGTCACATACGTTACGTGACTGCTACTGTATACTGTATATACGCCTGCTGTTGTGGCGGCTGGTGGGGTCGAATCCCGGAGTTTGTTGTGTGTACCGTTGTCGTGTTCCTGGCGGCGTTTGTGCTCGACCAAGTTACCGCAAGCTGTCCTCTCGCGTGCACCGCGAAGAAAAGACGTATTTTAACGGGCACGTCCATCGATCCCAGCGCACTAGTACTAGAAGAACTTCCAAAGGTGCAGCTCGTCGCCCCGCCATCTGCAATTGGACAACCAGGAGCCCCACCCACCCTTTCCTCCCGCCCCATGCCTGACGTGTGCCCTGTCCGACGTTGCACGTTCCATTCCGTGCACTCGGTTCGTTTTGTTTTGCGGTGCAGGACAACCGTGCGATTTCATTCGACGGCATGGTGAGGGCGTGCGCCGAAGCCATGGGCAAGGACCCCGCCGGTAAGAGTTACCGTACGCTTTCGTCATACCCGGTGTAGTGGGCAGGACCCCGACTGACGTGGCTCGAGAGGTCACGTGTTATATTGACATGGGCAGTGCTGTTGTGTGTTGGGGGGTTACAACACTTGCCTCTCTTGACTGAAATTCGTGATTTGACTGAAATTTGTCATATGGATTTGTTGTGTCCCCTGCGTATCCACTACGGTAGAGGTCCCTGCTTAGTGCCGGTATGTGCCCTGAAAAAATCATCGCCACTATACCGGACCGGCACTATTCAAAGTGTTGAGAATGACTTGGAAATTCAGTGTGTGCAGCCGAAAACACCGAAACTTTTTAACCGGCACTAAACAGGGACCTCTACTGCTGTAGTGTACGCCGTGGAAAACAAGCAAGAGTTGAGTTTTTTGCGGCTCCCTCTTTCGGAGATGTGTTTTCCCTCATCCCAAAGGTTTTCCTGGTATATGCACCCGCACCCACACATCTCTCACGTATTTGGACACCGCCGCAGCTAACACCATGCTGCGGTGACGAGTGCCGAAAGGTTCGCGCGACCTATCACCTATCAGGAGAGGCGTTGGGGCTGGCGGCCTGCCAACAGCAGTAGTGGGGGGGTGGAGGGGATGCTCATGTTTTGTTTGCCTTAACGGTTAAGACAACGTTGTCCCCACGGGACCCATCACCGATGACCAATCGTTCCTTCCTACTTTTCCGGGGTGGGGGGGGGACATCGAATGCAGCACAGCAGAGGAGCGCAAGTACGAAGTTTAGGACCTGAAGATCGGGGAGTTTTCCGTCTCAAACGCATACTATCATCCCATTTTCTTGGGGTTTAGAGACGTCGGACACGCAGGCCGTGTTGCGTAGCGTTCATTCGACGATGCCTGTTCCCTGGGTATGTATCCTTTGGGCTCTCGAGGGAATGGATGAACCTGTCGGCGCCCCGCTCTACGAGGCTTGGCCTTTTCAGTTTTGTTGCCGTGCCGGATTGATGTCCTACAGGGTGCATTTTCGGGAAGAAACGCATGAGAATCTGACTTGAAACCCCGAGCCACTCTATTCGAGCGCGGCCTATAGCCAGGTCGACAGTGGTGGCCTGTGCCTGTCGCACGTAGCCTTTCTGGCTCCTCTCCGGAGATAAGCGCCTGCGCCTGTGTGTTCGATTTTCCCTAGCGTCGATGGCGCTGCCTAGCCGGCTGCCCGTGAATATGCGCCAGTCTAATGCATGGCGGGGACGAAAAACTCGACCACATGTTAATATTTGTGTTTTGTATTTTTGTGTGTGCGGTCGGTTCGTGCATGCACACCGTAACAAAACAGCGGTCAAGATCAAGCACTTCGAGCCGACGAACTTCGACTTCGGCAAGAAGAAGGCCTTCCCCATGCGACCGGGCCACTTCTTCACCAGCTGCGAGAAGGCCATGACGGACCTGGACTGGGCGCCGGAGTTCAACACCGTGGACGGACTCCGGGATTCCTACGAGAACGACTTCGTGCACAAGAAGGTGGGTTGGTGGTTTGATGCCTCGGGGGAAAAATCACTGATAATATTTCGATGGATACGTAGGCTTAAAAGAGTCTAAGAATCCAGCCGGTTTTCTTTCCACTCGATGCGAAGACTTGAAAACGTCCATCCCCTTCGATTGATGTGGTACTATCTCGGACGGGAAATAGTCTTTGTTTGATTGTAGTTCTTCATGGTTGTCGTGAACTCTGTTGATCTCTGGTGCATGTATGTAGTCATCGCCAACAGATCTGGCCGGTGATCAGCACAAGCCAAGGAGTAGGGACACGCTTGCCGCAAGGAATCCGAGCAAGTAAGAAAACTGTGTGCTTGTAATGTGCGCGTGCGCTCCTGCATGTGCCTCTTTCTCTCGTTTGGTAGCCATACACACTGATCGATTTACGTCTCAATCTCGGTGCAACGACGGTTTCTTGCTCTGCAAGATGCCTTACATGTGTGGTCATTTACACAGCATGCTCAGTTCTAGGTCCTGAACCTGGCTGTTCATGCACGGCGTAACGTACCCCATCTGGTTGGATTCAATTTTTTTTTTAAGGCGAGTGACGCCGGTTCCGACTTTCTAAGAATCCGAACGAGCCTCCAATGCATCGTTCTCAGACCGACGCCACTATTGAATCGCGCTTCGTTTCTCATCGTTGCCGCCCTCCAATACCCCCACCCCCTCCACCCTGAACGTCGAAAATTACGCCCCCCAACGCGGCGTCTTCGTGTGCGGCCCCCCTCACTGATCGCACCCCAAACACTTCCGGCCGCGCATTCTGCGTCATTGCTATTATTTTCTTATTTTTGTATTATTAGGCCGCCGGTGGTCTGAACAACGACTTCGAGTGCGACGACAAGGTCCTGACCGACCAAACCATCGGCAACCTCCTCACCAGATGATTTGATTGATAGGTTGGCCTGGTTTGATCATTTTGTTCTCGTGTTATTTTGTTTGTCGCCGCTCGATAATCATGCGTGCACACCTACAGCAAGGTGTAGTCGATCGATCGACGCAAAGAAGAGGCGTTAATCGTTTCGCCCTAGAAGTTTTTTCTTTTCGGTGTCGACATGTTTCAGCAGCATGCGAAGGGAGTGGCTACGGTATAACATCGAGAAGTCGCAACGTCGTTGTCGTGCATACGTTAGACAATTTTGATGGATGCACCCATAGCCAAAAGTGGATGGATCCATGTCGCTGGGTTGGCCGGTTCTGCCGGTGTGATAGCCAATACAGGCCAACGAACACTTTCGGTTTATTCTGGGGACGATCTGTCTTGTCGGGTCTGCATGGTGATGATTTTCGATGGATGTAGGGTGGTTCCTGCTGGGCTCACACCAATTTTGGCTGGTATATCCTTCGTTTTTTGCTTGGTCGAAAAACCGGTTTGTCGGCACGCGTACGTGTGTACGTTGGGCCCGGTCAGTTGGATGGATGGTACGGGTGCCCTGCCCCATGTCCCCTCCTCCCGTTGTAACTCCGCTCGCCATATCTACCTCTCGCATTTGATTTGCACCGCAGTGAGAGGTTGGTTGGGACGTGAACCAAAGGGATCGTCAAAATAGGATTTACTGTTTCGGCTGGCTTGAGTCCCCTAGAGGGGCGGCTGGCTTCAGAACGGGGTGGAGAACTGTAAACCTTAGCTCCGCTCCATAGGGGATGATCGAAACCCGCGGTGCGGCAATTGTCCGACGCTTGTACGAAGCAGGGTACGCCTGTGCTGTGCCCGTTACATTTTCTTGTGTCTGGAAAGTTTTGAAGGCGACAGAAAAGAAGCTTGTTCCAAAGCTGTAAGCTAGATGCACGACGAATGCAACGAAGTAGGCACAGGATCCCGAACGGAGGGGGATGCAGGTTTACGTTTCCATCCGGCTCGGCGATCACTCCGCGGCGCTTCCCGCATTGAAGACGATGAGAGGATGGCATGCAGCGTGGTCATGATGCGAAGCCGGTGGTCGACCAACAAGCAACATCGACCTTTGACACTTGCGGTCGAACGGCTGGGGTTCGGGAAACCCTGCCTGTGGGCGAACAACTCAATTTTTTGCCTCCTAGGCTAAACATCTAGATACGCACATATGCACGTGACCGAGAACTGGTGAGAGAACATGTGCCCGCGGTAACAGAACTCTGCCTTCTTGTGCTCCTACCCGCTACGACGCTGCGAACGCAAGCGTGGCTTTTAGAGTCAGAGCCGTTGCATGCTGACATTGACGATAACACCCTTGCTGGGCCCACCGAAGAGCGGCTGCTTGGCGTAACCTGGTGGTCACGGCTCAGCGACTCGGCGATCGCCGTTGTTGTAGGGGCACCCCACGTAGCAGGCATAACGGTTTTGGAGTGCCCCTCAGTATGCTATTCGCGTACCCCCTTTGCTCGCCGCTCGCCGCTCCCGGTTCCCACCATCTGCTCGCACAAGCATAGCTGTAAAAACAAACTGAGAGGCTCCCTTTGGCGCCAAGCACAGCAGGACACAAGTGTCGGGAGGTACGGGCTCGTCTTCGCTTGGTGTGGGGAACAAACGTGAGGTAATCAACGCCTAGAACTGTTTGTCTCGAGAAGCAAGACGGAGGTATTCACACAGCAAAGCAGGAGAGGCTTAACAGTACGAGATGGACGACGGCCCTAAGCGATGGGTACCTGACGAGGAAGCGAGTCGCTGCTTCCTTTGCTCGTGCAGCTTCGACGTAACCACAAGGAGGCATCATTGCCGGTAAGCAGCCAGCCCCCCTTGTCCTCTTGCAGTGTGGTACTCTGGACACAACAAAACCAGTGATCCGTGACGTGGGGGGAAAATATTCATCCGCACACCGCAGCAGCAAGCTGCTAAGTCACCCGCGCCAACACGCGTCTTTGTGTCGCCCCGTTCCTTTCGGAGCTATTGTACGTATATGTTGGCCTTTCTTTCTCTCTTGAGTGCTTCGGTTGAGTCGCCTCTCCCGCCATTGTTTTGACAGAAAGGCTCGAGGTAAGACCATTTCAAGAGCTAGCTTGCACGGGCAATTACGAGTAGACCGGGTGGCACAGCAGTAGGTTGACGCTGTGAAGCTGTCGGTGCCGCCCCCCTCCTGTTGGACGAATCGCACATAATCACTTGTGCGGCAAGCGCGTGATGGCCTTTTGCTGCTGACTCGGGCTACACGCGCTACCACGTATGGCTGGACAGCAGCACTTTAGAAGTACGAAAAAATCTATGCTGTCGAAGTACGTATGGTAAAAGTACTTTATTTTGCTCCTCTCAAGACGTGGGCGGCAACTTCCCGGGCCGTTCCACCGTCCCAAGCGGCACGATCGCGGATTTCGCTGATTCCGCCGTGCGCGAGGCATCGCTGCATCGCTACGTATCCCATCAATTCGCAACACTCGAGATGACCGCGCTGTAGGTCGACGTTGGTGCCAGTGTGTGTCCCAACCCCCAAAGAGGAGTTAACCTCCGCTCTTGCTGTCGCGCTGTCTCGCCTCCTCGGTTTGCGTTTTTTTCTTTTTTGGGGTGTCGCCACGGCACCCCCCCCCCCCCCAGATGCTGCGGACGCGTAGCCTGTGCCGCATGCACGCCGAACAAGGCTCTGGTGCCACTCAACGATGTGAGTTTCGCGACATTTTGTGGTTTATTCGCCGCGCCCGGGATGGGGCAGAGTAAGAGGCAGGGAGTTCATTCGAGAGGCACAGCTGTACTGTATCACGTAACCTCTGGGCTGACGGGGAAACGTATTGCATCGCACAAGAGACCCAGGTAAGGTACATGCTTGTACCAGTAGGTCACTACGCAGGGTGGCTATGTAGGCGATCCCGGTTTTTGCATTCGGTTGGTTGGACGTTTTGGCGGTCCGTGGAAAGTGTATGCAGGGCCCGTCGAGTTGAAGTGGAGATGTTCAACCCGCGCACCGCGCGCAAGGAACAAGAGACAGACAAAGACGGAGGGAGAAAGGGAGACAGAGACCCAAGAGAGAGAAAGTGAGAGAGAGACGGAGACAGAGAGAGAGAGAGAGAGAGAGAGAGAGAGAGAGAGAGAGAGAGAGAGAGAGAGAGAGAGGCTACACCACACAGAACAGAAAAGACAGATATGTTGAAGGTGAATCAGACAAGCCAGAGAGACAGACAGACAAGACAGGCAGACAGACAGATTGGACAAAGAAGACAAGCACAGACAGCGTACCCAACACAGATGTATATGGGGGACATGATTTGCACGCAAAATTTGAAGTTTGTGACCTGTAGCTGTACATGTTCATCTCCGGCTGTCGGAAGGTTTTGTTCCGCCCGCTGTTACTCCGCCCGCTTTTTGGAAGTGTTGTTTGTGAGCTTTTTGGTTTTCTGTTCGAACCCGGCGTGTTTGGCCATTCCTCATACATCCAGTTGATCAACACGCGTCGTTGGCTGGTAGGTACACCTTTGTCACCCACACGTCATGAAAACTCAACATGTCGCACTCTGGCAAAAAGTGCCCCAGTCCACCCCAGCTTCTTCGCAGCCCCCTTGGGCACGGGGCTAGCGCGGAAACAATGGGAGGTGTCCAGACAGCCGTGTCATGCGGCGACGGTGGTGGCCAGCAGCCCTTGGCTAGCGCGGAAACAGTGAGAGGTGTCCAGGCAGCCGTGTCATGCGTACGGTTGGGCCGCTGTCGCAGGCGACTAAACACACACACCTCCATAAGCCGAAAGTGAAAGACGACCCTGCACACCTACAGGTAGCACCAGCACCTACGATCCTCTCATGGTTTGGCCTAGAATGGCGTTCTCAGTTCGTCTTGCCGCAACATTGGTTCTCGTGTATGGGTATCCAATCGGGCTCACAAATGGATGCTCAAGCTTCTTTATGTTTGATGTGCTGCTGTTGAGCACGACGTTCTTGGGTGCGGGCGCAACGGTATCTTTACCGGCAGTAAGCCCATAGTACATATGGTATGAAGTTCGAACGAGCGATGGAAACGAACTCTGTTCTTTTGTCTCTCTTGAACGGCCCAGGTTCTGCCGCTGATGATGCAGTTGTATACAGAACACTCCACCATTGAAAATGGAAAGAGTCTTTTGCTTGTTACCCTAGGCTTGTTTGTTATTTTCTCTGTTGGATACCGCAAGAGGCAGAGAGATGACACCCCCTTTGACCGACTTTCAAATCTCGATTGCTCCACAACCAAGGGGTACGGAAAGAGCCCGATACGTGTACAGAAAGCCCTCGGCGAGATGTTTCCAAGACCACCATTTTTGATATTGGCACAACCTTGGTTGAGGAGCAAGAAGTCGAGCTTTACAAATCGGTCTACAATAGGGGGGGGGTGACATCTCTCCGTCTCTTACGGAATACCACGGTACGGCATACGGTACGGTACAGACAACCTTGGTTTTGGAGCCAATCGAGGTTTGAAAATCGGTCTACGGATGGCGCCATCTCTCCGTCTCTTACGGTAGTCGACTTGTGTTGGTTTTAGTGTGGGACTCTCCACTGAGCACCTGTTCATATGGCCATGTATTTGTTTCACTGTCGCAACAGCCATTGTCTTGAGCGATGGCGCGTGGTTGCTATATATAACTTTCGCTTTTGCAGTGGCGGCAACAATTGGTGCTGCGCACGTCTGCGCGAACCGCCTGTTCGTACAGCCCATTTTTTATGTTTGTTTTTTGGCTGCCCGGGTGAGGGTCGCATTATACCAAGGCAACCAAACACGGGGCATCCACCCTCCCTTTAGCCAGTCTGCACCTGGGGATGGCAGGACACTTGAGGAGGATGGCAGGGTCGTTGAGCGACACACCCACCTATTCACAGAAGGAACTGCGTATTTCTGCACAGCGGAAAGTATCAGAGAGTACTCCCCCCCCCCCCCCCCCCCCCCCCCC
>FN649735.1:3589013-3603004 GCA_000310025.1 Ectocarpus siliculosus
GGGGGGTGGGGGGGGGGGGGGTTGGGGCCGGGGCGTGTTGCCTGATGCGAGGCAAGGGTTGCGTTAACGTGCGGCAAGCCGTGTAAAATCGCTTTCTTGTAAGGTTTTCAGGAAGATTTGCGCTGATGCTGTGTCGAGGGTGTCTTGAAACGATGGCCAAGATCGCGTGCCGAGTTTATTCGAATTAGTCATCTCGACACATGAGAACCTAACCATTGTCGGTTCTCCTGACTGCACACTATCTCTATATCGCAACCACCGACCGGGGACTACAGATCGACTACTGCTATGTCATACAGACTTTCAGATTCGTTTTTTCCTTCTCGGTGGTTCTGGTGAAGAGCAGGAACAACCAGCTGTCATCCCCACTTGAATATGAACTTAGAGCAACGGTTGATTACATTTTGGCTTACCATCCTTGGTCGGTTGCCCTTTGCTGCCGTCATCTCGTTGTTTGGTGTTTCCTGGACATAGTGATACGTTCGGGCGGGTGGCCCAAATGGGAGCGGACGAGGCCGAGGTACGGGTGGAGATGTCGTTCCTGGAGATCTACATCGAGAACGTCTACGATCTTCTCGCCGCCACCGATACGGTACGTACAGTCCTAGAGGTAGCACACCTCTTTGTGTTATTTTACAGCAGTAGAGGTTCCTGTTTTATGGTCGCTATTGTCCAAGGGAAAACACCAGCCGTACATCGGGCACTCGACACTGTCTTGAGTATGAGACAACTTGAATGCTCCATCTGTGCCAAGCGATTCCACCGGCCTTAGAACAGGTCAATCGGTCTACCGTACCTAATTATGCATTCCTGAGGTTGGTTCGGCGATGACCAAGATGCTAAGATATTACACCCGCAGCGAAGAGAGTGGCGTTAGAACCGTCTCGTCGAGAGCAATCCGTTGACGCATCGTCTGATTTGTTCTTCCTCTTCGTCGTGGAGTAACAAAGCCTTGAAAACCAGGCCAAGGCGTGGGGCATCCTACGTGGTAGGTATCCTGCGTCACACGGTGGGCCGAGCTTCATTGTCGGATAGCGAATCGCCAGGACGTTTGACGACAGGGAAGTTGTGGTGGTGTTTTTTTTCTTGTTTTTCTTCTTATTGTTGCAGGATGACTGGGCGAAGGCACGCACCGCCCTCAAGCTCGACGACCGCAAGGGCGTGATTCAGGCGCGTGACCTGTCCAAGCACGTCATCAAGTCCGCCACGGACGGGCTGGACCTCGTGAGGAGGGCCACGGCAAACCGACGGGTACGTGCCATGTCGTTGAGGGTTGCGAGGTCGTATTGGTTTTATCGGTGGGCGTGTAAAGCTATTCTCGGTGTTTGCAAATGGTTGTTGGTGCTTTCAATCGCATCGTCACGGCCAGCGCAGCCCACTCTGGATTTTTGCAGAACCTGGATGCCCTCACCCATCGCGTTTACGCTATCACGGTGTTGCGGATGATTGCTGGTGCTGGTTTGACCTGTTCGTGTTCTCTCAGCTACAGCAGCAACCTTTTTGCCTTTCCTTGACACTCGACGCCCCACACAGCATGTTACGATATCGCGTTGGCGCAGACGAGGTGCAGATGAATGCAGACACCTGCTGTATCTTTTTCGTGTTCTTTCAGCTTGCACCGTCCATTCTGACCTTTACCCAGAACCTCGATGCCACGACGCCCGGGTGTGCCTGGTATGAGAACATGCTCGTTAGGTTAGAGGCCATTGTTCTGATCCCCCTCCCTCCCTCTTTCCCCCCACCCCCTATCCCTGATGGTGTGTTTTCACTTCAGGTGGCGTCTACAAGGCTCAACGAAGACTCCTCGCGATCTCACAGCGTCTGCATGGTGAGCCAGCCAGCCAGCCTGCCTGTTTTTTTTTGTTGTTGTTTGGCTGCAGCAGGGCTGTCTGCTGTTCAGACCGACGGCGTTGTCACAGTAGTCCAGTCTCTGTCTCACGGTGTGCCTTGACTTGCTGGTTGTCGTTCTTATTCTGTGTTGTTCTACCTTGGTCTTTTTTGGGGAGAGTAATGGACACGCAGCGTAGACGACAGCCTTTTCCTTACAATGCAGCTCTGCATTTTGCGTCTTCTGGTAGTTCTACGTTACCATGTTTGGCAGAACAGAACTAGCAGTCCCTTGACCCTATCCTACCCTTGTGTATCTCGTGGTTGGCAAGATTGGCCGTGCGGTAAGGGTATCGCCAACTTTGCTGTGGTACACCACTTTCCACCTTAATCTTGGAACAGCATCTTTGGGAATGCCCCCCATGAGCATGACACAATACCCGTTCCACGAAGCGTTTGGTTCTACTGCGCTGCGAGGCCCAATTTTCGACCGTTTTTAGCCTGCTCCTGTTCATGTATTTTCTTGTCGGTGAGCGCAAGCTCGTACCTCTTTTATTTTCCTCTTGTGTTTTGCCCTGGTGCTTCCCGTACCACGTCCTTGAAACTTAGCCCCCGTTCCCCTGCCACCACTTCTCTTGTTGGCCCTCACCTCTCCAGATCAAGCTTGTTCGCGAAAAGGGGAAGGACTCTAGCCTGTGGGTGGTAGACCTTGCGGGCAGCGAGCGCAGCGGCCGCACGGGGGCGGGCGCGTCGAGCACCAGACAGAAGGAAGCCAACAACATCAACAAGAGTCTCAGCACCCTGTGGCACTGCTTGACCATCATGCGGTGCGTCACACACGCCCTCACCCTTTTCGTGGTCGTCATTGTTCTTGATGACATCTAGGGAACGCGCGTGGGTGTGGGGGGGGGGGTTTCGTACCTGTTCTTTAGGCCTTGCCTGATTCATGTTTCCTGTAGCCCGTTCCGATTGTGTTGTTGTTGTTGTGTGTACGTGCGTTTTTTTTTCGCTGCGTTAACTTTCACACTGGAACCCCTTTCGATTGTTGTGCCATTGTCGTTTTGTATGCTGCATGTGTGTTTTATTTGCAGCGCAAACCTGCGTAAGGAAGAGCCCGAGTCGAGGGTGCCCTTCAGGGAGTCGAAGCTCACCCACCTCTTCAAGAACCATCTCCAGGTACGTTTTTCGAACAACAGGCGTGATCCCGGTTTAGCGGTTAGTTCCTTCCCTGTGTGTAGCGGGATGCCCTGAATAACCTCGTGGCACGGCTGCACCTCAGTAGTCAAAGTACAATATAACTGCCAATCCGGTTTTGCGGCGATGCACTCAATAGCGGCAACAACGGTTTGTGACACTATGGACCGCTAAACCGGGCCCCCCCACTGTAGAGCGCAACTGCCGTGGCATGCACACGTTAAGGCTAGGATACGAACATCAGGAGAACAGAACAAGAGCAGTAGCGCAATGTTACACACACGATAAAGCTGTCCCGGCAGCCTCCATGAGCTTGGTCAACTCTTTTTTTGGAATCGTTTTGGCCTCACCGCCGGTGGTGTCAAGCTGTCCATCAAGGGCTAACACAGGTGTGCGTAGCCACAGGTACATAAAACACCAATCCATACAAAAACAGTACAGTTCTTTAAACTGTACATAAAAATTTTGTAATGCTCACGCGCCATTGGTTACTCTTTCACTGGTACACAACTTCTCGTGCGTGACAACCCGTATGGATGTGCGCGAATGATGCTGAGCCGTGACGGCACACAACAAGCAACGGCCGTCCAAGAGCCAGCAGCCCAGTGCCACACCCACCCACCCACCCACCCACCTTTTTTTTTTTTTGTAGGGGCCCGCCGCAGGCAAGACGGTAATGGTGGTTAACATCAACCCATCCACGGACGACTTCGACGAGACGCAACAAGGTCGGTCAGACCATCCCTTGGTGTTGCTGCTGTGTTGTTGGGAGTTCAACTGCCGGAGGGGGAGCTCAACAGGGGCAAGGAGGGGGTGTACGGCTTGAAGTTGCTCGACCATGACTCTATCCCTAAGCGGTGTTGCCTAGTGTGTTTGTACCTGATACCTATCTATTTTGTCAACGGTGTAGTTTGGTGTCTGGGGACTATTTGTAATGTTGTAATCTCGTCGTTTCCGTTTTTTTACCGTTTTTTTTTTTTTGTGTGCTGCGTTTGGCAGTGCTGAAGAACAGCACGATCGGGGCTAACACCATCTCGTCGTTTTCGTTTCCTATTGTTTTGTTTTCTTGCTGTGTTTGGCAGTGCTGAAGAACAGCACGATCGCGCGAGAGGTTAAGACGGTCAGGGATGACAGCGCCGCCAACCGGCAGAACGGCCTCATACACACTCCCTACGGGTAAGCAAGCAGCCTCGAAATGCTTAATTACTTGAAAATACCATACAGATGGTTCCTCCGGGTAAGCGAGCAGCCTCGCAAATGCTGAATTTGCTTGAAAATAATATACAGATGATTCCTGCGGGTAAGCGGGCAGCTCCGAAGATGTTGAGTTACTTGGAAATATTTCGCCGCACGTATGTGCGGTGTATGGTGTACCATGTGGTATGCTTACACGGTACATGGGGTCGTATATATGATTTAGCTGGTGATCCCTACGGGTCAGCGGGGAGTCTGACCCGACCTGACCCCTGTTCTGGACGAAGAAACGTTCAGAAGGTGTATCGTTTGGTGCTATCGTACAGCAGTATCAAGGGCTATCGCTGTAACGTGCCGTCTAAGGACCTTGGTTGTATGATGATGCCAAGGGCAACTGTGCGATGAAAAGCGCCGTGTATCGTTCGGTGCTATGCTATCAATTCTTGCGGAAAGTGCGGTGTATCGTTTGGTGGTGTCGAGGGCTACGATATCTCCCATCTTTCCCCCTCGTTCCGTCTTTGTGCTCGGATCACGATATTTAGTACTTGTCCCACTTTCTTGCGCTTCTGGTCCCTCCCCGCACCGCGTCGATGTGCTATTCTTTCACTTACACACCCATGTCGGTGTGATATTCTGTCTCAGGGTTGAATTTCAGGGGTCGTGCTGCCCCCCGCCAAGAGTGCTCGGTGTGATGCCGATGCACGTTCTTCCTCATCCTGTCCATTGCTACATGTACGGAGTACGTAGATATATATCCACATGGGTTCGTTGCTTTTATTTGTTGGCGTCAGGTTTAACGGCCGCAAGATGGTGGTGAAGAAGCCGCAGGCGTCGCGCAGAAGCATCCACCAGGCCGTCGCCCCCAAGCTGGAGGGGCTCGACCTTCCACCCCCCCGCAAGAACGCCACCCAGGTCGGTTGTCAACTCCCAACACCTTCTTCATATCATTTTTCCATATTTTCGAGGAATCTCTTCCTGACCCTCCTAGGGACCGGCCCGGTGAGAACCCGGCGTGCTCCGTCCCGGCTTTGTAGGGATGCGAGGTCAATGGTCTAACGACTACGGCATGCACGACTATGATTACACACACATACACACACACACCTTCTTTTTCTTTTTCGTCCGTTGGTTGGTTTGGGGTGATGGGTCGGCCACGGCTGTATGACACGTGGCATGTGCGGAGCTATGTATATTGTACGAGTGAACATCCCGTCAGACCTCATGAGAGCGTAGATAGACATCCGATTTGATGGACACCGACATTCGCTGGACTTCATGTACTTGCTGTTAACGTATTTTTCACTCGTGTAACCATGTGAGATTAACGTTTTGTTTTCTTCTGGGAAGACATTTTTTCTGCCGAGACAATGCCCAAATTGAAGGACTGTGTTGAACTACGTTTCCGATGTTCCCGACAGGTATGACTCTTTCGTTTTCTTTCCGAACGAGATACTACCCCAATTGAAGGCATGGATGGAAGACTTCACATATTTCGATGTTCCGGACATTTTTTTTTTTTGGCTTCTTGCCGAGCAGGCTTCCAAGCGCGCCATGCCAAGCCACGGGGACACTGACTGCGGTTCCGATGGCGAAGCCGATCGAGCGGGGGGAGAGGAGGAAGAGGAGGGGGGCTACATGTCGGGAGCGGAGTCGGACAGCGGACTGGTGGACACTCGGCAGAGCATGAATCTCGTCGTCCGCAACCTGCAGGTGAGGAAATGCTGGATGTGGAGGCGAACAGAATTGGTGACAGGCATGTGTGGTCTCGTTTCGGTAGAGAGAACAGAAGTGGTGATAATACTCTGGCGTTGTTTTACTGGAGAGCCGGGAAACGACAGGAAGGTGTGAAGGTAAACATGCTGGATGGAAAGAATGCGGCCTCGTTGCACTAGACAACCGCATCTCGCCGGCGCATCCGGCAGCTCACAACATGACCTTGGGTCGTACATAGCGCCTATGCCGAGAACCCCACATTGCGTCCTAGGCAAAGTCAGACTTAGGGTGGTTGAGGGAATGAAAGATTCAATGTTTTTTTCATTTTTGTTGTTCGATACACTGCCTGTGCAGCAGTAAGTGTTATTTCTATGCAAAATATGCTTACAGAGTGCGTGTTTACGATGCTTCAACGTATTTTTGCTCTCTTGTTTTCGATACTGCCTGCAGGTGGACAACGCCGCCCTCAAGACGAAGCTTAAGGCCACGCTCTCCAACAAGAAGAAGAAGGAGGCTGTCCTAGGCCACCAGGTGATTGGCACGCGTTTGGTGGATCGGCTGGCTGTGTGCATGGGCCGGCGGTGGTTGTTGTAGAATTGTGGACGGTGCTCTCTTGCGTGAGATTTCGGAAGTATCAGCTAACGACGTGGCCCCCTGTAGGGTGGATGTCCTGTTGCTCTTGTTGTTGTTGCTGCTGCTGCTGGCATTTCATGATGTCCTGTCCACCCAAAAGGATGTGCCCTCTCAGTAATTTTGAAGCATAGTACTGCTGACGCGTATATTGGTGCTCGGGCATACACAAACAGTTGTTGGTCGCTACTTCTCTTCTTGTTGCGATCAGTTTTTTTTTTTTTTCGGAAGCCGTTTTGCAGCAGGGTTTCGGTGAGTCTTGTTGTTGCTTTCACACTGACGTTGTCCGTCCGTCCTCCGGGCGTGGAATTTGCACCGTGCTGGCCCAACCGTTGCAACAATCCTGACACATCCATCTGAAAAAATATTTTCATCTTGTTTTTAGATAATATACATATACAACAGTGCCGGGTACGATGTAAGAGAAAGTACGGTGTAAGATTATTGTGATGTCGGCTTGTCACGTCTTCTCTTTTATCGTAGCCGGCACTGCTGTACAATCAAATAAAGACTACTCGTTGGAGATATAAGAACAGTCCAAGGGGGGGTGTTGAATTGAAGGCTTTGCAGTGAGTCCCGAACTTTTTTTGTTCTCGTGTGGTGTTTGGTTGATTTAAGTGGTGCTATTGCATTGCAGTCCATCTCCGGGGGTATTTCCTTTTTTTTTTTTCTAAAACAACGAATCCATGTACATCCATAAGTAGTTGTTGTCTTCACATTAAAAGCCGTTTCGATTTTTTATCTACCCAGCACCTTCGTCTGTCCGTACTAGTCAGTAGTTGAGGATCAATTAGCACTGATTATGGAAACCAATGTGGAGGACCACCTTCATAGTGGTCCAATCTCCCCAACCTCTGTCGAGGACGAATCCCTCTTTTGACACGAATATGCATACCTGTTATTTGTTTATTTTTTCCTCGTATGGCGATTTGTTTCTGTGCTGTCGTTGCAGCCGATCTCCGGGGGCCCAGTGGAGCAGTACATCAGCCTCCTGGAGGACAGGGTTACCTCGGCGGAGGCAAGGATGGAAGAGATGAGGCAGGACCACGCCGCTGAGATCGAAGAGCTAGAGGCTGAGTTCGAGGTGTGTATGGTCATCAGGACAAAATTCCCCATGATTGATCTTGATGCTGAGGTAATGCATATGTATAATCATGAAGACGAAGAGTCCCATGATCGATTTTGATGCTGAGGTCGAAGGGCTAGAGGCTGAGGTCGAGGTGTGTATGGCCATGAAGACAAAGAGCCCAACGATCAGTTTTGATGCTGAGGTTGAAGAGCTAGAGGCTGAGTACGAGGTATGCACAGTGGTGTCGACATCTCGAGACGTAATGCGCGTAGCGCAGTGCATGGTAGCGCTCTCCAACCCAATCACCCCCCCCCCCCCTTTCTCCCCCTTCGCTTTTTTTTGTTTTTTCGCAGAGCTTTCTGTCGGAGAATGGTCTTGAAGGCGAAGGCGAAGGCGGGGACGTTGGGAAACCAACGCCTGCTGCGGCGGACGATGGCGCTACCGCCGCCATTGTCGAACGCCTGCGCGAAGAGGTGAGAAGAAGGTTAACCGGCGATGCTCTTACTCTTCGACGGCTGAAGACGAGAAAGTTTACTTCTTTGTCTGCTTTTCGTGTTGACCATGTGTGTATTGCTTTGTGGCCTGAACAGCCTGCCTTCTTTCCTCCTTATAGTTTTTGGTCATCAACTGCCCCCCTGGGGGTTGTGTTTGTTTGCCCCATTCTTGTTGCTTACCGCCACTATTGCTTCATTGCGCCGTTTGTGTGTGACTCTTGCTTGACGTTCTTCTATAGTAGGTGGACTTGAGGAATTTTTGTCCGCCCAGGTTTAGTTCTTCTTGTTGACAGCATTTCGTGTGCAAAGTCTCGGTTGATCAGAGAACAAAATCCTCGCCTTTGTCGCGCCGCTTATTGGCCCGGTGTTTGTTCGTTCTGCGTTCAACCGCGCCCCGCCGCACAGGTGCGAGTGGCCAACCTACAGGCCGACCAGTGGAAGAAGGAGGCCGAGACTCTCCGCGACAGGCTGCACAAGGACAAGGAGCCCGGCGGCTCAACGAGGTCTCCGCTCCGACAATCTACGGGATCTACCGGTCGCACGTCGCTGGAGAACCGACAGGTGAAGGTTTGATGTATTCTCTTCCGTGTTTCTTTATTTTTTATTTTATTTTACTTTTTTTACTAAAAACACAACACGTATCTCTACCTCTTCCACAGGTGAGATGAGAGTCCGTGATAGATTAGCAATGTTGTTTTTTCTTATCCGTACATGGATATTTGTTTTGAAGCTGCTGTGAAACGGGTGTGCTTTGTTTTTTTCGGGTTCTCGCTCGTGCTATGTGTGTGACAAGTTCGACCTGTCTTGGCGGGAAGTTTTTCGTTCTGGATCTCGTTGATGATCACCGCTCGAGGACGGTGGAAAGAACAGTCGCAGCCCGCAGTGTGTCACTCGCTCGTTGAAATAATCTGCTTCGAAGTATACAATCACTGAACGGCGGTTGTAGAAGTACAGGTACAAGATATCCGGTCGACGGACCCGATTTCATCTTTTGATTGTTTGTTATCGTTCTCGTCTACACAATCTCGCCGCACTACCGCTTTGAATAGGACGACGGAGAGAACAGCCCTCCGATGGTGCACAACAACGGCGGCCCCGCCCCGGGAGGTGTCGGGTCCCCCTCGAAAAACATTCCGCGGAACCCCGTGGCCTCCTCGCCCAACAAGAACAAGGCCTCCGCGCTCCCCACCAAGAAGAAAAAGAAGGCTTCAAACTCCGGGTACCCTCCCATCGCCGCCGCCGCCGCCGCGGCCGCCGGCGCAACCGCTGCCGGTTCGGCTCAGCCGAACCCGTCGGGGGGGAAGCAGGCGCGGAAGGTGGCCGATTCCGCCAGCAGCAGCGCCAGGGAGAGCGGAGCTTCGGGCGAGAAGACGGTCGGGGGGGAGGGGACCCGCGTCCACCGGGAGTCGAGGGAGAGCGGCGGGTGCTGGGGGAGCAAGGGGAAGGTGGTGGTGGCGGTCTCGAGGCGGGTGTCGGTGCTGCGCGTTAGCACCGCCGGAAGCAGGAGGTGAGGAAGGGGAGGAGCCTTAGGAGTAGTCGATGGGCTGGTGCTTGGACGAGTCACGCTGGGGTTGACATAGAGTTGGAGTACAGGTATGGTTGAGGTCATGCTTGCCGAAGGTCCACGCTTTGGTGCAAGGACTGACACGTGTTCTGTTTTTCACACATCCGACAAGATCGATCAGTATGTACGGTTCGTGTTTACACGGCCGTACGCTCTCCGCGGCTCGTTAATGTCAAATTCACGCACGCACACGAACAGCGGCGACTCTTCACAGCACCGACGCCTGAACCCCCCCCCTTTTTTTTTTTAAACGTAGCCTGGGCCGGAGAAAACCCTGCACTGCTGTAGAAATGCGATGTCCGTAGGTCCTTGGTCAAGCGACGACGGCATGCGTTCACATTTGTACACCCCCCCCATTCCTAAGCTCCGTCGTCTCGAGGACGGCGTGGTCAATGGTCAAACAATTGCGCTCTAAGTGAGGCATTCTTCTGCACGCTCGCCTTGCGAACATGGATAAGTACGATTTCGGTGTACATGGCAGGAGCAGAAGACTCACACGAAGAGAGGCAGATAGCAGTCACGTCTCAAATGCCCCCCTCCGTCCTCTCGAAGACGCGTGGCCAATGGTCTATCAACGAAGGCATCCAAAACATGAGCACGCCCCCCTTGCGAACACAACAATAATGCCTGGCGTTCCGTTCAAACACTTGCGCGGCAGGGTGTCCTCCGTGCGCGCGTCTTTCGCCAACGGCCGTAGGGCTTCCCGCGCGTCGTACGCGGCGGGTACCCGTCGCGTGTCCCAGCTCGCGCGCTCGCGGACTAGCGTCGCCGCCGCCGCTGGACACACCTCCGGCGAAGCATCGTCGTCGGGGGACTTGGGGACTTCCCCCGTCAAGGAGGACGAGGAGATGGAGGAGGGATTGCGCCAGGAGGACGGGCCGTCGTCGAGACGGGAGAGCGCCATGCTCCTGGTGAGACAGGCAGGCTTGTGCGGTTGTGGGGTCATCGTAGAAATCGAAATCGAGCAGGGACCCCACGACTAACGTTGACCGTTACAGAGGCCGAATCGAACCATTGGACTGGACGTCGTCGGCCTTGGTTGTGGCTTATAGAAGCTGAATTCAAGTTCGGACCGCAAGACCAAGATTAATAAAAGCCAAAGAACCATTCGTTGCCAGCAGCTGAATATTAGTCTGATGGTGTAATTCCAGCTCCCACATGGTCTTGAAAGGACAATGCGTTCGTAGGTGTTTTCTCGTTCTTTCTGCGGAAAGGCGTTCAGGCGATATTGAGTGTTTTGGGAGAACTTGGACACTGACACATGATACGTGGTTGACAGATACCCCTTTTTTTACCTTCAAAGTCCAACGAGTAAATTGAAAAGGCGTTGGCTCATACGACAATGATCACGTAGCGTGTCGTTCTTGTGCGTTGGTGTGTACCGTACCTGTGTTCGTCCAGGCGGCCCAACAGGAAGAGAACTTCTTCGAGAAGGCCCGCCGCTGCGTTCTTCGCGCGATCGGCGTGAGCAGGAAGAGCGGCCAGGGCGAGGAGGGAAGCTTCTCCGGGCCCGGGTCGATGCGCGGCGGAAACAGCCCCATCGTAGCCGAAACGGCGGCGGAAATCGCCCTCAGGCACAAGATCAAGGTCAGTCCAACCACACGGGGTTCCTGCTGCTGCTGCTGCTTTTGTTATTGTTGTTGTTGTTGTTAAAGTCCAGTCCAAAACACACGGGATTGCTGTTGCTTTTGTTGTTGTCAGAGGTGGTGGTGAAATTGTCGGTACGTCGCGCTCGGGTGTGTGCAAGGTTTATACAACCCGCGAACGCGTGGAGTTGGCATTGGTGTTGTGAGGTCGATACGATGTGCGCCGTGTTCAGCATCGATCCCGCGTCCCGCCCTGGTAAAGACCACCTACTGGCTGTGTACCTTATTTAAGGCATTGTTTGTTGTTGTACCCTATTGGGGGATGTTCCCTGAAATCAAATCCGATTCGAAGACGACCAAATTGGACCCCAAGAGGGTAGGCACACGAGCCGTTTGTTGTTGTTGTTGGGATTCCTCGTCAGTAACAACAGCATCATCACCACAACATCCGTCACGATCACGTCTTGACCTGAGGAAATCGAGCTACAGTGGGGGTCCCTGTTTAGTGCCGATTGGATAGTGCCAATGCCCCGTGTAGTGCCGGTATAGTGTTTTCGGCGGGCACACACTGAATTTCCATGTTAAGTTATCCTCAATGGTTTGAATAGTGCCTGTCCGGTACGGTGTCGGTGATTATTCTGGGCACATACCGGCACTACACAGGGACCCCCTGATACTGGTTAAACTTTTGAAAAACGTAGCCTGGGCCGGCGAAATGCCGGCTTACGCTCCTTTCCGGCAGCATTGCAGGGATGCAATATCTATGGTCTACCAGCGACGGCATGGTTCTTTTGTGAATAGTATTACTCACCTCGCGCGCGGTATTTGTTCGCTTCCTAAGATGGATTGCCGGTGGTGGCTCCGGTGCCAAGAAGGTGGTGGGGCAGAGGCCCTCGACCCTCTTGCGTCGGAGCCCCCTCTTATACCGGACCACGAGGAAACGTAACCTCTGTACCATAGCGGGTCGAGTGCGAGACAACCAATTTTCGACCCTCTTATATCGGAGACACGACTGTTCTGTATGCACCACTTGTCACCGCTACTGCATTTACTGCTGCCGTCCTTGTCCTATCAATAGGTCAAGATGTTCCATACCCTTTGTCGCCGCTGCTGCCCTTACCGTTGCCATCCTTGCCCTACCAATAGGTCAAGATGCCCAAGCGCCCCGGTAAGAAGGCGATGGACCGTGCCAGCGTCGACGACCACGCGTGGGACGTGGAGCAGCAGGAGGGACCCGACACGTTCGATGAGGCGGAAGGCGTTATCGAGGAGGCTGATGAGGAGTCGGGGGGTTATCCGAACAGGGTGCGTGAGGGAGTGGCGGAGTTGGTGGTCGTTGGAGTTGTTGTTGTCGTTGCGGTGGCGGCTGCTGTGGCGGCCAGGCTGTTTGCTTGTCCTGTTTCATCTACGGCTTGTGACACTCTTTTCCGTGCCATTCCCACCTGCCGCTTGCTGTGGGCCACCGTTTCTGTACCAGGCGTCTTCATCCGCAGTGATCAGCGGCATCGAACGCTGGGTGTTCGGCGGGAAGCAGGAGCGGGTGAGTCGCTAAAACGAGTCGGCCGCGGCAATTCGTGACGTTAGTTAGTTATGCCCTTTGGAATCATTGATACCATCATCGCGGCAGATAACTACTGTAGTAGTTCACGACAAAACACGAATCGATGTGAGGAGTTTACACTTTGGAGTACTCTGTATGTTGCAACTTTTGCTGACAACAGATGCCCGTCTTGTAATTTTTTTTCCCACCTGTTGTCCAGAGGGTTGTCATGAACTCGCGGCCTTGTCACGCACGTGATGCATGAATTGTTTAGATCATCGAGTTTCGATTGCCACCGCATCGCGTTCAAATCACGCAAACTTGATTTTCGAAGGTGCACTGAACAAATGAACGGAAAATCTTCTTGTATTGCCAAGAAAACAGCAACCGCAACATCTCAGCTCGCTCTTCCCATCCACGCACTTCCTTGCACGGCTGCATACCCCACGTTCGCAAAACACACACACAAAAAAAAATATATATATATATAAGGTACAAGTGGCCCTCACTCTTACCCTGCACCGCCCCCCCTGCTTTCCTTGACTCACTCACTACCTCCACGTGCGAACGAACTGCAAAAGACTACGCCGATCATGAGCCCGAATAGGAACAAGCCTGCTACGGCTGGACCATCCTCGACGGCAGAAGTTAGCCCGGCCCCGGGCACCACCACCATGCACGATTACGTGCGAGCGATGTAGAGAGGGGTTAAGAGCTAGCTCTCGTGAACAAAGCAAAGCAAGTTGGATATTCTTCGGTACTTGGCAACGGTCAGCCAACATATGCTCGTCGAGCTGGCACCGCCATGCGTTCGTTGCGGAGCTGCTTTGTTCAAATGTAGAGAGGAGGACCAGTTGTCTTTCCGGTTATCGAAGCTAGTGCGGTGCGGAGCCGCCGTCTCTCGTTAACAGAGCGAGGCCTGCAGAGGGCGGGGGCTGGTGCGAATGGGGAAAGCATCTTGGGGCGCGAAAGTAGTGGTGGGCGTTTAACCCAGCCATGTAGGATACGGAAGGGGCGGCGAAAGAGTCACTGGTGATTCTCGTTTGGTCGGGTGGGATCGGCCTATGCCGTGCTGTGGTCTCGCGTGCGGCTTTCTCGACCCCGAGAAAGCAAAGAAGGGCGGGGGGTGGGGTGGGTGGGGGGGGAGGAAGGATGTTGAGCTGAGGAATAACAGAACTTT
>FN649735.1:3617145-3666171 GCA_000310025.1 Ectocarpus siliculosus
CGGGGGGGGGGGGGGGGGGGGTCGTACTAATGTTTTGCATCATACATTAACGGTCACCGCAACACATAGTGCTTGTTTCTGGATAACAGACGCAGACCTGAATCAGCGCATGTACAAACCAACAACAACACGGCCAAATACCAGCGGTATATGCAAAACATCTCGGGTACGCGATGCCCGCACACGCCATCGTGCGATGATACGTTGTTCCTGCATGTGCTGGGGTGTACTCATGTAAAAGCATGCCGTACAGTAGTCGTTTGCCATTGGCCTCGCATCCCTACAGCGCCGGCACGGACCGATACGCCGGGTTCTCGCCGGCCCAGGCTACACGCTTCACAAGGATAAGCCAGAAGCTAATAGTGTCATCATCCTTGCGTTTGGGTGGGGGGGGGCGGGGCTCAGCTACGGTCGTGATTCCGATACAAGAGGGAGGGTACCTTACAAGACGGGGCTCCGAGATTAGAGGGTCGAAATCGCATGTCACGAATTCGCCGCTTTAGTAGAGTTGGGTACTCCCTTATTCCGTTATAAGAGGGGGCTCCGATATGAGAGGGTCGAGTGCCTTCGTCACACCACCCTATTATATCGGAGAACCTACCATGCATACTTCTCCCTTGGTCGCCCTTTTACCCTTACCCTTGCCTTTTACCCTTACCCTTGCCTTTTACCCTTACCCTTGCCTTTTACCCTTACCCTTGCCTTTTACCCTTACCCTTGCCTTTTACCCTTACCCTTGCCTTTTACCCTTACCCTTGCCCTTTTACCCTTACCCTTGCCCTTTTACCCTTACCCTTACCCTTACCCTTACCCTTGCCCTTTTACCCTTAACCTTACCCTTACCCTTACCCTTACCTCGTAGCTGGTGACGACGACGGGAAAGCACGACGATCTCGCCAACCTTGGCTTCATCACCGTCCGGCGCAGTTCACTCCTGCCACCCAAAGTAAAGGAACACCCGGCCAAAAAATGCACAACAAGACAAAACGAAAAGAAACGAAAATCCTGTTCAACAAATACGGTTGCGTGTTGCCATATGTTTTCTAGACGTCCACGAACTATGAGCACTGGACTTGCATTTTTTTTTTTCACATGTCGCTGACATGCTTGGAAGCACCAGACGGTGTCACGCACAGACGGGAGGGTGGCCGAGTGTGGGTGTTGGCACGGCCGTAGCAGCAAACCGCGACGACAAGAGACCAGTTCAATTGCCTCAACGTATCACTTCTCTGGGTGCTTCGACGACACAGGATCTACCCTCCTCATTATGTAGACACTGCTGTCAAAGCCTGATAACCCGTCACAGGGGGTCCCCCGACATCACCCGCGCATGAAAAAAAGGGTCCATCTTTGGCCATGCCCCTGGTACACGTGCAGCTTCTCATTGTCTTTACAGTGGATGCTAATGTGCCCTCAACGACACCAACAGTCGTGCTCATGGCGGACGTTACAGCAAAAAGGTGAGAACGGAGTAAAAGCGCGTGAAAACTAGCTGCGTGCAAGGAGAAGATCGCCGCGACCGGAAAACATAAACGAAAAACACGAACACACATACACACACAACCGCACCAAGACTCACGTCTTTTCATTGGTCAGCCGGTTGGCGCGGTCGATCCCAAAAAAAAAACAAACACACACACACACACGGACGGCTTTTCATTGGTCAGCCGGTTAGCGCGGTCGATGTAACTACTTAACAAAACACACACACACACACACAGGTGTTCGGCATGCTTCCGTGAAGGCATCATCGCTTATTATGTGCCGCGGAACACACCACACCCACCTGTGGTCCTTAGAGCCGTGGTACAAGATCACGTCCACAGCGGGAAGCCACTTCTGGAACTCCTTGACCCAGTTCGGGAGGGTGGCGAGAGGCGCCGTTACGAGGAACGGTCCGTTAACGCCTTTCGAGCGAAGGTGGGCGATCAAGGCTATCACCTGTTGATAGCACAGGCGCCGCAGATTGTACATGTGTTAAGGGAGGGGGGGACGTCACGCACAATAGTTCGTTGGTCGTGCGCACCACAACGGAATAAGACACAAAAAAAATCGAGCGCAAGAGAAGGGAGGCGTTAAAAACGAGAGGCACGAGAGCATCCTTCCGAATAGTGTGTCAAGGCCAAGGCCAGGCAGTCGGTGCATGGGGGGGGGCGAGCAGAGCAGCTACAGGCAAAGGCGGTGCCCTCACAGAACGGAGACGACTACGAGTGGAAAACACCGACAACCACACGACAAGTTTCTTGCCGTTTCAAACCAATGGTGATACAGCGGTAGTGGGCCCTATGTGGCCAGCATAAGAGGGGCGAAATCTCGTGGCATGGATCGAACAGCCAAATGGTTTCACAGGCCTGCAACAGGGGGGGGGGGAATCGGCCTGGCACATACCCGCCCCAAATTGAGCCCACAAATGCTGTACATAAACATCACAGCACCTAACGATAACCCGAGTCCAATCGGCCAATGCGGCAGTGGATACATAAGTACCGCGCCGCGGAACGCAGGATACCTACCGGCACAACTAATCCGACGCGGATTGGAATGGAATGGGACGGAATGCACTATTTCGCTGCCGGACGTACCGCACCGCGGAACGCAGGATCCCCACCGCCACAAATAATCCGACGCGGAATGTAATGGAACGGGATGAACTACCGCGACGCGGAACACAGGATACCTCCCGCCACACCCAATCCGACTCGGAATGGAATGGAACGGGACGGAATAGACGTCGTGTCGGCAGCAACTCGCCTGGATGGTCTTGCCCAGCCCCATCTCGTCCGCCAAGATCCCGCTCAGCCCGTTCTCGTAGAGGGTGACCAGCCACCGCAAACCTTCCAGCTGGTACGGCTTCAGGGTCCCTCCCACCAGGTTCGAAGGCTGTACAATACGCATGGAGCATATTGTAGAATGATGGGTACAACACCGGGTCAGTCGTCGTCGTCAGCAGCAGCAGCAGCAGCAGCAGCAGCAGCAGCAGCAGCAGAAGCAACACCACCATCACAACCAAGATTTTTTCCCCTTCCGTCCCGGCGCTGATTCACGACGGAGACAACGCTGAATCTCCAAACCAAAAAACGCGAAACACTGTTGACAACGAACAAACACCCACGCACCTGTCGGAATGAGCCGTCATCCTTCTCCCTAGCAGCGGCCTCTTCCTTCGCCTTCTTCATCTTGCTAGCCGCTGAACTGAAGGCGTTGCCGCCGGACGACTTGCCCTTTTTACCCCTGCACACCCCACCCAATCAACAGACAGGTGCCGACGTGCCGAACAAGAAACAGGGTGGTCAACTTGCGTTACACGAAAGAAGCGTGTGCACGGATACATACCAACACAAACCAACAACCAAAGATGCCCGATCAAGAAAAAGGTGGTCAACTTGCGATACACGATGGCACGTGTGCATGGACCCACACCCCAACACAACCAACAGCCACGCGCCCAAACAATAAACAGCGTGGTCATCTTGCGATACAACGATGAAATATGTGAGTACATAAATTGTGACCCCGGCTGATACCCCAAAACAATGGCATCGGGGGAGGCGGTGATGCCTTGAGGGGGGGGGTGTACTCATAGTCGTGCATGCCGTAGTCGTTTGACCATTGACCTCGCATCCCTACAAAGCCGGGACGGAGCACGCCGGGTTCTCACCGGACCAGGCTCTCACATCACCAAGCGCGAAGCGCCGTGAGGTATTTGGCGAGTCGCATGAAGGGTGAGCTGCATCCTGCTAAGGGTGTTCGGCATCTTGTGCTTACTTCCTTGCGTACGGATGACAGCTACGTATGACTTAATTTATTTTCTGGTGCTTTCACTTCCAGAGACAGTTGTGAGCACTGTGTAACTGCCTCGAGGAAGCTTGACCATTTTAACACAACGTGGTACGATCATCCCCCGTTGCGCGGAGTGAGGTTTCTCGACCCCGCACAACATGATCTACTCGACCACCATTATGGTTACCGCCAAAAAAAAAACCGAGGTAAAAAAAAAAAACGGTAACCTGGTTGCCGAGTTCACGGAGTGAATTGGCTTGTTTTACAACGTCGTTGCCAAGCGACGAAAACCCAACCCCGATGACAAACACCGGGAAGGGATGCCTTGAGGGGGGGGGGGTAGAAACAGCTGCTTAAGGGAGGGAGCGGGGACAAAAATAATACGGATATACAGCTGCACCCTTCGGGAACGGCGGCACCAGCGACAACTCCAACAACAACATTGACAGCCAGTAGCATCACCAATCGTCGTGGAGCGAAGGGTACTCGGCAGAAAAACCAATAAGTTCCATTCCGCGCGAGGCCAAAACACCACCATCATCAAGCCAAGCACGGAAACATGAACAGTCACCTCAGCCGCATCACCAGCATCACCACTACCAGCACCAGCATCAGCCCCAAGCAAAGAACGGAAACATGAAAACTCACTTCACCTCCACCACCACCACCATCACCGCACTATAGCGTGCACCCACACTGCTGTTCCATGTATTAACCCATCTTGATCATCCCATCCGTGCCAACCACTTTCACCCGGACAATACCGGGCACCGGTACTAATAGAGGGCCGCCGACTGTAACCCCCAACGCAGCAGCATCAGCCGAGGATAGGACACGACACGACAGGACAGGACAGGACAGGACAGGACAGGACGATGAAGAGACACATACCGAGAGGACGGCGAACGCTTCCCAGGAGACCTCTTCTTGCCGCCGCGCCCTCTCCCGCTACCGGCTCCGTCGTCCTCGTTTTCCTGCTTGGCAGCAGCGTCCTCGTTTTCCCCCTTCTCGTCTTCCTCTTTCGTGAGTGCGATTGGCCGACTCGCCTCTACGTCCATCTGCACACCAAAAGCAGAGCGAAATACAAGAAAGAAAAGGATATTGAAGATATTTTCGTGTGACATGGTCTCCGGGCGATTGGTCGCTTCTCTACGTCATTCTGCACACCAAGAAGAGAAACACGTAGATGTTGTCGTTATTTCGTTGTTACATGGTCATCGGTGCTATTGGTCGACTCGAAACTACATCCATCTGCACACCAAAAGCAGAGCAAAATACAACAAGTAGATACTGCTGTAGTTATTTTCTGTTGACACGGTCTTGGGGTGCGATTCATCGACTCGCTTCTACGTCCATCCGGACACCAACCAAAGAGAAAAACACACTGCGTCACGTTCTTGATACACAGAACTACATTGTTTTTTATCCTGATCAGCGCCTGTGGATGACAGGTATACAGCACGAGTCAGGGTTCACGCGGACATATTCAAAGAATATTCGAGTAGATATTGTTCTTGTGACATGGTAATAGTTTTCCTCACGAAGATCTAACACCGTCCAACTCGTGGAGTCCTCATGGTTCAACATGAACTTTCAACACCTGTTCGGGATCACAAGTTATTTGCAACGGTAGGATTCAACCGTTCCTTGGACGCGTTCCGAGAACTTCACGAGACCCCCGAGGTAAGAAGGAACGAAAGAACTTAAGAAAAGCCTTGCCCGAGACGGATCAGGCGGGCGCCAGACCAAAACAGGTGGTACAGGAAGACAAAGACAAATGGTTGGCCACAGGAAGAAGAAACAGAACGTTCTTCATACATACCGAAGCGCCAGGTAAAAGGCAAAGGTGCTCTCTGCCTCTCTTCGGCGTGCAAACCACCTGCTGCTCAATAACGCAGATCCCCAGCAACAAAAACTTGACACCCTGCAACACGCAATGATCGATGTGCCCCCTGACGTGACTGCTGCTGCAGACGACCTCACCTGCGACTGTCGAATGAACATCGAGTACTGCTCCGCCTTGCACAGGAGCGACGCCAGCTGCGCCTGCCTCGCACCCCCCCCGGAATTTTCGCTATTCTCCGCTACGCCCCCCCTCCCCGCCGGCGACGACGCTTCCTTTTCGGGGGCGGAACTCCCTTCCTTGCCGCCGCTCTTGCCATTGGTGGCGGTGGCAGTGTTTGACGGTCTCGCGGAGGCGTTGCTGTTCTCGTCGGTTACGCCGTCGGCGCGGACGAGGAGCATTCCCGCCTGCTTGCGGCGTTCTTCCTGTGATTAAAAAAAAAAAAGGGACGAAAACAATGCAGATGGCGGGGTGGTCGGGAAGAGCAGTTTCGTGGATCATTTGGTTTCCGGCACACCCTCGGAGTATTCGCACTTTACAACTCGATCCAGGGGGCGCCGCTGCGAAACCAACGGTACCCCCGCACCAACAGCAGCGCCACAGAAGAAGATTCTCCTTGGCCACCATACACGCGCACTCGCTCACACCAGCTGATGACGACGGAGCGAGCGGCTGAACCCGCCTTCGTTCTTGGCTGACGGTTTTTCTTCTTCTGCTGACGCACCCTTGAACAAAAACGCAGGTTTCCCTTGCTTCGTCAGTCAAATCTTTCGCATGATTGCGCCGCAGTAGGGGCGCACGGGCTGTGTCTCTCTCACCTCGGTCAGCGTCTCGTCCTGCTGGACCTGGTTGGCGGCCATCTGCAGCAGCGCGGGCACCTTTTTCTCTCCCTTCCCGTCGTCACCACCACCAGCCCCCCCCTCCTCAACCTCGGTGTTGGCCGCCTCGAGCTCTTGCCACTCCTGCATGAACGATCGGGGAGAGACCGGGAGGCGGGGGGGTGTACTGATGTAAACGCATGCCGTAGTCGTTAGACCATCACCATTTGACCGAGGCGCGCTCGCGGGGGGTGGTACGCACTTGCGAGAATCCTAGGGCGCTTGCTGACGTCATATCTCGTATTCTTACCCTTCGGACAAGAATGGAATTTGTTGCGTTTTTTTTGGTACTCTTAATTATGTTTTTCATGCCTTAGGGATTAGACCATTGACCACGCGTCCTCGAGAGGACGGAGCACTGCTGCTCGATTTTTTTTTTTTGGGGGGGGGTGATAAAAACTAACCAGCTGTTCATTCCCACCTTTTCCGCTTCCTTCTGCGCATCCTCGAGCCTCTTCCCCTCCATCACGTCCGCGGCCTGGGCCAGCTCCGACACCGTCTGGGGTGACGCAGACTTTGCCTTGGGGGCACCCTGCACAATGATCCAAACACGTGAATGGTTATTAAGATTCGCACGCGTCAGTTCAACAAAAAAGCAGAAAGTGGATGAACCGACACAAGGCCGGCCGTAGCTTGAAAGCTTGGACGAAGACGCAGACTTTGCCTTGGGGGGTGTAAGCCTGCACCATGATCCAAAGAAACGTGAAAGATAACACGAGGGTTCATGCGCGTCAGCAACACCGGCAGCAACAAAAAAGAGTGAAGGGACCGACACAAGTCTTGCGGTAGCTGTACGCCCCGCATGAAATGTAATGGCTCAGTTTTCATCTTGATAACTGCTGAACCACATGTCTAGTTTCATCGAATAGCTTTGCTCCCTGCGACATAGTCGGGGTGAATATACTACCGGTGCGCTCTTCTTCCTGAAAGAAATGTATCGCCGCTTTTGTTCATATGGGCTACTACAAATACTGCTGTAGAAGCTGATTTCGTGCAGGCGCACCGAGAATTTTGGTCTCTGCCTCCTTGGGAGCTGGGAGCGTCGCGGACACCATCAGATGGGAGGTTCCCTATCGCAGCCGACTACAGATTGATACAATAGTTTCGCACGGCAACACGTATTTGGAGTGGGGGAGGCAAAGCACGCAGGTCATTTTCGCGTTTATGTCGGTCAAATTTTAATTTAATTAATCCGGCATGTATCGCACGGTTCGTGTACGTAGTGATGGAAGGGCGAACGACACGAACAAGAAATTTCTGCGATGCATGAGAAAAGAAGGCCATTCGGGACAAAATCAGTAAAACAAAAAAGAGTTGTCGAAAACGAGACTACTGCTGCTGTTGTTGCCAACCGAGTGGCGTTTTTTTCCGTCTATACTGAAAACACAGCAGCCGCATGCACGTGCGTGGGCCCACTGCTGCGCAGCTGTGCAGTCCAATCACTGGTCCATGAAGACACAGTGGGTGCGTGTAACTGCTAGTGCTTTGACCTCGATATTGCGGTTAGAGAGTCACAGGAGTAGTCCCGACAAAATCCAAGCGAGAGATGAGCGAGGCTGCAAGGAGGGGAGCGACGAATTCCGGGTTGCTAAGCGGCCGCTACAAAACGCGCGCTCTTTGACGATAGAAAGGAACCGCACGTTCGCCAAAGGTCTCTCTGGCGCGCCATCAAGTGTAACATTACCGCCGTATTGGGTACATGACACCGAGTTTGCCTTTGGTCTTAAGTTGCACACACTTGCTGTACCGCAGTTCAAGTACACACGCCTGCTGTGGATCATGGACACGTCAGACTTGTCGTAGGCTCGCTGCAGTGATGAGCAAGAAGATCCGCACAAATCAAAATATGGAGGCCACACAGCAATGACGACGATACATACAGGCCACAACCGTACTCTGCACATCATCTGGCTCTCTGTCTCTCTCTATGAGGGTGGCCACGACACGCCGAGCTCAATCGTGAGGTTGTCTTGTCCTTTTGGACACTGATGGTTGGATTGTCGTCGACACCTGGAGAGCGATTCGCTGTCCTTTGCCGCCGAAGAAGATTTCACGTGCTGCAGCCAGCCTCGCTGCCACCGGTAGCATGTTTCATCGAGTTTCTCCGCCGGTAGACTAAGACGGCGGAGCGAGGCTCTCCAGCAAGGTCTCTCCCGTGTGCACACCTACGACTATTTACTGCTGTACTGTAGGTGTCGCGAGGGAGAGAGGCGTGGGCCGGTCGACCGAGGTCGCATGCAGCAGGATTTCAAAACACACAAAATATCGATGCTCTCTCTCTCCGGAGGACGTTCGTTTTCTTGGGATCAGTCAGCCGAACCATGGCAGGAAACAGCTTACCTCAGGCTTGGCCTTGCCAGGACTCTTGCGTCTGCCCTGTGCTTTCGCCGTGATCACCATTCTCCAAACACACGCCGACCGCACGGAACACAAATTTGGATGGGAGCGCGCGCCTAAAGCTCTCTGAATCGCCCGCACAGACACAGGCCCGTTTCCTTCAGGTAAGGGGAAAGCTGAGTCCAAAAGCAGCGGCTTGTCGAGCTGCAAGAGAGATCAATCGACCAAAAAAGCCAGTAGACCAGCCACCTCGCAAGAAGAAAAGCTGCTGTGCGCTGTGCACTGCTGCTCGCTGACGGTCGATGTGGTCGATGTACGGCGGTCGAACAGATTTTAAAAAAACCAAGCCAGGGTGTTCCACAACAAAACATTATTACACGGGGGTTGGTCGTCATGATCCCCCCCCATAGCGCACAGCGAAAAGGGGGAAAGGCCGCACACGCGTGAGAAAGGGATACACAGCGAAGATCGACTGGGAGGAATGATGTCTGCATGTGGGCGTCAGTGGCTTCTCGGCCTGATCTTGACGGTGGGGTCTTCCATCAAGCCGTCATCAGCTTGGGTCATCGGCCCAACGGCAGCACGGTCACATGTGACGCATCGACAGCAGAGAGCTACCGCAACGGGCAGGAGCAGTGGCAGCAGCATCACAACGATGCGAGCGACTCCTTCCCCCGGTGGCGATGACGATACTGCTGGCATTCCCGCGTCGATGTCACGCGGAGAATGGCTGCGAGTCGGTGCCAGCCTTGCAGCAATGGCGCCGGTGTTTGCCCTCGGCAAGGAAGACGCGTCGGCAGCAACATCATCAGGTATACGCACCTACGTACATACATATATCGCCGTCCGTGCACATGTAGTCTATGTACACAAGTGATACCGCCAGCAGCGAAAACGGGTGCTACGGCAGTACTCAGCCATGGACATTTTCTACAAATCGTTGCCTGTTGCTGTTTTCTCCTCGACCTTCTGTGTAAACTTCAAAGTCAGCCCGCCCAGCCAGGCAAGCCAAACGGAGTTTGAGCCCGTTCGCCTTCATACAGCAGTATCGAAGTTGTAGATGTGCATATTGTTGGCTAGAGTGAATGGGTGCGGGGTCGACCTTGTTTCCTTCGGTGGTCCCACGTTTCCCCCGTCTACACGCCCCGGACATAAGCAGAGTACCGATGAGTTCGTGTGGTTGCCTTCGAAGCGTGCGCTACGACAGCAGTAGTTTGTCTCCCGTCTCTTCAACGACCAAATGTGTACTGTGCGTGTTTTTCGTCAACGCCTTCCTGTCAGATGTGACCGTGCTTGGAGCTGGTGGGAAGACCGGACGGGAGTGCGTGGAGTACCTCGCCTCGAAAGGGACAGGCGAGTCGCACAGTTTGCTGATGTGCAATGACTCTCAATGCGAGCGATGCAGCGCTACGACCGTAGGTTGCATGATCCCTGATGAACCGAAGTTCAAACCTCTCTTGTTCCACGACGAAGAGGATGCCGAAATCAAATGAGGGTTTTTCGGAAAACTCTTAAGAAGACGGTTCCAACGCCGCCTTTTTTCCGACGCCGTACTTGTAGCTGCTGTGTTCCTTACGAGCTTTGAAAATCGGTCCAAGAGTTGTGTATCTCATGCAACCTACAGTATACAGGTGTAATCAATTTTTAGTTTTGTTCCGCAGATGGGAATGCTGCTCTTCTTATGATAAACGTTGTGAAGGTTGCGGTTTGTCGGTGAGCATCCGTAGCTGTTATCCACCTGAGGAGCTTTGTATGGTACGGAAAATAGGATGCAGTCCTATATGGCGGAAGTGTTATCGACCCAAACCCGCCGCCTTTACCAACATCCAGAATTTTGACTGTATCATTGGTTATGATGTGTACAATTGGTGTATACAGGGGTGAGGGCGGTGGCGAGGAGCTTAACTAACAAAGAAGGGGAGCCATTAGCCTTTACGACAACCAAGGGGATTACGATGGAGACGGCGGACGTCACTGTGCCCAGCTCGCTGCCCGGGGTCATCAAAGGGTGAGCTAAAACGGCACAACCGGGGCTCAAATTGCGAGTAACCATCGTGCCCACGACACGCAACAAAAACTGATAACAGCGGATGCATTGCTTGATCCTGCAGTTATCGATGGAGAGTTCACACTTACTTTCAGTATGTGCTTGAGGTCATGGGTGTACTTTTAGATGATTGTGTCAAGTAGGGTTCGATAGCGATCGTTCACAGGGCACTTTAACAGAAAAATGGTCGTCTCACTGCTTGTTGTCAGAAAGCTTTTATGTGGTTGTGTTGGAGTGTTTACTTGCAGATGGAAATACATTGTTCTGCATCTTTTCCAGAGTCATGCATGTTGCTTGGAAGTCAGATTTTTTCCTGTTGCGTCTGACGTGTTGTGTGCCCCCTCCCCCCCCCCCCCGTCACAACAGGGCGTCCGCTGTGATCTTCGCTTCCTCGGCTAGCAAACAGGGAGGGTCGGCGAAGGCAGTTGACTACGAAGGCAAGGTCTTCGCCGAGAATTCGCCGCACCGGTATCCCATAAAAAAAAACTACAAAATGCTACAGCCACTACTGGAGTACGCGATGGGGAAACAACAGTTTATCCATGTGCTCTTGCTGCTGTCAAACGCATTTGACAGGTGTTGTGAACGTCGCTAAGGCTTGCCTGGAAGCGAAGGTGCCGCGGCTGGTTGTGGTGTCTTCAGGTGGCGTGGCTACCCCGGAGTCGTCCATCTACAAGTTCCTCAACCTCTTCGGAGAGGTACATGTTTTTTTGTAGTCCCGCGCAACGGAAAATATTATCAGCAGTTTCGTACCAGGTTGTTTCAGAGAGGATGGCCTGTTTCTGCTTTGTCCTTCCATTGATTCCGAAAACGACCCCAGAAAGTGCTATTTAATTAAAACGTTGATCACATCGCAAATTTACCAAGGGTGGGTTGCGGTCCGTGAGCCTGTCTTCATGGTTATACTTATTTTTTCGTAACATCAAAGCGCGCGCAAGACCAATATGACGGCAGCAGTGTCGACTACTGTGCAGCGAGTACAGGTCAGCGTGCGCTGTCTAACCCTCCGTACCGCTGCACGTTATTGCGCTTCCACGACTCGGGCGTGTGAAACGTTTTTTCCGCACCGGACTGGGCCTCCACGTTCCACCTTCACCGCCGCGGAAACGAACCGTATATACAGATCATGTCGTGGAAGATACAGGGGGAGGATCAGGTACGCCTCTCTTGTGCATCGAGCATGCTGACTTGGAGCCTTTAGTCACCGTCGTAGCGCTGGTTGGGCCGGCATCTCTTACGTTTCACATGTGGCTGTCACACTTGGTTCCGTTTGGGCAGGGTCGCTTTCTGACCTTGAACCGATTGTTGCTGAAATCGGCGTTGTTCAAGTCCTGCATAGTGCTGTGTTGGAGCACGAATAGTTGCGACCTCCTAATCTCCGCTTGGTGAGAATCCTAACACGCACTGCCGTTTCATGCGATCTCCACCTGCCACGGGCAGCTGCGGTCTATGTACGCCGCGCAGGACGTATGCCACTACACGATCGTCAGGCCCGGCGGTGAGAGAACTCCGTCCTACCGTAGAGCCTCTCTGATTGGCCTATCACATTGCTACACTGTGATGGGATCGTCCTCGCTGTCTGTTTCTTCTGTGTCAGCCGAGCCAGATAGTTGTGTATATTCTCACCCCCTGCTATTCTGGCCGTGAGAGGGTGTCTGTGCGGTTAGTTGTTTAGATTGCATCTTCCTGTTGAGTGTTCTTCAGTGAAGTGAAGCTCGACCGCAGCCTCAACGCCTGTCGCTGCTGCTGCGTGTCGATCAACGCCTCAGGCCTTACGTTAGACCCTCCAAGGGGTGTCGGAGCCATCGAGCTCAACCAGGGGGACACTAAGAGTGGCCGCATCGCGCGGGCAGACGTGGCGCGCGTTTGCGTCGAGTCCATCTACAGGTGCTGTTTGATATCCGCCACTCTTGACTACATTTAGAGCTAAGAAGAACGGCAGAAATCGGCAGTCTTCCATGAACATCAACCTTTTTTTGTTTTCGTTGATTGACTCGCGGTCAGGCTGACTGCCAGGTACGTGTCGCGGCAAGTTCAAGGACAGAACCTGGCCGAAAATCTGGATCACCCGAGCAGTCCTATCGTTGATAAATTTCAGACTGATTGACACAGGCTGTTTAGAGTTGCTGATGTTGTGGACCGTCTGCGCTCGTGATGCAGTAGGGGTCTCGAGTCTTTGTAGCAGTTCTTGCAGTCGTGACCCCCATGTTGAGACTAAACTGTCCGAACCGCTTCGTCATTACGTCATATCGACTACCCAGCCGGAACGCGGAGGACTGCACCCTGGAGTGCTACTACAAGGTGAAGGAGTTGGTCCTACTTTTTACCTTAACGTCGTTTCTCTTCCAGTCCAGGGATGGCAAGCTTTCGAAACACTGCCCGTTCTTTCGCCATGGACGATGAACCGAAAATTACTTCGAAATGCCAATGCCACTTCGGTCCCTAACTCTGTTCTTGAAAACAGCGGGTGCATCCTGTGCGCGTGCGCAGATCGTTTTCGTCCATGGACCCTATGGATGGCTGTTCTAGGTGGTGGGGCGTGTAGGGTGCACTTGATTTTTCTTGCCTGACCCATCAGTTAGTCTCGTGAGGAAGTCAAGGCAGACTTGGCAAACCAGCTGACGCTTTCGTATGGGAGTCAAAAGGTGTACCTGCTAGACCAAGGATACCTAATCGCCTTCCGTATGCACCTGGATTTCATGAGTGCATCACGTTATATGCAGCTGCATGTAGTAGCCTGTCTCATCTGACGTGACACACAAGCTCCTGCACTCGCGGCAAAATATCGTATACTCCCCCGTGCACGTGGGTCGTGTTGAACACGCCGGACTGGTGTGTCACGCCCCCCCCCCTGCACTCTTTTGTTTCTCTCCGCGGTCCCCTTGCAGGACACTGCCAAACCGCTTGCGGCCGTGGGTGTTTCCAACATCCTGAAGCAGAAAACGTGAGTTTCGCCGTAATATGGGACAATAGTATTCATGGTACTGAGCAACCTCTGTTGCCAACGTTTGCCCTTGCCATGGTGTACCACAACACCTTTGTCATGTATCCACACCACGACAACGCTCTGCCCGCTTGGCGTCGTTCATGACAGGGACGACACCGCAAAGTCTTTCGGTACCGAGAGCACCGGCGACACGTGGGACGCCCTGTTTTCCGGGTTGAAGCACGACGCATAGGAACCCGGAAAAAGTACGTGCTGGGACGTGGGCAACGTTGGCTGGACATCCAGTTGGTTAACATCCAGAGCATGATTATTTCGTGACTCAAAGAACTTGTGTGCGACCTTAGAGGCTAGGCATAGAGATACCAGGACAGAACACGTTGGGCTTGGGCGGCGGAGAAAGGAAGAACGCTCGACGTGTCCATCAGTGCACCCCAGCATGTAAATTGAAGTGTTGAAATCCATCGCGGGACTGTTGCTGTGTTGCTGCAATGTATGGGACACCGGTTCCCAACCTATACTACAAGCTAGGGAGCATTCCGCGTGATGATTCTACGCACTCATACAACAACATCCACCGCTACAGCATGAAACGCAGCTCTTGTTAGGCTGCTAGATTCCTCGACTCTCTTGCACGTCGTGCATCACACTCCTTGACCACAGCAAGATGAGGCCGGAGCAAACAAATGGCAAGCCCCCGTACTCTTCTATGCCATATGGCGCGGCAGATATTCTGCAGTAAAACCATTTTTTCACCAAGAGCACATGCAGGGACATGCGAATCCTGGTCAACGTCCCCCAAAATCACAGAAAACCGTGGGAAACGCCAACGTCGGAATCCTTCTTAGACATTGCCTGACTCAAAACCAAATTCTTCACAAGCTGTGATCCTGAAGAACACTCCTGCACTACTTGCAGTTCGTCGGTTTACTGCCGCCGCCAACCCAGTGTCCCTCTGCGCTTCGTTCGAACTCCTACGCATGCACAAAGAAACAGACCAGACCATACTGCTAACGTCAACGCACACCTCTCGGAAAGTGCTACTAGAGCAGTAGAAATTCCGCACGTCCCCTACAAGACACCAAACTCCTGCACACGCGTGACCTCGTTGGACACTCCGAAACACCGCATGCATACGCACTGTCCTGGCTAACGCCCAGACGAGCGCGTAAATACTCTTGGTAAAAAAAAAACAGCCCGGGACGACAGTCCCCCGGGCGACAACGAATTCTCTTTTTTTCTATTGGAGGGATCACCCAGAGTCAAAAACTTTGCGGCACAGCATAAAGGCCGCACAACTCGGATTATCATACAATGCTTGTCGGCAAGAGCACAGTGGGCGTGCTTGTTGATGGTGAGGGGTTCAACATGAAAAGGGGCAAGGCAGCAAATGTTGCTACAATATGGACAGACGTCAGGCCACCAAAACCAAGACGCAACACCCCGGGGTGAAGTCAGAGATCGCCGGGTGATACACGAAAAAATGTCCCTGCTGCGTTGTTATGACCGGAAGCGTTGCGGTACGTGACGGCGTGCTTTGCGTACATAAAGCAGTCTACCGGTGCCCTCTCGGGACGTCGCAATGTTTTTCGGGGGGGCGTTCTCGACCCCGAGGGAGGTACGGACCTGAAAACAGCCGGTGGGTCAGCCTCCTCGATTTCACGCGTCGTACATGCCACAGACTATAATAAGAATCAAGGGTATGCGGAAGAAATCCGCCCGCTACAACACATGTGTCATGTACGAGGTGCCAGAGGGAACGAGCGCTGCATCAGAATTTCGGTTCGAAGGCCCTCAGTCATCGTACAAGGGCATCGCCTCATCTTGTGCAGAATGGCGTGCTCTCTCGTTGGCGTGCTGCTGCCGGACCAATTTCTTCGAGTGGGGATCGACTTGAGCAAGGTCCCTCCTTTGTTCGCCGAATCTGCGGTCTTCCTTCTCCTCACTGTCCTCTTAGTGCCCGTTCTCACCGACTGTCTTTCCGCGCAGCGTGTTGGATACCTCGGTGCGAGTCTGGATGGGCGCGGAGGGCGTTGTTAATTCTCAATCCCTGATAGTGGGTTTCGTACAGTTTTCCATAAAGCCTCCACCGATGAGCTTGGAACATTTTCCCACATGACATGAAATGTTGCGTACGCTGTCTATGTACATAGCTTGTATATACCACCTATCATTTACTTGTACCTCCAAGTCTCGGGAACAAGAAGAAACTCAGCGTTGGAAACACAGCATACCGAATGCGCATGTCGCAGCCGTGTAGTGCGGCTCACGAAAGTCCATCGGTCTCTGCCCGTGGTACCGCCCGCATACGCACAGATGTTCTGAAACACATCCCAGCAGGTGATGTAATGGTGTTTGGTGTGGAAGTGTTTACCCTCGCTTCCCTTGGTTGGGTCCTTGCTTGGGCGAAGGGCCGTTATATTGGAACGGCCATTTTTTAATATCTTTTGTGGGTAGATCATGTCCGCTGACGCGTTGCTGTTGATCGGATCTGTCGCGACGTCACCCTAACAATGGTGCAAAAGCCTCGTGTTGTCCCATATTTAGTTTCATATATGTTCACGGACAAGGAAAACATGACTCTTCGGGTCGCACCTTCTTGTTGCGGGCGTCAAGATACTCTTGCAGTTCCCCACCCAGGCCATGGCGAGTCGACTCTTCCCTTCCGCCCTCACCTCCCCAGCTCGCACCGATAGCGCCGGCCCAGTTGAAAGCCTTGGCCGGGGATCCGCCTTTTTCTTTTCCGTTGACCTCCCAAGCTTGGTCGTGCTCGCGGTTGTACTTTTGTCGCCGTTTCTCTTGCTTCTCCCTGGCTTCGTTCACCTCTCGGAGGTGCTTCTTGCACTGGATGGTCAGGTGCGGGCCCAACCCTTTCCACTGCTTATCGTGCTTGCGCTGGACTCTCGCGGCTTGAACCGCGCCGCACAGAGGGTGGAACCTGCCGCGGGTTTGCAGTGACACGACAGCGCGGGAAAATCCCCCAAAAAATTGGATTACTTTTGCCCCGTCCTGCTTTGCATGTACTCCTGTAGACCACCCCATCCAACCTCACCCCCCCTTCTGTCGTGCTCTGTGGCTTCCTCTCCGTTTCACTCATTCGAGGCTGTCGCGTGGTGTAGAGAATTTCGGTCCGCCGCACCTACCTCGCACTGCAACCTTCGTGCTCACAGCATCCGACCACACCGCCTGGGCGGTCGCACTCGTGGCAGTGCCGCTTCTGTTTCGCCCGAGCAAGAGCTCCAACTACGCCCGTCGGGGGTACATAGTTTCCGGCTGCAAACAGGGGGAAAAGTCACATTGGGGGAGAGGGCGAGAACGTCTACGTATCGGGCCCTGGCAATAATTGTGCAATTTGCACCGCCAGAACGGCGCGCTGACACTGTGATCGCTGAGGCTACTCAGGCTCTCCCCGAAAATAACTTCATTTTAGACAGTGGAATATCCTTACGTAAGAATGCCGACTACGATCAACAGTTGTGAAAAAAAAAATGGTGACCAGCTGCGGGAGTTGGCGATTCGAAACTACGAGTTCCACGTCGGGCTTTTCTCCATTGTTCGCTCTTTTCCTCAAGAAGCACCTTCGAGATCAGCTCTTGTGCAGTCAGCACTGGCTAGGCCTGCCAAGTAGACTGGCATAGCGGGAGGGAAAGGCAACAACTGTTGAGACGAACAGACCTTCGTCGAAGTCCGACGGGACTTTTGCATCCTGGACGGCTTTCTTGAAGCACAGGTAGTGCACAAAATTGCCCTCGTGCGTCGGGATCATGGCGTAGGACTTTGCCGGGGTGATGAAATAGGACTTTGCGTCTCGGCCCTTTCGTCGGCAAATCAGGCACCTGTCGTAGGGAGAACAATAGATGACAAGATGGCCACAAGAGACGACAAAAACAAAACGGAAACAGCTTCCTTCTTCCAAAAATAAGCCGTGGTAGTCTGCACTCTCCATACAGAACGTACAACCCCATCGCTACTCCCTGTAGTGTTGGTACAGCAGGGTTCAAATTCTTGTGTTCGTGTAATGTGAGCCCTAAAGCTCTCAAAAAACCAATGGGCACGTGGACTGGACGTCGGCGCGCGAGGTTTGGTTCCCTCGGCGAAAAGCGTACCGGCGCTCCTCACAGGGCACTACGTTGACCTCGCGACAGGCGTTGCACACAAAGCTTCCGTGCTCCCTCCGGACGCTCTTCGACACCACGGGGTAGCAACTCTCGTGAACTGCCGTGTTGCAGTCGTCCCTTTACCAATGCGTTTGTGGTCCATCCATCCATTCCGGTGTAGAGGAGCGCAAGGACGGGGCGCGTTGCAAACTTAGTTTGGAATCCACACAAGCAAATATCCCCTGCCAGCCGGATATGCATAGCAAAACCCAGATCCAGGAGCGCTGGCTGAGGATGGAGACACGTCGTGCCAATAGTATCAGGACACCAGCCTGGCAAAAATACGCAGGGTGCTGGGGCGGACCGGCTACACGATTTGCCATGGTTGTCACCAACGGTTGGGGGGTGGGTAGTCGGTTGGATGTCAGCTACTATCCCAGTACCGGACATACGCTATGACTCACCGCCGGCACACGAGAAAAACTCCCTGCTGCTCGTCCGTGCCCGTACCCAGGCACACCCCGCACTCGCCACTGGTCGGGGCAGGGGAAGGGGCAGGGGCAAGGGCAGGAGCAGGGGCGGAGTCTGCCGGGCGGCGGAAAAAATCATCCCAGTCTTCCATCAAGTCAAAGTTGTCCGCCGCACGTCGCGCCGCCGCTTCCGCCCCCACCGAGGGCGGCGACATCCCCGGTGCCGACACCCGGCTTGGAGAACTTCTGGCAACGCCTGAGTCAACGCCGGCGTCGATCTTCCCGCCCAAAGGACGGTCGGCTCCCGGTGCGACAGGGTCTCGTTCGATGAAGGCATCCTGGTTGAGATTCACCGGGGTCTCTGTTGTCGCTGCGTCAGGTCCAGCGCTCGATTGGTCGTCATCGCTGTCATCGGCGACTGGGACATGGGGGCCGAGCAGCCTCTCTCCCGCACACCAAGCCTGCGCTGCCAGAGACTGGGAGCGTTCTCTGTGAGATGGAGAAGGCGTTCGAGAGCACGAGGAGGGGGTGAAGAACACAGAGGTCTCCCAGAGTAACGTTTCTTGAGGAACGCAGTCGGCCATGAGATCCTGCGTGCAAAAGATGCGATGCTGTATAATGAAAAAAACATGGCACGTATTCAACCCCATCAAAGTGACGGCTAGGGAAAGTGTCACCATGGTGGTCTAGGTATTTGGCGTTTAGAAAATCGAAGCATGTTCATCGGTCCTGACACGCGAGGACCTCTGCTATTGCCGGGCCGACGACGGCGACTTGTCCAAGGCACGACGTTCGGTTGTCTCACTTTGACGCCTCGGTGTTGACGTTGAGAGAGGAAAGGTGCGTACCCTTGAGCACAACGGCCTTCTTCGGCACTTGGGCGAACTCGTCGCCGCTCGATTCGTCCTGTGCCCGACGAAAACGAAGAAAAGGACTGGTGAGAATGTTGAACACGACTAAACAGTCCCCGAACGAACACAAAGGTAAGCCTGTTGAGTCTATGGCATCCGATGTACGTGTTACTCCGTATGAACCAACCTTGACTTGATCGTTGCTTCCTGTATCCAGCTCCTCACAGACGGTTTGCTCTCTTATCATGACAAGACCGCGAGGAATGTTTTTGTCGCAGAGGTGGCAACACTTCTGCACAAGAAGCCAGCCGCTTAGGCACAAGAGCGGCGACGCTGGGGACCATCAGACGCCACAGGAACAGACGGCGCAAAAAAACACTTGCTGCTCCAGGTGAATCGCTTTCACGACAGTGGCTTACAAAGCGGCGTTTGACACAAGTTTTCTAGGCAAAGCACCGGACTTGGTTAACCACGCGACAACCTCGTCCACACAATACACCCATAAAAATCATAATACTCCTGGACAGTGCCAAACCCTATGCCGGTGTAGATACGAGTGATTGCACATGAGAAAAACACAAACCTCCTCAGATTGCGAGTTGGCTGCGTACTCTTCGTCCTCACTCTCCTCCTCGTTGCTGCTCTCGCTATCCGCGGTATACTTTTTCTTGCCAGCCCGGGCGGCGCGACTGATTCGGTGTCGCAAAGTAAGGTAACGGAACATTTACTAGGTCCAGGACGTGTACACCGTAATATATCGTCAGTGAACGTTGAACAGTTCGTGATCTGACCGAGGGCAGGCGGCGCGGGTTCACATGAAACTGGAATGAGTTGCATCCGAAGCTTCGCTATCGATGGTTGCACGCTAACGTGCGCACAGTATCGAAGCACAAACCATGAAAGGGGAGGAAGCGCGGCGCTAACACGTACAGGGGGGTGGTAAGCAAATATTTCAGACTACTGATTGCCTTCCCCACCAATGTCCCGACCGATTTCACTTCCCTCTCCGCCGCCTAACTCACTGTCCAAGCTCTTCCTTCTTCTCCTCCGGGACTGTCAGCCCAATGGTCTTCGTCCAAAAGTCCTCGGCATCCACGTCCACCTGCAGCGCCGCAGCACGGCAAGGAAGATTTCGACGAGATAGGATACATCGCCCGAAGCGTGAAGACGCAATATTCTCTGGTGTTAATTTAATGGACGAGACGAGTTCGAAATGTATGCCTCTCTTGGCTAACCTCTTGCTGTACGCATGCGTGTCTCGATCCTGTCGAGGGAAGTTTCCGATTGTGGGCGGTCCCGGTACTGGCGGTAATTACCGCCGTCCTTGGTTTTACCAGGACAGCCGAAAAACTTGTGGAGACGAGACGCGGGACGATTCCCAAATGTATGCCTCTCTTGGTTAACCTGTTACGTGTCTCGATCCTGGCGAGGGGTGAAACCCAATCAGTGCCTGAACCGAATCACTCAGGCACCAACGTGTACAGGAACAACTTTTTCGAGCGACTGCGGCTCACCCGCGTGTCCCCAGCATCCATGGGGGCGGCGACAAAGCTCGCCTTGCTGAACGAGTTGGATGGGGCTCCGTCCTCAGCACCGCCCTTTGAGTGGTCCACAACCTTGGGGGTGAAGTCCCACAGAACACACGCCAAGCCAGGCAGGTTTCACGATTGCTGGCACGATTGTAGCATCCCTCACTCAACAATCGTAGCGGGAGAGGCTGGTCTTCCCGTTAAGGGTCGCAGAGAGAGACGCGTGTTTCCAACAATGACTTTGCTAGCAGTTTCTTCATCGCTTTGAAGGAGGGTTTGAGTCGATGTTGCTGCAGCACATGTCGCTCGGAGTTCTCGACGCACTTGCTAGCAGAAATGCTTCGATGCTAGGTGTTCCAATGGGTAAAGCGCCTCTTTGCCAGATACGAGGAGGCCCGTCTGCAAAGACAAATTCATGTCCTGCGTGGGACGGCCCTCACGTTTTATCTTGATTTTGATCTTTCGGACGAATACAAAATCCCTCGGGTGTCCGGATTTGATGTAGTCTGTGCAAAGCACTCCTCAGATATGAGAACAATATAATATTTCGAGCCCATCAAATGTCTTGTCCTACATAGCAGAAAACGAACACCAGCATTGGATACCAAACACGTAGAATACACGCGTTGCGTTCGCGATTTGGGACGCGCCCAACAAAGAGGCGTGTCGTACACACCACGGCCCTGGATAGGATGGTCTCAATGTCAGCTTCGCAGAACTTTTTCCTGGCGGCCTCTCCTTCGTCCCCCTCCCGGAATACATCGTACGCCCCGTGCTTGAGCAACATCTCCACCTGGGTCGCGGTGAACCACCCATGAGCATCAACCACCAGAGGCACAAACGACGACGTTCTTGAAAAAAATTGCACACACATGGGATTATCGGCGCCAACTCCGGTTTAAGAAGACGCAGAGTAAACAATACCAGTGACACGGTTTCTCTGCTGTCGTACTCGCACGATTTACACATACATGATCTATCACGTGTACTCGGCGGTACGTTGCGACGACAATAGCCTGGCATGCTCTTTCTCTCTCTCGCAGGCACATCAAACTTGTTCACGTGGGGTCATCTATCCACCAGGCCGCCAGGGTATGCGAATCATTGAACCCACATGCGATGAGTACAACGGGGGGAATGTGGTAACACGGACTCTACAGAAGGGGGCAAAAAACACGGACCTCTTTGGCGGTGGGAGCGATTGACTTCTGCTTTTGCTGCGGTCTCGTGCCAGAGAGCACAGCTTCGTCGAGCCCCAGCTTCCTGCTCGCGGTCTTGAACATGTGCGTCTCGTACGTCTTGGCCACCAGGAGGCGGTATACCTTTCGGCACCGGTGAAAGAAAGGAAGGAATTCGACAGCCATTCAGACACCGACTTGGGTCGGCTTGTTCCGGACACGAACGCATGGGCCCTGTGGACGGACACTGGACTCGTTCGCCAGGTTAGCATACTCTTGTCTTGTCACGTTTGCGACCATTTTTTCTCGGCCCTTTTTACTCTCGGTTTGTTAGATTTTTCGAAGTGTGTACATTTTTTTGGGTAGTTGGCCTGTGACCACGTAAGATACCTAGTCAGTCGGAGCAGCGGGTGTTGAAAGGTACTGAGCAGAGATCCGAACGGTTTCTAAAATGAACACACGCACAACAACTAGTACGTCGCAGCCTGGGCCTGACATACCGCGGCTGCTGGCACCAGATTTGTCTTCCAATTGTATTACCCTGCCTGTTCGCCAGCCCGCCGTAGATCTGCTCTGCAATACTAATGCTTCGGAGACGCTTATTTCCTTCTACGGTTCCTTCTACCTTGACGCTCTTGGTCTGCCCTATCCGATGGCACCGTGCCTGGGCCTGGACGTCGTTCTGTGAAAATCGAAACATTCGCGCAAGCAATAGAGCGCGATTCGAGGGGGAAGAGGGGCGGGAAAATTTGGCAAACAGGTTTCTAAAACTGTTTATCGCAGGGACTGAGAGACGGTGCGAACAGCGCCCTGAAATGTCATTGCAAGTCCCCGCCACACAAAATCAATCACACGATCAACCCAGGGCAATACTTCGAACAGCCAAACCACGAGAGAAGTATCCGGATGGGCATAGTCCGGGGCTATGGGGGAAGGGTCGGGCTAAACCCGGGTACACCACGATGTGTCTCCATAATCTTGTTATTCCGCGACGTGACTTGTCTGGGGAGGTGTGGGGGCTGTACCTATAGTCTTGCATGCCGTAGTCGTTCGACCGTTGACCTCGCATCCCTAAAAGCCGGGAGCCGCCCGTGTCAGCAAACGCCGTACATGTGTAGCCCGCCGAATCGGGTACGCGCCACTCATCGCAAAACAGAGCCAAAGGCCGGTCTTATGGCATGTGACTACCTGTGGGTTCCAGTCGCTGTCGTAGATGATGCAGGTGTCCGCGGCCGTGAGAGTGATACCGACCCCGCCCGCCCTAGTCGAGAGCAGCATCACCAGCATGTCGCTATCGGGGGCCTGGAAGCTGTCAATCTCCTGTGTGTGCGGATATTTAGCACAGAGTGCAAGGGGGAGATGCCGGTTTCGAACTGGGAGATCGGTGAGTGGACTCAACAAAGAGGTTACACCTTTTCCGAAGGGTTGTTGGGAGGCGGAAGCTACAAGAATTTTGCTACAGGCATGATCGGGACACACGCCCTCACAAAAATCTCGACCTGTGGTAAAAATATTCTGAGCTCGCGCTTCTTACAGCCAGTCTAGTCGTGACACTCTAGCCAACAGCTCCACAACAAACGCAGAAACCGATATGTAACTGCACACCTTTTGACGCTGACGACCCTGGATGTCACCGTCGATGCGGCCGTAAGAAATGTCCGAGGCGATCAAGTAGTCCTCCAAGATGTCCAGCATGATCTTGGGTAGGGTAGAAAACGAGCAGGGGCATGGGCAACAGCAGAGGATCGCGACAGCGGTGGCTCAACGTCATCAAAGACCATGGATTCGGGCGGAAAACTGACAATTGTAGGCTTCTGTAGATTTGGCATAGTTCATAAGAGCATCAGAATAAACTGAAGAAAACGAAGTGGTCATCAATGGCAGAGCGCGGCATGGAAAAGGACGGGATCTTGGCCCTACCTTGAACTGGCTGAACAGAAGGACACGGTGCCCTTGCGTCTTGAGCCTCGGCAGAAGCTTGTCCAGGAGAACCAGCTTGCCAGAGTGCTTCACGAGGTGTTCCTGTAGACGAGAAAAATACACGCCTGCAGTCAGACCCCCAAAGGTGCGCCAGACAACTGACAAACTGATGCCACTTCCACGAAAAACACATGTAGCGCCATCAGACCAGCGGCGGACACGAGAACATCCCCAACAACAACATCAGAACGAACAACGTCGGACAACAGTCAAAACTGCGCCGATGATATCACCCCTCACAAGAGACAAAAATATAGTGTCGTTCACCTTGCTGGTCTTGTTTCCCCCCAACTGCTGACTCACGTCGTCCTCAACCCCACTGTTCGTGTTTTCGTGTTTTCCGCAGGAGAGGTATCCCGCGCGGCACGTCAAAGAATGGAAAGACAGAGACGGCGACACACGGCGGGCGCCACAACGGTAAACGCTGAGTATTGCGTCAAGGAAGCTCTACATCGGTGATATTTGATCCATTCCAGACTCTTGTTGTCCGTGAAATTAGAAGACCGGTCCATGGCCTACAGTTGACGTTTATTCGCAACAAGCAACCGACGCGACCACTCCGACAACAAATTGGCAGCCCGCCGACCCAACCGCTCTCACGTGATGAGAAAGGGGTGGTTGCAGCACTTCCTCAGCTGCATGGCGAGGTTCATCAGGCTCGGGGCGTCCTTCGCTTGCTTCTTCCCTTGGAGGAGGAAGGTCGTGTTCCGGTCGTAGATGGCGCGGTAGTACTGCTTCTGGATCTCCGTCAGTTCGACCTGTTCGTCCGCGACGCGCAGTCGAAAAAGTCGTGCAATGAAACTCTAGTGTTTGTCTCTTAGGAGATGTGTGCACCTCGTTGTATTGCGATGCCAATCCCGGCTTGCTTACCCTATTCCTTCCAAGCGCCCGTTTGGAGGTGGACCATTACGCTAGATGAAATCGGGAGGGGGGCAAGCAACGCTCATGGTCTGCACGATATGTCCTCGTTCTGAGCTGACAAACAGCCCCTGGTGCAGGATCGAAAGAGACGAACCGGCATAGGGCAGGCGCACAACTCGCCCGCAAGTTGCAGGTCGGCTCAATGCTGACACCACCGTTGAGGAGCAAATCGGGGATCTTCAATCCAACACGCTCTTCTACGGGAAACACACCCACCTCAATGATGATCTCTTCCTTGGGGGGCACCGCCTTCTCCACGCCCTCCTTCATGCGCCGCAGCAGGTACGGCTTGATCGCCTCTTGGAGCTCGGACACATCCTCCGCTTCCTGCGTCAACCCCAAAACCTCGTAAGTATGGCGCGTGCAAAGGCTTCGAAGAGAACCACAAAGCCTGAACAAGGCAACTCCACACTATGGGAGAGAATATGGCGCACGCATCAAAAGAAACAACCTATACGAAGGGGACAGACGCTACGAACTTCTTCAACTTCGTCCATGCAGCAGACAGGGCATTCCACATCCAAAAACCGGTGGCGATTCTGCACCTGAAGGTCTCCGTACTTCTCCACAAAACCCTGCTGGTCTCTGAACTTAGGTTCATCGACCAGGTTCAGAAGCGTCCAAAGCTCCTGCGGCCAGGTGTGTACAAGGTGGGGGGGAATGACGGTGGATGAGGGGGTTGAGAGGCACTGCGCTTCTTGGATACGAGGGAGGGAGGGCGATGACAGGGTGTAGGGTGCAGAAAGGCAGTAACGCTACTACGGTCGAAAGGTAGACTGCCTGAACAGGCGCAGTATAGCTATTAGTTGGCAAGTGACGAGAGTGAGCTTCGGGGGTAGTGTATCGAAGTCGAACACTGACTCGATCTCCAGGCCCACGGTCACTGCGTGGACTCATGAAAAGTGAAGCCGGCTCAACATCATACAGATACTGCCAGCGAGAATTTATCTCTTTGAAATACATACAATGCTGTTGGCCGGTGATCCCAACGCCGGAAAATAAAACGAGGCATGTAATATGCTTTGCATACATCACCGTACATGATGGTGCAACGAAGACGAACGCTAATGCCAATATACGAGATTGGGTTCGATGACCGCACGGTAATCGCTCCCCCGGGGATATAAAATCAATTGGTCTACCCACGGCACACCAAGGTGCCTACGCGTAGTCAACGGGCGCGCGTTTGTGCTCAAGGGGAATGCACGCAGTCCCAAACGAAACTGCATCCCACCTCTGTGTTGTTCTGCAGCGGAGTTCCAGTCAGCAGCAGGCTGGACTCAAACGTGTAGTCCTTCAAAACCACCTGAGAGTGAAATGCAACGGCGGTGAGAGTGAACGTAATAGCGCATGCACAAGGGAATCAAGGCATAGAACTTGTGCGTGAGACACAGAGGTCACATTCATAGTGATGGGGACTTCTCCGGAGTATTCCATAGTGATGGGGGCTATATCTCCCTGAAAGACTGTCGAGCGGCCGCCATGGATACCGTAACATTTTCAACGCATCAACGAAGCTAGAAACCTCGTGACAAACTATTCTTGACCCACGTTGAGTCTTGAGGCGCTGTTCTTGAGACGATGTGCTTCGTCTACCACCAGGACGTCCCACGCGATCCTGCGCTGGAGCAGGGTCTTCACATCCTTGCGGATGCACAGCTCCGGAGTTGTGATGACCACGGTAGACTTCCAGACGCGCTTCCCCTTGTGGACGAAGTGAAAGAGAGGATATAGTAACGTCTGGTCATGTTGTGAAAATCGTCTTGCCATCCTCATAGAACTACTTCCGCAGGTGCTTTCATACAGGAATGGGACCGCCGATCAATGAATATTAACCAACCAGGACAGGCTCAGAAGACGACCCCAGAAGGAAAAATAAAAAAAGTGGCGCGAGCGGTGGGCGTCGTCTGTGTGATGCCGTCGTTTGACTTCATTACTCCCGAAATTCCGTTCAAGCAGAGTTACACAAACTTGGGGGGATCGACATAAACCCACCCGCTCCCCTCCCGGAGCCGAACAGGCGATGATCAAACCTTTATCCTGGTCTTGTCCTTCTCTGCTCGGCCCTTATCCCCAGCGAACTCCATCTCGTAGCCCTCGAGGATTTCTCGATCCTCCTGTCACGGACAAAGAGTAAGACGGGAGATGACGATGGTGTGTAGATGATAACATGATAACAACATACAAGTGAGTCAGAAATCCGTGAACGCCCAATCGCGCTCGGATACCGCCCATGGGTACTACATACTTAGACTGAGCCCTGTGTTCGAACTTCCTTTGCGCCCCCCGTGTCGCGAGAGCACGATGTCAAGATCGCGCGATCGTGTTGATGTCTCGCTACAATATTGACGCATTTCATCGGTCAATAGCCGATGCCAATAAAAAGACATACACACACTCACACGTGCGGTATTCTTCGTCTGGTACCGTTTCGGTCTTTAATCTGCAAAATAGCTTGTCCCCCCCCCTAGCGCTCCCTCAACCCCCCTCCCCAACTCATGGCTTTTAAAAGCAATTTCCGTTAATAGTCGCACTGAAAATTACAATGTCATTGTTTGGTCGGCTAGCGCGCTAGATGTCAACAATAAAGACTCGTACACACCGGGTCTCCGTGGAACACGACGGCGTTCATGTCGGACCACGTTTGGAATTCCCTCAGCCAGTGCGGCACGGTAGACAATGGAGCGATCACCAAGAATGGCCCCCGCTTGCCGTAGACGTTGTGCAAGATGGACAGAAATGCCACCGTCTGTGTTGCCGTTGTTCACAGATGAGGCACAGGTTTGTTGCAAATGGGCAATATGCAAATGTTAGAAACATTGAAGGAGAGGGAGCTGAGGTTGCGCATTGGTGCTATGAGCAACTCAACTTCGCCCTCACCCATTCCAACCGTAGCGTGTGATAGAGGGAACCCAACGAGGATCCCCTCAGAGGAGAGGGAAAGCCAGGGAAAATCACACACCGCAGAAACGAGCAACGTATCCATTCCAATCACACGTGCTGTAGAAGCAGCGGCAGAAACCCAGACGTTCAGGCACGAGAGTCGTCACCCCGAATAAAGGAAACAAAAACTTCTTCAACGACGTAAGCAAACAATGTACCGTATCTGTTCAACGCACTCAGAGAGTGAAATGACTCTTAAAACCTGGAGCGTGATCTTCACGGAAACCGGCAATCCGGACACTCGGTCAATTCAAAACGTGTATTATTCAAGCTGACAGGAACTATGTGTGCACACGTGATGCTAACCTGGAGGGTCTTGCCCAGCCCCATTTCGTCGGCGAGGATGCTCCCACGGCCTTGCAGCCAGTTGTAAATAATCCAGCGCACCCCCTTTGTATCACGGCATGGCGTGTCGTTCATTGAATTTTCACCATGGCGTGTGCAAAGTATCACGATGCATACAGCAGCCAGAACAAAACTGAAAACATTTATTTGACACGGCATCAGCAGATGTCGGGCATAGATAAGCCCCTTGCACTAGGTGGCCTCACCTCATAGTTACTGTTCGTTCGAGCTGGTCGAACAACCCAATTCCCAGTCGGCAACCAGTGCGCGCGAACGAGCGATAACACCCAAAGCTTCTCTATACAGTATTGGTTCCGGTATAATGCCGGTTGCCCTGTATGCTGCCGGTGAAATCGCATGACACAGATGTCATGTTCGAGCTGTTTCATACTCTCAATAGTGCCGGTCGCCCGCTATAATGCCTGTTCAAGGGGTTGGCACCGGCATTATAGCGGGACCACTACTGCACCCCCTTTCCCCGAATGCGGTGTTGCCTCCTTTCATTACCTCCCTCTGGTAGTCCCTGAGAGACCCTCCGTTCTTGAAGACGGGCGGTTCCTTATCCAGGTCGGGGGCACCATCGGCGACCTTCCGCGTAGCTTTCAGGCTTACGAGGCTCTTCATGTCCTCCCGTCTGTGGTACGCCTCAATCGCCTCCGCGGTTTTCTGCACGCCCCGATCGTCAGCGAAAACGCGTGTGTTGGTGGTAGCCAGAACGGAACTGTGTGTGTATACAGCGGGGGCTGTCACGCCATTGTCTTGGAAATCCCACACTTTCGCAGCAGAAAAGGACGAAGAAGACCCCTTCGTGGGTATTCGAGGCCCTTGCTGAGCTGACGCCAAGCAAGGGGAGCTCTGGGGTCGAACGGCGCGTAGACCTATGTACAACATAGACCCATCCCTTTCCTCCATCACCCACCCACATAGCGGCTTACCAGTCCAGCGTTGTTCAGGTCACTGACAAGCTCGTACGTGCATGAAGAGTAGGAGCTGCCGGCCCACTTGACAAGCAGGCGCGTCTCCTGCCCCTCCACCTTGTCCACGTCCAAGACACGCTCCAGCTGCTCGGAGGGGGGATCCGGAGGGAAAAAGGTGAATTGACGGCGCGTGAACTGGTTGGTACGCGGAGGTGCTTCTCATCGATCCAACCAAGTACGGAGTGCTGTTGTCTTCGTTCGTGTGCCCCGAGACAAGCGTTAGGGACACAACAAAAAGGCTTCGCAAGGCGGATCGTTGGCAACGTGTGTGTCGCAGCCCAACTTCAACTATGCCACCAGGACTGTTACAAATTGATTACACAGGGAGTTACCTATTTTTTCGATCCACGGTTTCCCGGAGAAATGAATTGAGTTTTGTTCCAAGATGAGCGGGGCTGCAGAAATCAGTAGCCCACCTACCGCAACATAAACAACGTTCGCACCTGAACCAGAGAGGGGTCGAAGAACTCTCCTCCCCCACGCTCTGCAGCCAGTTCCCCTTTGAACTCCTTCTGCCGGAACTGTTCGAGCTGCGAAACAAGAGTGGAAAAGACAAGCGGTAAGACATTGCTGAAAATGACATTATTTTTCGTGTCCACACAATATTGTGACTACTTGCAAAGCTCCGATCAACAGAAACGCCAGGTCAAGGGCTTCGTTCTCAGGCACACGTCGGCATCCCTCCCGGCGGTATGTGGACAAAGGGTGACCAAACGGATCACAAACTGATATTTTTTCGGCAGAAGGGCCCGGGTGCCACTGTCCGCCGTAGTCCACGTCGGAGGTAGACTGCGCCCCTGTACTTTATGCAAATTTTCTTTTGAATGCGCATGGTTATGTGTGAAAGACTCGGGGTGTGGATGCCAGAGGCATGATCACAGCACTCCAACCCCAACTCGACTTATTTCCCCGTTGTGTGAAAAGGATGGTGATCTAGAGGGATGCGCACCCAAAACTCAGTAAACGTCCGATCGCAGAGTAGTCAACCGATTCCTCGCCGGCTCGACTTGGCGGCAGTGTCTTGCAGTGGAATTCTGTTGGATCATCTTGTAGATGAACAGGAGAAAAATGAATCCAACTGAACCCAGCATGGCACACGAATGGCTTCAACCACCTATAGGTATTCGGGATCGACAAAAGAGAACAAGTCAGTCGCCTGAGCTGAGAACAACTGGCACAACGCAGAGCTGTTGGACAACGCCATCACAAACCAACCTGCGTGTTGGTTCTGCTCGTCAACTCAACGAGGTCCGTCGAAACTTCCCAAGACACGTGGAGGTAGCTCTTGCCATCCCACTTAACCAGGTACTTCTGTACGGGTGCAGTGGCTTCCTCTTCCTCTTCCTTTTTCCACATCGAGCCGGCCGTGATCTGGAAACAGTGCGAGCAGGAAAATTGTTCGACACGAGAAAACCCTCCCGGCACGAGAAAATCGTATACGCTCATGAAGCAAACATGCAGGATTGCGCCAACTGAATGGCGCAGACACCCGGAGTCTCAATGAGAGAAACACATGGTCGGAGTCAGAAAATTGTCTACAAGCGCAACATTTTGTACGGATATTGGATGAGGAGCCCCACGTGTGCCCCTCCTCTCGAAGTAGCCGGTGCTGCAAAACTTCCACTACCCGTACCTGACCCGTGTTCATGTCCTTGCACATCTCCTTCCACTCGCTCGGCAAGAGCGTCTTGCTCGCAAGAATCGCGGATAGCTTCGTGGGCCGATCACCGCTCTCACCGTCGACGTTTGTAACGCTGCTCTCGTCGATCTCCTCCTCGTCATCGCTCCCTGTACTCGGCGTGTGGTTGGCGCTTATGGGTGTGGCTTTCGCCTTTCCTTTGCCTTTCCCTTTCTGTCGGGTTGTCCGTGTCGAGCTCCGATTGCCCACAACCTTGGTTGTGGGCTTTACCACCCCTTGACGCTTGCGAGGCGCGGCTTTGGACGTTCTTCTGCCCTTTGCCGGCTTCTTCGACGCCTCGAGGAGCGGGCGGGGATTTTCGGTCGCACGTCACGAATTGAGGAATATTGTCATGTTCAACTCCGGAGCTTTACTTAGCTGCAGCTGTTTGCTGCTAAGAAAAAACCGTTGTAGTCCATCAATTAAACGTGTCTAACACGGTGGCAGTGGTTGTGGACCTTTTTCTTTGATTCGAGATATTGTTCAACCTGATCGGATCTCAGGCTCCGGCGATGTCGCCTGGAGCCGGGAAGTCACTTCTAGCGTGCTCTTCTACCTCCGGTGAGGTTAACCTCGGTTGGTCCTCCCTGCCTCACAAAAACCAAGATTTTAAGAAATAGTTGACAAGTTGCATACACCCGTAGTAATCGTATCCTGCCAAAAACCAAGAGGGGTTACGTGGGATTGCTCCAAGTTGTATGGAATGAACCATGTCCGACAGGAGAGTCTCTTCTATCCCTTGAAATGCGACAGTTTCGACAAGACCTACGGTGAAGATCGGCTTGTGTAGGCCACAACAACAGCTGTGCGCCCTTCGAAAATGCACGTCCGCCAAGGCCATACATATTCCTGGGGGGGGGGTACGGTTAGAAACATGTGGAATTGTCTCTATAGCGGGGGGTTACTCAGTTGAATCGGTTGAACAGACCCGACCTCTCCACTCCCAGTAGCCGGTGTTGTTCAACATCCCGTACCTGGCCCGTGTTCATGCCCTTGGACATGTCTTCGCACTCAGCCGGCGAAGAATTCTTGATCGAATTTTTTTTCGATACCTTGGGCGGCCGCTCATCGCTCTCATCGTGATCGTTGGTGTTGCCGATGCTGCTCTCCTCGATTTCCTCTTCGTCGTCACCCCCTGTACTCGGCGTGTGGTCGGCGCTTTTGGGTGTGGCTTTGGCCGTTCCGTTTCCTTTCCCATTCTGTCGGGTCGTACGTGTCGAGGCCCGATTGCCCAAAACCACCGCTCCTTGTCGCTTGCGAGACGTGGCTTTGGACGTTCGCTTGCGCTTGGGGGACTTCTTCGACGCCTCGAAAAGCGGGTCGGGCTGTCCGGTCACACGTCACGAATTGAGGCATTTTCTCATGAATAACTCCTGAGCAAAGCTTCGCTACTGTAGTGCAAGTACTAATCGCGCCATGCATGGAAAGAGGTGGCAGTGAACCATTTCCTTTGATTCGAGATATTGTTCGATCTTATCGGATCTCAGGCTCCGACGTTATCCCTGCGAAGTCACTTCCAGAGTACTCTTCTGCCTCCGGTGAGGCCAAACTCTGTTGGCCCTCCATGCCTAAAAACAAGAGTTTAGGAAATAGTTAACAAATACAATACACCAATAGTATTCGTGTCCTGCAAAAAACCAAGAGGGGCAACGTGGGTTTGTTCCCAAGTTTTTCGGTATGAACCATGGTCGACAGGAGAGTCTATTCTACCCTTTGTTATGCCTGGGTTTCGACAGGTCCTCCGATGAAGATCGGCAATAGATAATCCTGGGAGTGGGGAAGTACGGATGGCAACATGTGGATATTGTGTCTACCGTCGAAGATGATACAATTTGCGTGCAGAGTCGGTTTAACAGACCCGCCCTCTCCACTTCCAGTAGAAGTTGCTGCTCAACATCATGTACCTGGCCCGTGTTCATGTCCTTGGACATGTCTTTGCACTCGGGCGGCGAAACATTCTTGCTCGAAAGAATCTTCGATACCTTGGGCGGGCGCTCCCCGCTCACATCGTCGTCGTTGGTGTTACTGACGCTGCTCTCCTCCCGCTCCTCGCTGTCACCCCCTGTACTCGGCGTGTGGTCGGCGCTTTTGGGTGTTGCTTTCGCGGTTCCTTTTCCTTTCCCTTTCTGTCTTGTCCGGGTCGAGACCCGATTGCCCACAACTGTGGTTGTGGGCTTCACCACTCCTTGTCGCTTGCGAGGGGTGGTTTTGGAAGCTATCTTGCCCTCTGCGGCCTTCTTCGACGCCCCGAGGTCGGGCTGTCCGGTCACACATCAACAGTTGAGGCATTTTCTAACCAAAACTTCGTTACTGTAGGGCTTCCACTAAACGCGTCATACACGGAAAGAGGCGGCAGTGATGGTGGATCTTTCGCTCTGATTTTTGGTCGGCCTGATCGTATCTCGGGCGCCGGAGTTATCGCCGAGAAGTCTCTTCCAGCGGATTTTTCTGCCGGCCTAGCTCTAACAACCCGCCCTTTCCTATTCCCGCTGCCGGGGTTGCTGGAAACGCGTGTCAATATCTTGAATACATCCATAGCACTCATATCCAGCTAAGGGCCTAAGAAAAGTAGACAATTATCACAGCACACCCAAAAATGTAGTTTGAAGCACATGCCAAACAATTTTCGCAGGCTGGGTGGCTCGTTCTCACTACTTAGGCACGATAACGTGCTGCACTACACAGACAGCCTCTCCACATGTACCGAATCACCTTGCTCACTTTCATGATATTGTCAGCCGTCCTTTTGAGCCTTTTGAGCCACCCGACACGCTCCCGACTTCCAGGTGTGGATGCCTCTTGATCCTCTTCCTCTTCCTTCTTCTCTCTCTCCTCCTCTTCCGTAGGCCGCTGCTCCAACTTGGTATGCTCCTCCGACATCCTTGGGTGTGGCTATCTGATCCGAAACTAGAAACTACACGTCTGCGGGAGATAACAAATGGAAACAGAGTGAGATGTGTGCATGGTGTAGGGCTACTAAAATTGCTCGTTGCCTTGTGGAGAGCCATCGTGTAAAGGACATGGAAAAAAATGTTCAGGCAGCAACAGACTCGTTGTTACACAAGCAACGAGGACAAGTTTCCTCATCCTCCCGACACTTCGTCTTTCTTGAGTGACGCTTGTCGGAGGGACCCCCCAGTACCTGGCACAACTGTATTCTGCGGCCTCCGTTGGGCGAGGCGAGCAGATCCTAAGAAGACAAGAGAAATCGTAGTGCAACGGAGCTTCACAAGCAAGCTTACATTCATGGTTGCATCAACACCACCCGTGGGAGCTCAATGACATTTTTGCACTCTTGGTGCAGCGAAAGATGATCACGAGTGATGATATGCCAGTCGGCGAAGCGAACAAGACAATGATCCCACCCGACACGTGGATTTTGGCCAGTGGCGTTGCCATGCGATGCCAGAGAGCCACTCTGTGCTTGAAAAAAAAACGCCATCTGGAAAACGTTCGTCAAAAACGTACATGTGGTACCTATCATACCTGGCGCCACAATTAAAGGGAAAATAGGGTATGCTGACGCAAGCAGCGGGAAAACGTACTTGAGTTGTAGCGTCACGCAGAGAGGGACATCTACGGACAGGTACACTACCAGCAACGGGGGGGGGGGTAGTATAAATGGACAGCGACCCGTTTGAAACCTACTAATAATAAATATGTCTGCTGTCTTCGCCGAATGAGGGCGGCAATTTGTCGAAGCGGAACTCCCAGGTGCCGCACATTGAATCTAAATCGTGGGTGAGACTTATGCTAAGTTAGCTCAAATCTGCAGGACAAGGATCAGAACGGGTTCGTTCTGGATCAGGACGGGTTCTGAATCTTTGAACGCGTGGTGATCGAGACACACATATGCCTATGCATGACTGAGAAGAAGTTGAGTAGAACACGAAGTAGGAGCCCCGCCTTCTATCGCCTGTACGGTCGCTCGTGTTAGGCACAAGCGGTCCACATCATGCGGAACGCACGGCCCGAGATGCGTGTACACATACATACAGACACGTCGGAGAAACCGTATGGTGGTTTATACAGTCTTTTGGTGATGGCGTACTCTCGCTGGAACTTTAGGTATTTATGCGATAGCTGCAAGCGGCGCCTCACGGAACTATGCGCTTCTTCATACAGTCGTCTCCGCTGTAAAGGACATGGCATAAGGGAACTCCCCGAGTTGAAGTCATGTTTTCAGAACTACAGTACAGCAGTAGTGCCCCATGCACACGTAGCAGATGAGACAAGCCCTCCCTGAAATTTCTCGTGCGGGGACGACTCTGCGAGGCTCGCTGTGGCGGCTGTGTCGGCGGGTATGCAAAGAACGCTTCAACTGCCGGGGGCCGCTTGCATAAGTTCAGCCACGCCAAGAATCTGCAAGGGCACAGAGGCTGGGGTCCACTCTCGTCTTGAACAAGTTCGCTCCTGTTCTATCCGTACGCGAAGGGAAGGGCTGGCGAATGACGCGAAACACCGCGTGTACAATATTTCGAGCGTGCGCATTCCGTTCACTCATGAGACTTAAGATAGGTAAGGGTAGAGGGAGGCGCACAGCCATGATTTGCGTTTTTTGGAAGAAGCAACAATACGTTTGATGCGGCCGCAGTCTTGGCTGTATCGTGTTGTGATAGCATACCGCGCAGAGGAATCAGTGGGTTGATGGCGTAGCGTGGATCAGGCTGTGTTCTAGCTCTCAAGCTTCCACCAAAATTGTCTTGATCAAATTTCAGGACATTTCCACGACTTGCCCGCCGCTTTGCATACGTTTTCCTTTGGCGCAGTGGCATCTTTCGACGTAAACAACGCTCCCATTGACCCCGGGGGTCGTGAGGCTCAGACGGTGTCCCCTTTCACCTTGCATGCACTCCCCGCGTTTATGGCACACACAAATAACGTGTGTGCCATTCAAGCGGGGGGCGACTCGCACCAGGTGTACGGTTGATTGCTGCGGTTCCACTCTGTCGGAAATAGCTAGCAGCGCTCACCGAATTGGTGGTCTCCATGTCGGAATACACACCTTGTAACCCTTACCGTAGGTTGATACAACACGCCAACCTATCACGTAGCACCTATCCAACCGACGACGGTGACGACGGTGTATGGGAGACGGTTACGGTTGCTAGGGAATAGGGCTCAAACCGGGATGCAATAACATATGATGAAAAAATTCTGCTTGTGCTTCTGTTCATGTATCAACTATTACAATCGCCAAGTCGTAAGGTGGTTGCTCTGGCGGGGGAAGGGCGACGTCACGGTACTTTGCACACGCGAACACAACGCCCTGTACACAAAACACCGGAAAAAAACCATGCACACATTCTGAGTAGTTGCGTAGTTGGCCTTCGAACTACGTCCACGTCAGTTGAAACGGTACGGATGTTTGAAGGCACTGACAAGAGACCGGACGAGTCCTACTGCTGTAAAGACAGCGACACCCAACAACACACACACAGCAGTAGCATAGGAACATAAACATCACCAGGGCTGCAAGTGTAGTCTCAACGATTTTCCGAATCCAATGGTTGGTGTACTGTTGGTCGCGTGCTGAACGGAACTGCCAACCGGTGATGCGTTTGCGGAGCACATCCTCACTCCAGATGAACAACATCAAATCGTTTCCAGGCCTCACGATAAGGACGAGGACGCCGATAGGCCGCCGAGTCGACCCTTCTACAGTGCTCAACATAAGACTTGGGACTTCGGCTTTGTTATTACGTCTTTTCGACGCGGCTTTTGTTGTCTCCTGCGATATTAGTACATCTTTGCGTGGCAGGACGTACGGAGTTGTACGTATTCGTGCTTGCTCGTGGGGACGGTTTTCTAGTGCCTTTCATTTTGTGTTCGTCCCTTCTTGTGTGAAGAGCCAAAGTGTCGGACAGCACATTCGCAACAAACCGTAACTGAAAAGTAACTGAAACGCGGTCATGTTTCTGTTCGGAGTTCCTTCGGACCAGTGGTCTGACTCTTGGCATCTGGCATTGCTTGGCTGCTTGGTGGCTGTCTCACGAGGCCTCTCTCTGTCTCTCTCTCGCTCATTATGTCTCAACGCGGTGGGACCACCGGTAACGCACGGTCTCAAGCAGTTGTCCATCGAGCTTCCAGCAAGGCTACATCAGACAGGCCTGCGGAGGTTACTTCATCCACCCCGCACAGGAATTCTGTACATTTAGCGTACATAGTACAGAGAGTGTTGAAATTTGGAGTTTGGTGGTACATAGGGTTCTGTATACGGCATCTTTATCATCCTATCGTAAAAAGGTGGCGCACGCCTGCATGTAATCTCGCCACCTTCACACACGAGTACAAGCACAGCATGCAGGGCAGCACTCTACTCAACCGGATACCTGTTGTGCAGTCGTGCCGATAGATGATAACATGATAGATGTTAGATATACTCGCAGCAGTATCTGGTCGTGAGGATCCCAGGGGGATACGTGTTGGGAATTTCGTGTGTTGCAGGGTACCATCGGTGCGGTCACGGGGACCCTTTTGGCGTGGTTGGTGCGATGAAGCTTGCGTGCGTGCTGCGCTCACTTCTTCCTCTCTCTCTCCACCACCACCACCGTCTCTCTCCAATCAAGTTTCCTTCTCCCACTCTCTCTCCAACTCTCTCTCAATCTCTCTCTCTCGGCCTAACACGGCCGACTACCCAGTGCCCCAAGTAACGTCCAGAACGTGCTTGCTGCACCCCGCGTAGTTTACCTTTCACACTAGTGTGATATCACGGTATCTGCGCGCGGGCGTAGCCATCCGGGGGTTGTGCAGTCACGCGCAATCGGTAGACTCCCACAACACCAAACACCATGGAGGACATCGACCTCTCCGCCCTCAGCGGGGAAGAGCTACAACAAAAAGTGGAGGAGATCGTCCAGCAACGAGTGCAAGCCGAACTCGAAGCCAACAGGATCAACGAGGGTGAAGTCACCATTGCCCAACCACCAGCCGGCAACCCAGCCACTCCAACCGGCAACCCAGTCCCACCTACTGGCAACCAACCATCACCCTCCAGCCAGGGTACACCAGCCACATTCAACGACCCCAGCAGCGTCGCACACATCGTGGCGCAAGCGGCCAAGGCGACAGCTGAGGCCATCGCTCAACAACAGGGCTTTGCCCGCTCAGGCACGTTACGTGTCAATCCAGGCTCAGAAATCGAACCTTGGCTTGGTAGTGTAAAGAAGGAGCAGGACTTGTACATTATGTTTGATATTTTTCGTGGTAAGATGATTTCATATTTTCAGGAGGAGGGTGTGCATGATGCGTTGGAACTGGAGGTCGAGGTCAAGGTCGGGAAGAGGGGTGTGAATGTAGGAGACCTTCGGAGACTTTTTGGAAATGAAGTGGTAGACAAGTCTTTCAAACTGTGGAATATCCTCATAAGCAAGGTTATGTATCCCCCGATTCAGAGCTTGATTCTGGCGTGTGAGAGTCCCCAAAAGGGCTGGAAAATAGTGACCGAGTTCTATCAGGAGAAAAAGCAGTCAGAAAAGTCGAGGTTGGAGCAGGACTGGAAGGAGTTGGAGATGAAAGAGTCCGAGAGTCCACAGGATTACATTGCCCGCTCAGAGGCCCTTCGCCTGCGTCTCGCATCTGTAGGCACGATTAAGGATGAAACAGATGCCAACAAAGACATTGCTCGTGGCCTTCCCTCTTCGTTGTATGCCGTGCAAAAAGGAATACTGCTTGCCCATGATGTCCTGACGTTGCGTACCCTTGAGACTGTGGTGAGGGACGCCCACGTGGAGATGGAGCGCGAGAGGAGCAAGGGGGAGAGGCGCGAGGTGGAGCTCGCTCTCGCCGCATCCGGCATGAGCCGGCGCGGCGGGGGCAGTGGGGGGGCATCCTGGGGTCAAGACGGCGGTCAGGCAGCAGCTGGCGGCCAAAATCGTGACGGAGAGAAGAAAAATAATGACGTGTTCAACGACGACCCCGGCGGATTTTGCCGCTACCACCAGTCCGAGCTTCACACCAACGAGCAGTGTCGTCTCCAGCAGCAACTGCGGCGTGCGCGTTCGAGAGAGGGCGCCGAGGAACGTCGCTCGGGCGGCGGTAGCCAGCGAGGGGGTAGACCGCCGCCGGGACCCGGCCGCGGTGGCGGGCGATGGGTGAGGATAGAGCAGCAGCACCACACCGGTCATGGTGGCGGTGGCTGGAGCCAAGCCTCACCCCCCCCGCGACCTCTTCGTGGACGTGGGCCTGGTGGTCGTCTGGGGCGTCACCCGGGGGGTCGTGGGCCCGCGGGACGCCACAGCAGCGACGGGCGTGCCGAGAGAGATCGGGCAGGGAGAGGCCCGGGGCACGCGCGTTCTGGCCACGGAAGAGAGCAGGCGTACGTTGTGTACTACGCCCACGATGATGGTGGCTACTACGAAGATTACGGCGACTACGACGAAGGCTACTCCTACGACGACGGCTACCACGACGCCGGGTACGCCCACTACGCCGGCGGCGGGGACAGCTACAGCTACTCCTCCGGGTACGAAGACAGCCGTTCATCTGACGGCGGGATCCACTACGTCTACTACCCTCCCGCCGGTCAAGATTCATCATCCGAGCAGCCACGTCAGCCCCCCCCCGCGGGCAGCAGCAGCACCGCTTCCTCCTCGTCCTCTGCCCCTTCTCCTGGCGCGCCTCCATCTTCGGGCTACCCTCCACCTCTGCACGGCACAATCGGTGCCCCTAGGCAAGTCTCACCCCGAAGATTTTTTTGGTAGGATAGGAGTGACGATTGGAGTTGAGTCTGCTGCGTCTGCTTCGTCTTTGCTGAGTGTGGAATCTAGTGAGGGGCCGCCTGGTAGCGAGAGATGGGGTAGCTGATTCAGGTGCAAGCAACAGTTTTACCAACAGTAGTCTACACATGTACGATCTGCAGGAGATCCCTGCAAATAGGAAGTATGTCGTCGTAGGTGATGGTCGACTGCTAGAAGTGCAAGCTATCGGTAGCATCAACCTTAGTTTCTTTCAGGAGGATGAGAACGGTGAAAAAACGACGATGTGTGTTAAGCTGACTGACGTGTCTGTAGTAGAGAACCTGAGCTTCAATTTGTTTTCAACGCATGCAGTTTCTCGAAAGCAACAAATCCTGCACGACGAGCGTGGTGCAACCCTCCAAAATGGACTGCTATTTGCTAGGGAGGAAAAAGCGTCTGCAGCATATGCCATGCGCTTACCATACGACCCATCTGCAACTATAGTAGACTCTTCTGCTTTGCCTGCATTCGTGACTGCCCCCGATTCCGCCCCCGCCGTTGGCTCCACGCGTTCCCCTTCCCAAAAAGGGGGCTCCGCGGAATCATTGGTGTCCGTGTTGCGTTTCCCTCCCGCTGGCTCTGCTAGCGTAGTACCTTCGAGTGAGAGTGTCACGCCCGCTGGTCCCACCAGCGTAGTACCTTCGACTGATAGCGTCACGCCCACTGGTCCCACCAGTGTAGTACCTGCGAGTGAGAGCGTCCCGCCCGCCGGCTCTGCCGGCGTAGTACCTTCTTCGGCGTCCGAGTTTGTTTGTGTGGGTACTTTTCCGGGTATGGATCTTGGAGACACGAGTGTGCTCACCGACGAGCAGCTCATGGATGGCTATGATGACACCCCGTATCAAGAGTTTTTCCCCGCGTTTATCCCTGAGACTGATGCTGCGAATGTAGCTGCTGTTTTGGATAGCATTGATGGGGGTGCTGATTTTGACTTCGGTGCGGCCGCGCTTGGCCCTGGTGCGTCCCCGTTTGCTCTTGGTTCGACTGAAAAGTCCGTTGACATCAACCGCTTCCACCGCTCCCTTGCCCACGCTTGCGAGCCCCTTTTGAGAGAAACCGCCCAGCAGAGAGGCATCGTGCTCACCGGCAAGCTGGAACCGTGCACGGACTGCATGAAGGCGAAGGGCAGGCGAGGGTCGGTGCCGCGGGGGCCGGGAGCGCGGGCGTCCAAGTCACTCGGGCGTGTTCACCTGGACTTGTGTGGACCGCTGGTGCCTTCCCTGGGCGGCAACCTCTACCTGTTCGTCGCCGTCGACAGCGCCTCGCGGTGGAACAAGGTCTACGGTCTCCGGCGGAAGTCCGACGCGCTGGCGGCAACGAAAAGGCTGCTGGCGGACGTGGGGCGGTACGACCTCGGGCGCATCGAGTGTTTCCGCGTCGACAACGGCACCGAGTGGACCCGTGGCGACTTCCGGCAATTCTGCGACGACAACGGCATCGGCGTCGAGTTCACCCCGCCCGGCACTCCGAAGTACAACGGCGTCGTCGAGAGCGCCATCTGGCGGATTATGAAGGCCGGCATGGCCGCCCGCCGCAGCGCTGGCCGTGTGTTCAACGTCGACTTCGCCTCCATCCCCGGCCTCGACGAGCGCGGTGACCGTCTTTGGATGGAATCGGCGAAGTGGGCCGCCGACGCTCTTAACCAGTCGGCGACCAAGGCCAACCCCGGGCGGCGCTCGCCGCACGAGATGTTCACCGGCGAGCAAGGGCCGTTCCGCGTGCTGCCGTTCTTCCAGCCCGGCTTCATGCGCGAGGATCGCCGCACCAAGCTCGACGACCAGGCCACCCTCTGCTTCTACCTGAACGGCGGCGACAACCACCCGAGCGGCACCGTCAAGGTCCTCAAGGCGTCCACCGGTCGCGTCGTCTACACCAACAACGTGTCGTGGGTGACGTCGGCGCCAGCCGGCGAGGGGGGTTCCGCTGGTATCACCGCTGCACCGACACCCCCCCCGTTCACGCCGCCGGTCGTCTCGATCAACTTTGGCCCAGCACCGACGCCTTCGACTGCCGCAACGCCACCTGCCGCAACGCCGCCGCCAGCGACCACGCCGCCGTCCGCTCCCACGCCTTCACAGCCGCCCTCTGCCACTTCGCCGCCACCGTCGGCGACCCCCGCCCCTGGCCAGCCGTCTTCTGCCTCTTCGCCGTCACCGTTGGCGACCCTCGATCCAGACCAGCCGCCGCCGCCGGACCCCGCGATGCCCCCGCTTACGGCTCACGCCATGCGGCAGCTTCGCCCGGGTACAAAGGCCGAGGGTATGATAGACCCGCGGCTGCCAAGCCGAACGAGATCGGGCACGAGGCACAGCACAGGACTCATCTCGATGCTAGACAAGAACACTCTGGTGTCGATGCTGGAGGCTCGGAGCGCGGTGGATGAGGAGCGCAGGGAGCTGGGGGGGGCGGAGGCCGGAGAGCCGGGGGGAGCGGGGGCCGGAGAACAGGCGGGAGCACTCGCAGCGGTGGACCCGGGGGCTGGAGGAGCGGGCTTTCCACTCGCATTTGCCACGCTCCTCGCCAACCGGGAAGACATCGACGCCACGCTGCGAGACCAGCGCCCGCCGGAGCAACGCCCTGACCTTCCTCACTGCCAGGCCAGCGACCTTCGTGTCCCCAAGAGCTACAAAGAGGCCATGGCGTCGGAGCACCGGCACCTTTGGAGCGACTCTATGCAAAGGGAGTTTTACGGCTTGTTGGAAGCAGGGACTTTTACTCCGGCGAAGTAGCAACTAGTGGAGAACGCAATTAACGCTAAGTGGGTATTCGATTGGAAGGCAGATGAATTTGGATGGCCCACTAAGGTGAAGTCGAGACTTGTAGCGAGAGGTGATATGCAGAGAGAGTACATTGACTTTGGAGAGCTGTACGCGCCTACCGTTTCTGTTTCGTGTGTTAGGATGTTGGCTGCGTTGGCGTGCGAGTTAAATCTCGACTTGTGTCATTTCGATATTGAGCAAGCTTTTGTGCGCTCGGAGTTGGAGGAAGACGTGTACATGCGTTTGCCACAGGGATGTGGAGCTCTATCTGGAATGATTGTAAAACTAGGCAAGAGTCTGTATGGCTTGAGACAGGCATCTAGGCAGTGGCATGCAATGCTGAAGAGGTGTTTAGTGGCGTTAGGTTTTGAGCAGTGCATGGCCGATGCTTGTGTGTTTCGTTTGATTGAGGATGGATGTGTTGTTTTGATTTTGGTAGTACACGTAGATGACATTTTTGCTGTGGGAGAGAGGGAGAGATGTGATAAGTTTGGCGCCGACCTTAACAAGTCCGTGCCAGTGAAGAACCTGGGAGAGTTGAGATGGTATTCTGGGTGCTTTTACGAGAGGAACAAGGAGACCGGAAGGTTGACGATTTCTCAGCAGACTTTCGCGGACGAGCTAGCAGCAGAATATGGAGTAGTGGGAGGTAAGAGCGTTCCGATGTCTTCGGGGGTGAAGCTTTCTGATTTTGATGCGGATGAGGTGGCGACAGACTTTCCGTTTCGTGAGCTGGTAGGATCGTTGATGTGGCTGGCGACTCAAACTAGGCCAGACATTGCGAATGCTGTAAGGGCAGTAGCTAGGTATTGCGCATCTCCGAAGCTGGTACACTGGAATGCAGCGATGGATATTTTAGGCTATGCGAGGAGGACGAGTCACTTTGGTATTTCGTTTCAGAGGGGTACAGTAGAAGGATTCAGCTTGCAGGGGTACGCTGATGCGGACTTTGCAAGCAAGGCAGCAGACCGTAGGTCGGTATCAGGGGGAATCGTGACGTGTGGAGGAGGCGCTGTGTCTTGGTTTTCCAGAACGCAAAAGTGCGTCACGCTTTCGACGACAGAAGCAGAGTACGTCGCGCTTGGTGACATAGTGAAGGAGATTTTGTTTTTGAGGCAGATTTGGCGTTTCATGTTGCCGCAGGTCGGCATGCCGTGTATCCCCGTCTTCGAGGACAACCAGTGGGCGATTCAACTAGCGCAGAACCCCATCTCAAACTCGAACTCGAAGCACATAGATGTAAGGCACCATTTTCTCAGGGAACTGGTAGAGCGGAAGGAAATTTCGGTGATCCACGTGCCGTCTCCGTACCAGCGTGCAGATTTTCTCACGAAGAGCTTGCCGAAGGACGCTTTCGAGTCTCACCGTGATTTTGCAATGAATTTGGCATGAACATTTTATTGTTTTTCTGATTGGTTGTGTTTTGGTTTTGTTTTGTTTCTCGTTTTGTTTCCCGTTTTCTTTCATTTCTCGCGCCAAGTATTTGTTACGCGCGATGCAGTATTCATGTTCCTTTGAATTGTTTTTCCCTCTTATGTTATTCTGGTCGAGTATTGATGGCATACATTCTTGGAGAGATGTATTTTGGTTGAGATATCGAGTGTTCGCGAAGTTTTCAGTGAATAACTGTTGCGAGCAGGGGGGATGTTAGATATACTCGCAGCAGTATCTGGTCGTGAGGATCCCAGGGGGATACGTGTTGGGAATTTCGTGTGTTGCAGGGTACCATCGGTGCGGTCACGGGGACCCTTTTGGCGTGGTTGGTGCGATGAAGCTTGCGTGCGTGCTGCGCTCACTTCTTCCTCTCTCTCTCCACCACCACCACCGTCTCTCTCCAATCAAGTTTCCTTCTCCCACTCTCTCTCCAACTCTCTCTCAATCTCTCTCTCTCGGCCTAACACGGCCGACTACCCAGTGCCCCAAGTAACGTCCAGAACGTGCTTGCTGCACCCCGCGTAGTTTACCTTTCAATAGACTACTATACAGAAAAAAGTTGCGCCGTCCTGATTTGATGGCGGCCGTTCATCTGCACGAGTAGTGGTAGACTACATCCAGACGAAGCATCCCTTCCTACATGCAGTGGGAATGTACTGCAGATTGTTGCGTTGATTAGAGATGCGCCTCAAGTGTTCGATCACGAATGCTGTTCGTGTTCGTTTTGTGTCTCTCTGTCTGGTTCTGGCGACGGATGGCCGCGTTAATACGAAAATGATTTCTCATCTCTCCGTTCTTGGCCAGGTTCGGAACTCGCACACATCACCTCAGCCTACACACGCAACAAGCCTCCTCCATACAGCTCACCCGAACCAGCTCTCGCTCTTCTATGGATCGGCCCCGTTCCAAAGCGAAGCCGCTCTCTTGCCACCATGTGACCTACATTCGATCAAATTCAAATTTCCGAAAGCAATTTGATGGAGACCCGGCAAAGACCATTTCCTCAAGAAACCCGGGGTTGTACCTTATTCATCCCCGGATACGGAATTCTTCGTGATTACACAAGTGTATGCACAACGTCCTCGTGCGCGTAGTCTATTAGATAGCTGAGCAGCACGAAACATTGCACTTTCTGCCTGTCACAGTAGCACAGCGGGAGCGGGGAGCTGGATGTGAAGGGCGGTCCTTGGTTGGTACTCAGTCTTACATAGGTGGGGCGTCAAATCTTCGTGTATGCTAGCTGCGAGCCCCCCGCTGGTAGTCTCTTGTTAATTTCGCCGCTCCTCTGCTCCTGCCACTAGTCCAACTCTCTAGCTTCCCAGGTACCAGATGCGCCAGCCGCTTGGCCACAGGATAGGGTAAACAGCACACAGAGGGGGAAAGAGACATCAGGCTAACAATGTCAGAGCAACTTCCCCCTCTAGTTTCTCATGATTCCCTCCGCATCATCACGGCCGCAGCACAGGTGAGGAGAGAAGAAGTGGCAAATGTATGTTCCATACCTAACTCCTAACAAGACTACCATAGTTTCCAGGCAGAGCTATGATGAGAAAAAGGATAAAGCACCAACAAGGGATGAAGCAGCTGCAGCAGGAGCCAGACCCGATGCACAGATCCAAAGCATGACTCTCCATAGGTCCTCCCGCCATGTCTGACACCGGGCTTGAAAGTCGACTACATACGCTGTGTTCCATGTGACGGGATATGCCGTGTGGTGACACACTTTCAAGGTTGAAGGGTACGACAGTCAAGCTGACCGTTTGCAGGAGATTGATTTGAGATATGCATTGCACGGGACATACATTCGTAGTAGTCAGTAGGCCAGTACCGCAGTTTTCAAAGCGGCAGAAGCTGCTGTATTTTCTTAATCCCATTTGGGTAACCTTGAAAACGGTCGAGCTGCTCCCTCCCTGCTCGTCCTGCCGTTACTTCTCTCACCAGTTGCTTCAAAGGAGTCCACTTAACCGCGCCACTGCCGTGTGTTTCGCCATCCCGCTTACACACACTCGGGGCCCTCACCACACTGTTATCAATGTGCTCCCATGTTTGTGTGGGGCACAACCTATAGGATGTTTTTATGGTACAGCATCATAGCGTTTTGCAAGAAGAGCCTCAATCAAGATTTGTACCCGCCCGCTCGGAACGCTCGCTCATGGGCCAACTCATCATGCACCATTTTGGCTACTCACGCGGCGGTATTCTGCAACCATGCCTCTCGAGTCCGCTTTCAATGTTTTCCGTCGTGCTGTTGACCGTCTTCGGTTTCAACAAGGAGCATCCGGCTGGGCCATTCGGTTGGGTTGTCCCGGCCGTAGACTCGTAGACTCCCTGATCGAATTTAGAACGAAATCAACCCATTCATTATGGCCCCCAAAATCATCATGAAGTAGACCAACTCCCCCCATGCCCCCCCATGCGAGGACCAAAACATCCTAACAACAACGCACCAAGTGAGACTTCGAGGCCGAAGCAAGCTGCCGCTCATGACCGCCGCTGCCTCCATCACGCTCTAGATGTGTTCCAATAACATGACAGTCTCGTGCGGGGCGACTTCTTGTAGTTGATCTGCCTGCTGCCGTACACCCGCACGCAACAGCAGTCTGCTCTCGACTCCCAACAAATATGACCTCTCAACCCCCAATTCGCGTTGCTTACGAAGCAAACGCATCTAACGCAGCGGGTTAAGGGTTAGGGTTAGCTTCACACGCCCGCAGGTGAGTACGTGGTACCCAACCGTCGACATCTGACCATGCCAAGGGTGTCTCCTCGCAACCTGCCACGCTGATTTCGTTCCGAAAGTGATGGCGAAGTTGACAGGTCGGAGTAGTTTTCAATATAAACCGAATGGCCTAAGCTGGGTTTGCTGTTGCTGCCAAGTACGGCGCAGGGCTCGACAGAGAAACGACGAAAAATATTTCGAGAAACCGGATTATGACCTTGCGCCGCCCAAGGGGTTGCAAACACCGCGGTATATGCCACATTTCTGTAGTCAGCGACAGGGTCCATTTCCCCAGTCACCTCTTCACCGGTTTCAGCTTCGTTTTGTATGACCTGGCCAACCGGACAGCTTTTGGATACAGCACAGCACCAAGCGCATCCATGACGTTTGACCTATGCAGCACACTTCCGACACCAACCACGGACAGCGAACGCCCCAACGAAATCAAGACTCTTGCCCCTCCCGCATCATGCTGATGCTGGCGGCATGGCACTGATCTTCGTGCATGACGTCAAAACACACACACACACACACACACACGCACAGGTGGGGGAGGTGTCTGAGGACGTCCTATCCTTCCTGTCCGCTTCGGCCGAGTACCACCTCCTCGACGTGATCAACGACGCCTCCAACTTTCGCGCTCGCGGAAAGAGGTCCCGCCTCACGGTCGATGACGTTACCGCCTCCCTGGAACTCCGCGGCGCCGAGGTAAAAAAACTGTTCTCGTAACGGTGTTAACAGGACAGGGGTTTAAGCACGATGTTGTGGTGGTGGTGAGGTGGGGAAGGGATTGTTGAGATTGCTGTCTTCACATTGAACGGGGGCGGTTTTATGGATGCATCTCGTCTGGGCTGCGTTGGTGATTGCAGCAGGCAAAGAAGGATGTGCGGGGATGATGCCTAGGTAGGCGGGGGGAGATACTGCGAAGGCACACCGTTTACGGCTGGGCAGGAGATAGTAGACGTCACAACATCGAGGGACCGTGGACACTTTTCCAAATAGTGGAACACCCTTCGAGAGAAAGATGAGGAAGTTGGATGGATGGCCACATGTTTGAGAGTCATGGTGAGTTTGATTATGAAGAGCAAATCGAACAATGTGCTAGCAGAAATAGGACAGGGATATGGTGGGAGCAAGGGTTCGAAATTTAACTTCCGGCGATTGTTGAAGAGTTCTCTGTTAAGGATTGGAACAGTAGTGCTCCATATCTTAAGGTATGATGTTCCCCCTCCCCCGGACTCCCTTCTTTTCTCACGTTTGACAACATGCCCTTTTTTTTGCGGATTTTGATGGATGGATGACGGCTGCTCAGGGATCGCTCGTCTGCTCCGGAGGGGGATCGAAATCGAAGGACAGCGACGATTCAGCAACCGCGGACGGCAAGGTTGACTTGAGGAAGGTGAGGAGATGAGCTTGCGGGGGGGTTGGTTCTGAGGACCTCGAGCAGAGTACACGGGTTCTCGGGTGACGCCTTTGGGCCTTTTTTCGAGCAGGAAGAGAGCGCTGTCTACAGAAGGGGGAAAGCGACAATTTTCAGCACCCGAAGGACGTTCTTTTACGTGATGAACTGAGTGTCTGGGCTGCCCGAGGAGCTGGTGCCTAGTTGCTCTATCGACGCGGGACCGAAAATCGGAGTGTTTTCTTGCTGGAATAGTGGCTATTAGTATCGCTGTTCCCTTCGTTTTCCGTCGTCACCCTTGGCAATGGCTTTGGGTCCCGTCACTTGATGGTCCTGTCGAGGTATGCGCTTGCTCGTGCATGAACATCGACCTGAAGGTTTTTCTCCCGGCAGTCGGCTCGCACTGTTGGTCGCTTTAATGCCGGGGCTGCTGCTGCTACTGCTGCTACTGCTGCTACTGCTGCCGCTGTCATTTTAACGCTGGGGTTGATGTTGCCGGTTCTGCCGTGCATTCCATCCCCCCTGTTGTGGAAACCTTCCGCACAGGTGGCTAATGCGACGCTCCCGGTATGCCCGATTGAGCCCGGTTTCCACATGCACTGGCTCGCCGTAGACGGACAGCAACCTCTGCTCCCTCAGAACCCACTCCCTTCCTCCGGCAGAGGTGCGGCGCAGGAGGTTGCAATGTCGTTCGAACCGAACCGTAAGCAAGACAGCGGTCATAAGTTTTTACCTTGGATCAGATTGAAGACTGGTGTAAGGGGGTGACCATCTACCTCGTGATGTTGATGTTGAAGCACGTTTTTCGGCTGATGGGAGGTGGGGCATGCAAGCTGCAAGCTATGGGGGGCTAGTCAGAATTGCGCTGTGCATGACGATTGGCACAAGACAGTGGGCATGGTTGCAGCGCTGTTTTTGTCCCGCGTTTTACTCCATTGTCGACTTTTCGTAAAAGGTGGTGGCTTGTGGCGCCACTCGATGTATCGCTAGACTCGAATAGCTACGTAGTTCAGACAGACACCATGGGCGACAAAAAGGCCAAAGTAATCCCCCCCCTCAACGCTACTCTGCTGCGTCAAACACACTGCAACTCAAGCAGACAGAGCCCACCACCTCTGTGTACACCCGAACGGAATGCTTCGTCCCTCTGCCCCCCCCCCCCCCCCCCCCCCCCTTTTC
>FN649735.1:3666271-3689574 GCA_000310025.1 Ectocarpus siliculosus
CCCCAAAACAAAGGAAAGAGGCCCCCCCCCCCTTCGGGAACCCCCCCAGGGAAATCTCCCCCCCCCCCCCCCCCCCCCCCCCCCCCCGCTTGTCCCGCCGTATGACCGCAATACCCAATCCCCCCGCCCAAACCGGTGGTAACCGGCGATTATTCCCCATCTCTTCTCTGTGGCTGTGGCTGCGGCGGTGTCCGTCTACCTGTCGGCAGGCAAGGGGAAGAGCGGAAAGAGGGGCCGGGGGAAGCAGGGCGGGGGCGGGGCGGGGGGCAGCGGCGGCGGTAGCTCCGCCGTGCGTGCACGACTGAGCGAGGAGCTCACCACTTATCTCCGCCGGTATGTCATATACCACTTTTGTTTTATGTGTGTGTGTGTTTTTTGTGGGGCTGCACGCGGGGGAGGGGGGGGGTGCTCTCATGCTTTTTTTTATCTCTTGTGTTTTTTTCTCGGAGAGTGTTGACTTGACTTCGTCGTGGTTATTTGCTGTTGTTTTGGTGTGTGAGTCGCTTTCGGGAGGTGCTGCTACTGTGTTATGTTTTGTTGTTTCTTGGTCTCCACCTTATTCTTCCGCTGCTGGGGGAGGTGCGGCGGCCCAGATGTTTTTATTCCTGTCTCCGTCTTGTCGCCGTCCACAACGCCGCCTCGCTTGAAGAGCTGCCGACTGTTTCGCCCATCCGACGACATGCACCAGCGCGACGTTTGAGGAGGTACGTGTTGTGAACATCTGGTGGAACGTTTTTTCTCACCGCTGCTTGTGCTCGCCGCGCTTGCCGGGTGTGTTGGGGTTCCAGATGTTGCGATGCGATTTTGTCGCGGGACGAGCCGAAGCGCAGCCGTGCGCTGGCGAGCTTGAGGGAGGACCCGGGTCTGCAGCAACTTCTCCCGCATTTGTGCACCTTTATCCAAACAAAGGTGTGTGTTGTCCTAGTAGTCGTTCGGAGTCGGAGGAGGGTGTCGGCGTTAGGTCGTTACAGAGCCGCACGTCCGCTGTTTTTTGTTGTTGACGGCGATGTTCTGCAAGGCCACGCCAACAGTCACGGGGCCCTCTACCCAGCGTGGCACGTGGTATACATTTGTTTGCTTGTCAGGGGCACCGCTATGTGACACCATTGTCTTGGTCGGGGGTAAATGGACGGTGCGTTTGTATGGTTCACCGATCTCAAAGGAAGTTGACGCTCATTGTTTGCGCAATTGGACGTTTTTTTCTGTGCGCCCTTTTGTCTCTGTTGTTGACGTACCTGAGCTAGGCACGTCTGACGGTATCTACTTTATTAGTATGGTATGGTATGCTGCTGAAGGGGCCTTTCACGGGTTTGTACTGATGGTATGACAACGAACCAGAAAACGCTTGGTCACGTAGGCTACAATATTTGTTTTGTGAAACTCCACCGCAAAAGAGCCCCAACAGCAGCTGCTGTGACCAAAACACACCCACAGGACCATAAAACAATCAACTGCTGCTCCTGCATATGAGCCTCGAACAGAAACCACGACACAACCACATGACCATAAAAACGATAAGCGAAAACAGCAGCAGCAGCAGCAGCAGCAACCAATGACTCTCAAACAACTTCGACGTGGCTCGCGTCGGTTTAGGTGCCGGAGTACCTGAAGCGGCAGAAGGAGCCGGACCAACTGGCGGCGTTGCTGCAGATGCTCCAGTGTCTCCTCAACAACAAGAACTTCGCATTCCTCGAGATTTACGTGAGTGGTGGCTACTAACACTTGGTACCAGCTTTTTTCTTGCCCTCGTCGGCGCGGGCGTGGTCCCGGTTTCGCGGTCCATGGTGTCACAAAAATGTTACAAGCCCAAAGAGAATCAGTGCAAAGTCTTCTTACAGCCCACAAACATTTCTTGGGATTCTGGGGAAGGATTTCCAAATCTGAACCAGTATATATATTTCCATTTTTGGTGGGAGTACGATGATGTTTGCTCGTCGGCGACTGCGAGTGCATCTCAACTGTGTCCTGACAAGACCATCAAAAGGGTGCGCATATTTAGTCACGGTACGCCCGTCCTTGCTTATGCTTCGTGGCAACGTTTCTCTCATTTTACATGCGTTTCGATCTGTTGTCTTTCCCAGCTCGATCGGCTCTTGCCACCGTTGATGAGCTGCCTACTTCACATAGACTTCGAGCGAGCAGGACTCGACACCGGGGGTTCCGCGAACAGCGATTCCTCTTCGTTTGGGGGTATGGGAGTGCATTCCGCGGCGCGCCCCAAGTGGACGCACTGGGACGTTCGGGACTACGCGGCCGAGCTTCTCCGAGCTATCTGCGACAAGTGAGAGAGGCAGAGGAGGGTAGGGGGGGGTGCAGAGAGAAGGATTACGGGGGACGGGGTTACACACGCCGTCAGAGGAAGACGTTTATATTGTGATAATTTCTCCTGCACAAATCTCGGAAACTGAGTGACCCAGCGGATTTTTCACGAAGACGTGATCATAGGTTCCCCCGACATGCCGCCGGGGAAGAGACGTTACCCTTAGGAGCCCCGCAGAATGGGGCATGATTGGAGGGAAAAAAAGTGGTCAAGAGCTACCCCTCCCCCCTGCAACAAAAACACCCCCCGACAGTTGAAATATCTGGACGATAGATCTGCATCATCAGATTTTTTCACTCAAAGGTATTCAATCACCCCCTTCCGTCCTGGCGGTCTCGTAGGCTGTGTCATGTTGTTGCTGTGCTCTTCTCTATCTTGAGCGTTTTCGGGCTGGAATTGTGGCTTGTTTATTCCCATCCCCTGTGTCGTACGCTGACACCGACCGGTCAAGCAAAGCCGTGGCAAACAAAACATGCAGCACAAGGGTACGTTCGTTTGACACTTGTGAGAGCTCCATGTCACCCCTTTGTTACACAGTTTTATGACACTGAGAGCTCTGGCTCATCATCCTGGGTTGATGCACTTTGACCCTCAAAACTCTTGCTCATGCTTTGTTGATGCACGTCGACGCTGAGATCTCGATCTCGCCCTCTGATGACCCCCTTCCGCTACCTGCATGCAGGCACGGCAACACCTACCCGACGCTTCAGGCACGAGCGAACGATATGTTTGACACCCACGTCGCGAGGCCGAAGACCAGGCTCACCACCCTCTACGGAGCTATCACAGGTACACGCTGACAGCGTGGTGGTGAGATACCGACATGTGTCTTCGGATATCGTCCGCTTTTACATCACCGGAGTGGTGCGGGTTCACTCAAATATCCCAAGACTGTGGGTGTAGTTGTGTTGGTTGCCTCGAGCGTTGGTCTGCTTCCTTCCTTTGAGTACCCCGTCAGCGCATGAACCCGCGCGTCTCATGGTGGCAGTGTGAACTTGCCGTCCCCGCAAAACCTACAGCGGAGATTGAGTCCGTCCGGATGATGGTGGTTTTTACCCGTTTGCCGCTGCACAGAGTAGACCGACAGCTTGTTTGCTCACAGAAAGCTGGTCGAAGTGGCAAGCGAACCGGACTCAGAAGGTTGGGAACAAGCTCGGTTTATCCCCAGGGTGCTGTTTGCTGTGCCTTCTCTCCCGATTCCTCGGACTTTTAGTTGTCTTTTTCGGCCCAGAGCGGACTCGAATGCACCCGTAAGACGACGACAACCGTAGCACAGGGCTCGTTATTGGCACGCGTAACCCCCCACCCCCCCCTTCCCCCATCTTGCTCACGCTTGCCGACGGCCTGCTTGAACAATTTTCTCGGTCGATCGTCGAAAGGGGTGGCTTGTCTGGGCCGCATGCCGGTGGAGCAGACCCTGGGGCCTAGGGTAGACAGCTTGGCGGACAAGATCTCACAGTCCTGCCTGGCGGCTACGCTAAGGCGGGATACGAAGAGCGTGACTGAGGCCAACCAGTGCCGCATTGCACTGCTGGTGAGTTTTTTTTTTTTTCTGGAAAACGTATATATAGCGAAAGACAGACTACAATACTCGTTCGAGATATAACCACAGCAGTGGACAGGGATTGTTTGAAGTCTCTACAGTGAGTGGGAGAGAACAACCGGCTGGATACTGGGCTTATTTTCAATTTAGCCTTACGCTGATTTTTTATGAGAGATACAAGCTGGTGTTAAGCACAAGAATATGTGTACAGTATTTTTTTCTTGGGGCGGCGTACGACTGACGGGGCAAGTCGCATGGCGCAGCGCAGAAGCGATGTTGCACCCTCGACAGCACGGAAACGAAAAATGTGAATTGGCGGATCCCGCCTTGGCGAAGACACTATAAAACAGTCATTTTCTGTGAAATAGAGAAGGGGATTTCGTAGACCTAACCCTAACCCGTAACCCCAACTAAATCCCAGCTTAATGTCTTCGTGAAGGCTACTGGAAGTGGCTTGCCGTCCTAGACAAGGAGAGTGAGCACGGCCAACGCGCAACCACCAAGACTCGTGGTCGAGAAAGGAAGCAGAGTGACAACCCCGGGACATTGTCGGGTTTGCTGAGTAAAAGACGGTTGCGGCTGAACCAAGCGGCCTCGAGCCATCCCGTGGCGGGGTTCGAAGAGTCGGGCGTTTGGATTGAGGCCACACAAAGTGTGCCGGGCACCGTTCGCCCCCCGTGCCGTAGGTGTAGAGAACGTCGGTGCCTTTCGGCGCTGAATGTATGTCCACGACGCTGAGCGTTGAGGGGTATGGCCTGGACCAAAAGCTCTTGCCGCCACATTTTTTCGAGGCCGTGGTTACTTTTGGCACCGATGACCGCTTGGGTGGCAGATCGAAAAGCTTGACGACGACCGGCGGACCCTTGAACAAGTAGAGCGCACTTCACCGCCACAGGGCTTTGCTTCGTTCATCAAGTCGCATGGTGCAGCGCAGAAGCGATGTTGCACGCGCATGGTGCGAGTAGGCCTTGCGCATTCCTTGCGGCCTCTGCAGCACGAGAATGAATAATGTGAATTGGCGGATCCCGCCTTGGCGAAGGCACTAAAATAGTCGTTATCTGTGAAATAGAGTGGGGGATTTTGTGGCCCTAACCCTAACCCGTAGCCCCCACTAAATCCAAGCCTAATATCTTCGCGAAGACTACTGGAAGTGGCTTGCCGTCCTAGCCAATTAGAGTGACAGGTGCTCCCACCGGCAGTATATTGATCTGCCTGTGTCCCGAATACGTGTTCGACAGCCAGAGTGGTAGACGCTACGGCTCTGTCTCACTTCCCGAACCCTCCACCGCCCACCCACCCACCCACCCACCCTGCAGCGAGCGATAGGGTTTGGGACGATCGCCTGCACGGACGACTTGTTCGGCGAACCTGGCCTGAATGCCGAGAGAACAGGCAGAGGGGGCGAGCCGAAGCAAGGCAGCAGCGGCAGCGGCAACCCCGCCGCGGGCGGCAGCGTTAGCGAGGGCGGAGCAAAGAACGGGACTAGTAACAGCAGCGCGAACGGTGCGGCGAGGCCTTCGCACGGCCTTCGCAGACGAGCAGACCGCCTGCGGAAACGCCTGGACAGGTCGTTGTACTCCCCTCTGACGACCAAATCGGCCGCCGCCGCCGCAGCAGCAGCAGTAGCAGGCGGTGCTACCGGCACCGCAGCAGACAAGGGCAAGGCTGGCAGCAGCGGCGGCGGGGCAGAAGACGACGACGGTGGGAGCGTTGCCGCGGACGGCTTGGACGAGGTGATCTTCCCGTGGTACGTAGTGGGGCTGAGGAGAGACGGCGCCCCGCAGAGCTGGTGGCTGACGAACAAGCTCAGCACGTTCGTTTGACGGGCGACCGAGCGACGCCGATGCGCGTCCCTGGGACCCGTTTAGCGCGTGAGGACCGGTGTCATATCTCGGAGAGGCGCCGTGTCTTCGACGGGTGTGTCGACTGCGACAACGATGCCAGGCAGCGATTGAGCTTTACCCCAGGAGCAGACTGGAACGGCGTAGAGCTTCGCGAAGGGAGTCCGCGCTCTGGGGCGGTGGATGGTGTCGTGCTCTATTGCGGCGGGGGTGGTTGCCCCGTCGTGTTCCTCGACAGCGTGCGGTGAATTGCAGATCGTCATGTGTCATGGATAGTTGAGTCTTTTATAGGGGCGGTTGTCGCTGTACTTCTGTCGGGGTAACGCGTATAGTAAGGGCTTGGTTTCACTCTTGGTGAAGGTTGTACGATCTGCCAGATCTACTTCCTTTCGCGTAGGTGCGCTTGCCTTGGCATGGTGTGGCTATTTACTCCAAGCTACTCTCGCGTTTCGGCCGCCACCCGATAGTGTGACACGAAGACGTCTCGCACAAGCGTAAGTTCGCGTTTTGATTCAACATGGCTAGCGACGGGGGGGTATCAGTTTCTATAGTTTAACTGGAAGGTTCTCGGTGAAGTTCTCGCTTGGCGGGAGATCCAATAGAACTTTCTTGAACGGCAACGGTTGAAAGACATTGCGGGACGACTGTTTCGTTCTTTACTGTAAGACTGCCTGTCTGCATAAACGTGAGCTGCATTGAGATGCCTATAGAGAGTCGGGAGACTTAAACATCATAATGCGAGAACGAGCCGCCCACGGAGCTGTCGCATGTCAGGGCTCACGGAACGATTTAACGAACGCGAATCCACGGGTACACCGTCTCACTCGCCGTTTTTTACCACCAGCAGTGAGTGTTCGAAAGTGTTTTTGCCCGATTGATTTCGAAATTCCTTCGCCTGCGGAAGACAAATGTGTAAGAACACTTCAAGCGCTTGAGATGAGAGTCTTCGTGCACAAAGAACGATGTCGAAGACTTGTATCGTGCGGCAAGGGGTGTGCCTGTGGGTAGGTGCAAGCCCAAGGAGTTTTTTTTTTCTCTATTACACCTGGAGGCGTGTTTGTAATGTCGTGGTGAAACGACATGGTATTCTTTTTGTGTGAGGTGATATTGGGCAGAGTGTGGGGTGCACTCGACCATGCCTGTGGCAGGTAGGCGCCGAACATGGATTTGTTGTTCTCAAAACTATCTTGCTCGAACTTTGACTTGCTCGCTTCGGTGGTGACAATTGGCAAGAATGGGGCACGTGCCCGGGCTATCCCAACAACTGCCTTAGTTCCAATTATAACGCCAGCATGAATCCTGGGCAGTGGCATGCGTACGTGGATATATAGATGGATATGGTAGCAGATTTACCCGCCCCCAAAGGCAGATACTCTTCTAGACTGGACTACTTGTACACTGTATCCAAATTAATCCTGAAACACTCAAGAACCATAATATCATGACGAGGGCGCGTCGTTCGGCGACTAAAATTGCTATGGGAAGGGCAGAGCCGGCGGGTTCATAAACAACAGTGCTGTGATACTCTCGGTTTTTCTCCTGTATCCGGACATGCGTACGGTGTCCGTGTCCGGTGCATTTGATTTGCATGATGTATATTTGATTTATTAATAGTACATTTCGCCGCGTACGGGGGTATGTGACTTCGATATTTTCGGTCTGTGAGGCCCCCATGCTACCAAACCAAACCAAGACCCACCCCGCGTCACACCTGACCTCGGACAACCGACGCGGACAACCTCGACTGGAAGGTACGCGTTGCTACCTCGCTACCGCGTTGTCTATTTTGGTCACGAGTGCTGGTCGAATGCGTAACATGTCTCTTGTTCGTTGCATATACGTATGCACGCGCCCGTTCGACAGCCGGCTCCCGATGACCAACTTGATCTTTTACAAAATATACCCCCGACTTATCCCGACTGACTCTATTCATCCGCTCGGTATTTCCGTACCCGCTCTGGCAACATTGCATATGGGCAACAGCGACGGCACTAGATGGACAATAGTAGTCCTACGCCATTTCTTCCGCTTTTGTGCATGTGTGGTGCGTTTTTAAGTCTGCGCTCCAGCGTCACCAGTTACCTCTGCTCTAGTCTACGTCTCTGTTTGCTAAACTTTCGCGTTGACGTCATGTGGACCCGCAGACATGTCTGGCACTGCGCCGGCAACCCCTTTGGCCTCAGCGGCACCTTCGTTTCGACGCTACCCGGCCACTGCCCCATCTACCCGTGTGACCTCTGATTCATCCGGGGGGTTGGTGATTCCGGAGGACAAAGTGGTGGTGTGGGATGACACGATGAAGCAAATGGTGGTGAAGAACCGGGACGAAGTCAAACTCACGGTGCGATTATTTTGCTGTTCTTGAATGGTTGGAGGGCTAATTTCTGATCATTTCGTCGCCACCGCGAGTGCAGGGTTTGTGTGCAGCACATGAATGTTGGATCCGCGAATGAGCGATCTTTCTCAACCCTGTGCATGATACGATCTTAGTTTTCGTGAAAGGTTTAAGAACTACTATTGTATGTAGATTCCGGAACGATTAGTCTACTACACTGCTCGCGAACCGTTCCCAGGAACGTTCTCAGGAAAAGTCCCAAGGTGAGATTGGACTGTTCCGGGGACGGTTCCAGCGTAATGGTTGACTTCTTTGTTAGGATGATCCGAACTGGGGGTAGCTTGTCGCAAGACGTGTGTTGAATAGGGTGTCGGCAACTCGGCGAACTCGCGCCAAGGAGGAAAGACGTGTTGGGTTTGTTGTATAGACTTCTTCTTCACATGAAAACATGGACTCACATGAACACATGAACACATGAACTGCACGCACGCGTGCACGCACCACCATGAGGGGGCGACGCAGTATACAACAGGGGTACCTTGCACACCCTGGAAATACGTTCCACGTACCACACAATCCTACAACCACTTGGGATTGCTACAAGTACATCTATCATTCTTGTAGCACGGTAATTTCCGGAGTTCTTATGAGTTTCGTCGGTTGGCTGCTGCTACCAAGCCCGCTACACCGGAGCTTCCTCTGTGTTGCTACATAATATGCTATATCGAAGTGTTCTGCTGTCTGCTGGTGGCCAGCAACCCCTACAAGTACCCTTCCTACTCTGTGCTTCCATCTCTGTCTAGCTGTTGTGTCGATGCGACCGTTATTGCTGCACCAACGCTAGGCAGAAACAACGCCACCGTCACCTCCTTAGTGAATGAGCTTCCCATCAGGTTCCAAGAAAACAATTATTAAAATTTCAGGCTCCACCTGACCACCGCTCGCACCAACGTAACCCTGACCCGTGTCGTGAAGGTTGTTGGAGGAAGGGATTTTGTTTTTTGTGGTGAACGTACATTATTTTCGGATACGGGTGCAACTTTCGAAAACCATGTGCACCGGAAGTTGGCGCCGATGCTAGCTGGTGGGAGGCTTGTTTGCGGACGTTTTGGGAACGCTTCTTCCGTGACCAACTTCCGTGAGATGCCATGAAGTTCGGTGGAAGGCTTCCCTAGAGCTCAAATGGAAGCTTTCACAACTTGCATTAGCCACACAATCGAAGCTTCTATCGTAGTCGAAACAATAGTGCAGCGGAATAACGGGCCCTACTCTTGTCGCAAATAAAAAGCCTTCCGTATTGCTATCTGGTATGTCTGTGGTGAACACTGGTGACGAAGTATTGAGGTAAGATGTGCACCCTCAAAATGGACGTGCACCGATTTTATGGGAGGGACGCGGCGTGTACGGTCGACAGTCTGAAGACAATCGGTGGCACCACGACTCAAGCGCGGCGCCGAACAGCTCTCTCTTCGCGATCGGCGCACATCACGGATGCTATGAAACTTGCATCATTGGTTGGAAAACTACCGTGCGCTGCTCCGGCGGGCGGATTTAGAATTTTTCTTGGCTTCCACGGGGTGTATGGTAGGTGGTATGAATTGCATGACGGACGAATGTGGTGATGCGTTGCCTTTTCGTGGCCCACTACCACCGTAGGTGACATAAGATAGCACACCCCCTGGACCGATTTCCAACGCTCGATTTCTCCCAAGCAGAAATATTGGTGGTGCCGAAGATGGGCGGCGTTGGAACCGTCTTGTCGAGAGCGTTCCGAAAACGTACCGTTTCACCTATGCATCTTCTTCGTCGTGGAGAAGTCGAGATTTGAAAATCTGTCCAGGGAGCGCGATATCTTCCGTCATGCCACCTATATTCCCACCACCTCGGCAACGATATCGTTCAAGGGCTGCCGGACTCGGCTCAACGTGGCCAGGGGTATACTTTGTCCACACAACCCACAAGCTTTGCTCTACACCCGAAGGAAGAGCATAGTCAACAGAATTCCGCGCTTGAAAGCTTTGGATTATTGCCGTTCGCGGACAGTGAATAACATCTTCACGACCACCCCTTCCTTTCCTCCCCCTCTGTGTCGGGATACGTCCGATGTTTTCGGCAGACGTGGAAATCTCGGATCAGGAACGCGGCCTGGCAGTTTTGGGCTGGGGGGCCTCCTCTGGGGGCTTAAAAAAAACAACAGTCCACTATTCTCCGCGGCGTCGGAAGCCTAACGCGAACGTTTAGGCTCGACAGACGCCGTGCCTGAGAAGCATGTTAAAAGGGGGTACGGAATACGCATATGTTTGCTGTAAGGCACAGGGGGCGGGTCGATCCCCGCTGCGCCGTGGCGCGGGTGCCGTGATGACTTGGTGGAAAAAGGCACGAAATGTGATAGAATTGAAGCGGCAAAGAACCACTCGCACCCCCCCAGCAACTGATATATACCGGCTGCAAACTCCGTAGAAGCGTGTCTAGTATCCATACCATTTTATGCCATTTGAGCGGATGTTCAATGGTATGGTCTTGCAGGTCGGATGTTAGACTTTGTTCAGTTCATGTTGTATAGCCATTGCTTGCCGAGCGGGGGCGACGAGCTACGTTTGTTGATACGTCTCGTTTGCCCCATGTGTTGCCAGCGACGGCTGCTTGTCGTCTGGCTGGGGCTCTCTGTTGTTGTTGTTGTTGTTGTTGTTGTTGTTGTTGTTGTTGTTGTTGTTTTGCTATGTTGATTGTTTTTTCGAAGTGTATACTGGTAGTTTGGGTAGTTGGCCTGTGACCACGGAAAGGCATCCGCGTCAGGGGGGCCGGTACGGATGTTAAAAGGTACTGAGCAGTACTCAGAACGGCGTTCATGTAAACATTAACGGATCATACCGTAACTGCACAACAACAAAACATTGTTGTTGTTGACGACATGAGCAGAAAACAGAGAGTGTGAAGAGCTCCGTGGGTCACCCTTCCAGGTTTCTTTTTTTCGGTTGACGGCCAAACCGTGAAGAACCTGGGAACCGTTTGGCCAGACGAAAACCGGTGCAGAATCGTTCTGGAAACCGCAGTGTTCTGGTGGGTTTTCTTCAGAATGTCTTTTGAGATTCTTTCTTGAAGGGTATATTCGAGTTTGAGGGAGCTTCTCTTTGTGCGGATGGAGCCGTTTTCCAGGTTGGTTCGTCTCTCGGTTTGCGTTGTAACTTGCTATTTCGTTGGTGATTCCTGATTCCACGTGCCAGAAGTGTGCACCCTTTTTTGGGTTGTTCAAGCGTGTACCCTTTTTGGGTGTGTGCCTTTTTTGGGTAGCTGGAGTGTGTACCCTTTTTTCGGAAGTTGAAGTGTATACCCTTTTTGGGGTTGTTGAAGTGTGTACCCTTTTTGGGGTTGTTGAAGTGTGTGTCTTTTTGGGGTAGCTGGAGTGTGTACCCTTTTTTCGGAAGTTGAAGTGTGTGCCCTTTTTGCGGTAGTTGGGTGTGTGACCACGGACTGCGTCCGCGTCGTTGGGTCGGAAGGGATGTGTGGAGGGACTGAGCAGAGACCGGAACGGTTTGTTAATGTTTGGACAAACAACATTACATGAATGTACGCGTACTCACTTCGTGCGTAGTGAAGCCCGTGCAGTCCTTGCAGTCCTCGACGAACGCAAACAGTGGTTTGTCATCGCCACGGAGACGTTTTGGGGCCGTCCCCTGATACAATGGAGTATAATATTGTTTCAACCGCATAATGTGCGCTGTTGAATCTCTTTCCCTGATTTTCACTCAAATCGAAACATTGTCCAAAGATACGTGCAACTGGTGATCCATGTCATTCCTCTATCTGGTCGAAGGAAATGAAAAAGCAATGACTTTTTGTGCGGCACTTTTCATACAGTGTTCACAATCTCTCGAAAACTACCTGTGAAATCGTTCTGCCAATGAACAGCAGTTCCGGCACCTGCAGCACTCCCGTGCACACCCAAATCCTGCAAGGTGGAATTCATTCACTCATTCCGATGAGCTGTGGCCTGCTTGGCCATGTCTACACTGAATTCCAGGCGCGGCACAGAAAAGTCCGATCTTCCAAGATACTCCTGCAAACCAATTCAACGCACAACGACATGCTTGGGCGCCTGCCACCTTTCCTTTATAGCTTACGGGCTCGACTCTTGACCTGCAATCCAAAAATATCATTCATGAAGAACACGCAAAGATAGGTATCCGCATACCGTTCCCAAAGATGCTTGAAAACAACCAACTCCGGTCACCAAGCTGAGCATGTTAACATCGAGACACACGCAACTCAGCCCGAGAGATGCTGGAAAACAACCAAGTTCGGTCGCAAGCTGAACCGTTCCAGATTGGGATGCCGTTACGGACGGCTCGCGACCTTTTCGCCTCTACTGTGATGCTAGTCGCGATGGGTTCGGCGGGACTCTCGAACAAGAACAGCCGGATGGCTCCATCCGGCCCATCGTTTTCATCAGCCGAGCTACTTTGGACTCCGAACGTCATTGGACTCCCCTCGACCTCGAGGCGGGTAGCATCGTATGGTGCATCAAACGACTTCGCGGTTATTTATGGGGCACGAAATTTCGCATTTTTACCGACCACAAATCTCTTGAGCATTTTGCCAAGGTGGGGGAGAACAATGCCCGCGTTCAGCGTTGGCTCGAATGTCTTACCGCCTACCATTACACTCTCGAGTACCGCAAGGGTTCCGCAAATGGCAACGCTGATTTCCTCTCTCGCCTTCCGATCGATACGGCGGAATGTGACCGATCTGGTCGCAGCCGCTTGACACCGGATGACGATGAGGAGAGCGTATTCTTCATCCGTTCTTGTGGCCTTACGCCTTCTGGCCATCGCGCCGTGGGTGTTGGCTTGGGTGGGCTCGTCCCCACTTCCCCGACTTCGGTCTTGGGTGGGCTGGCCCCCTCTGCAGATGATTTCGTCGACTTCCGTCGGCATGGTCCACGTCTCTCGCCGTCAGGCCTTTCGTCTCCGCCTGGCATCTGGAACATCGCACCCTGGCCGTCCAACAACCCCCGCGGGTTGTCTCCTTCGCTACGACGCCTGTGTGGCAGGACCCTCGATTGGTCTAGCTCCTTACATTCTTCGGTGGAGGGCATTTTGGCTCTCGAGCCCGAGTCTTCGCCGGCCGTCTCGCCGACTGCCGCATCACGACGGACTCTCGACCCTACTCAACTGATTTCCACGCGAACTCGCCGTCGCACGGCGGTTGTGGCAGGCACGCCCCTCCCGCCCGTGGATTATGGTTTCTCCGAGGACCCGCCTGCTCCTACTCGGATTTCCGCTTCGCCCCGATCGTTTCGACGTTCCCCGCCCGCACAATCAGCATCGACTACGCCCCCCGTTTTGACCAGGTTGGTTTCGACTCCTGGTGCTGACACTTCGATCCCAAACCTTCATACGCCTCTGGCTCGTGGAAGGGATCTTGCGTCTTCGACGCATCCTGCAACTTCGGTTGCTCCTGCCCAGCAGTCTTCTGCTGCCCCCGATTCTTCGGAATCTTCGATGCGTTCGGTTTCGACCATTCGTACGCCTTCGTCTTCGGTTTCCGCTGCTACTCTGCCTTCGGGTGGATTGCAGCCGGAGCCTCAGGAATCGGCTCCCTCTTCTATCGAGGCGGCTTTACATTCCTCGGCAGATTTAGCCTTCCGGGCGTCTGTCGAACGTTTCTCGCATGCTGATTGGGCTCGCGAGCAACGTAACGAACCTGTTTGTGATGCAGCTATTCGTTTCATCCTTCTGGGTCGGCCTTCGGCTCTCCCTTCGGATTTCCTGGATCATCTTCCGTCCGCTCGTCGACCTCCTCTGTCGGAGATTCGTGACCTGTCTAACAAAGGCCGGTTACAGGTTGACGATGATGGTTTGGTCTTGCTTGCTCGCAAGCAAACAGCGCCCCCGTCGTCTACGACCACACGTCCTGGCGGGCGTGCTGCTCGCCTTCTCAACGACGAACCCATTCGGATTCATGTTCCCATGCTCATGCGTCCGTGGATCATGCAAGCCTGTCACGCTGATGCATCCTGCCACCTCGGTGCCGCTCGCACGCTTAGCATGCTGGAACGTTTTTTTTGGTGGGTTGGCATGAGTGTTTGCACGAAGTGGTGGGTAAGGCATTGTTTGCGATGCCAAGCTCGCAAGTCATCTCGTCAAACGCCTCGATGGCCTACTTTGTGCCTTCCGCTGCCTTCGGGCCCTGGTGTGTCGGTGAGCGTCGATTACTTCGGTCCCCTCCCGTTGACACCGCGCGGAAACACATATATTCTGCTTTTCACTGATCTTTTCAGCCGCCGTGCTGACATGTACGCGGTTACGGCTGCGGAATTCAACGCCGAAGGCACCGCTGACGTACTTGTCAATCGGTATATCCCTTTATGGGGTTGCCCTTTGAGTCTCTTGTCTGATAATGGCTCTCAGGTTTGTTCTAAACTGTCGCAGGCTGTATACGCCCGTTTGGCTATCCGCAAAGTGGCTACCAGCTCTTACCATCCCAACGGCAATGGGGGTGTGGAGCGCGTAAATCACACTTTGGCTCAGATGTTGGCTATGGTCGTCCATGAGAGGCAAGATGATTGGGACATTCATCTGCCGCACATTGAGTTCGCCTACAACAATTCGGTTAGTGCCGCTACTGGTTTGGCGCCCAACGAGGTGCATATGAACCGCCTGCCACGCATGCCGATGACGGTTTTTGAGCATCCATATGCTCGGGGCCACCAAAGCTTGCATCGCGATCAACTTGAGTATTGCGATCTTGCTGCTGATCGCCAACGTCGTTCTTGCGATTTAGTTCGTGAACAGCACAACCTATCCGTTTCGCGGATTGAGCGGCGTAACTCCGCTCTGTCGGATGCTTTGCGAAAGGTTCCCTCATACACCGTCGGTGGATGGGTTTGGGTGTACAACACCGAATCTACCATTCGCCAAGGTGTTCGTTCAGGCACGGATGACAAGGTCCTCAAGGCTAAGTTGTCTTTCCTTTGGACTGGTCCGTTCAAGATCTTGGCCGTGGGTCCGTGTCCTGACGCTCCCGACGGTTGTCCTCTGGCTTCCAAGTTACTGTATTTGGATCTTCCATCGGATCTGCCGGGTCCGGACTCGAAAAACCGTGTGTCAGTTGCGTGTTGCAAGCCTTGCGCTAATCCGCATGACACTGAAGACTTGCCTCGGTTCCTGCCTGCCGGCCTTACACCGTATGTGCTAAACTCCTATACGAATAAATCTCCTCCCTACCATGTTACGGAAGACGACGTGTCTACTCCGGTCGAACATCTCGAGGTTGACCGCATTAGTGGCCATCAGTCTGTTCGTGGCCGTTGTGGCACCATCGCTGTTTTATACCACACGCATTGGAAAGGTCTTCTTCGTCCTTCTTCGGAACGTGAGATGGACCTCCAGCATTCCAAGACCCACATTCTCCGGTACTGGACGGGTTCGCCTGATCAACACCGCCAAACGAATCGCCGCTATCGGGCGATGCGTATTGGTGCGGCCACCCGCGAGATGGCGCGCGCTAAAGGTGAGCGAGCCTTGCCTTCGGGCTATTCGCTCGTCTCTCGTTCAACATGGGACCGTCGCTTCGCCAATACTCCGCTACCTGCAGGCGCCTTCTTCTGGTAAAAAGCTCGCGATGGATTCTGGTGGTTGGGCAAGATTACTGGACCGCCTCTACCGTCCGACTTCTACGTCGTCCGCGTCTTGGACGATCCTGGCCCAGTCAAGCTCGCCCTTCCTGATGTTCGCTACTCCACCGCTGAAACCGCCGTCTCCGGATCCTGGTGCCTCCAAGTTCACCGCGGCAGCGCCCTTTTTAAGGGAATCCTTCGCAACGTCGACATGTCGCGTGGTGACCCCGGGGCTGATTCGTTGCCTGATAACGTTGCGCGCCACCATTAAGACGACATGCTGGGTTGTCTTGGCTTTCTGTTGTTTTCAGCGTTGTTTGGGTTGTTTTTAGCCTTGGTTGGTTTTCCCTTTTCCCTCGCTTTCTCTAGTGCCTTTAAGGTTTTGTCCAGACCTGCAGTAGGTGTTTCGCGCCCGTTGTTGTCGTTTATTCGCTGCTGCGGCGACTGCGTGAGTGGCGTATCTTCTCGGTTCTTTTTCGATACCGGTCTGTCTTGTCGTTCCGGCTGTGATCCTTCCTTTTTGTCGTTCCGACGAGCTTTGTTTTTCTTTTCTGTTTTTCTTCCTTTCTTTGTGTCCTCCTTTCTTTGGTTCCGACCTTCTTCCGGTCGTCGTAGGCGTTTCTTAGCCCCGTCAGTTCCTTCCTGTGTCTTTTTGTCGTTTAAGAAGTCAAACGATGGTCTTGCGACTCATCGAGTGAGAGGTGTGGAAGGGTGAATTGTGCTGTTTTGGAGCTCCACATCCTCGATACGTTCTGTTGGAGTAATTGCGGTACAAGAACGACTCGCTATTCTACTGCATGGGTTTATGCGGTATTGTGAAGGCGTTGCCAAGTCTGTAACCGTCAGGTGAAGACAGCTTGAGCGTCTGTGTGGATAATAATATCACTCTGTGTGTTTGCCTACCTAACCTCGCATCACATGCCAGCTACTTTGTAGCCACAGCTGAAGGAATAGCTGTACAGCAACTGCAGTGACAGTGCTGTTGCCTCAACAGGTTTTGAGCCTCGAGTTGCTCGAGCTAGTACACCAGAGTCACAAGAGTCGGTAAGCATGGCTATACCGGCTCGTCAGGCGAGATCCGAAGAGGATTCGCCAAGTTCAGTGGTGACCCAGGCGACTACGTCGGCTGGCGAACTCTGCAGACCTCCTTATTTATGAAGGACAAGCTGCACAGGGTTCTGTTGGGAGTGGAGAAAGCCCCTACGCATCCTGGACCAAGCGCTACGCCAAACCAGATTTTGGCATACCAAACTGCCTTGGAAGGATACCAGGACAAAAACGGACAGGTCTTTACCCGGCTGATGCTCGCCACATCTGAAACCGGGGGCTACCAGAGCGCGGCCTCGCAGACTGTGCAGGCATACGCGCCTATCGGGTCTTCCTACAACGGAGACGGTCGTGGAGAATTCCTCGCCCTGGAACGAAAGTACCAGGCCGCTGGGTTATACCGTACGCAGGAGCTGCACGAGAAGTTCATATCTTTGGCAGTTACTGCGGACCACGACTTTGATCCGGCCAATGTTATTCAAGACATGCGCCGGATCTGCACGGAGCTCGCCGTGTATAACGACACGGTGGCTGACCACCGAAAGACGTTCGCTTTCCTGAAAGCACTGCCGGACGACCACTACAAAGAGTTCAAGACAGGGCTGCCGTGCGGCTAGGCTGCTGGGAGCGTCTTGTCCTTCGAGGAGGTCGCCGACCGAGCCACTTCGTTCCACGCGATGCACATTCGTGGTAAAGTTGCCTCGAAGAACGCGTCCGGAAGCAGCAGCCGTGCGCTGAATACCGTCACACACGGCGGAGCGCGTTCTTTCCGTAAGGGCGGCGGTCATCATGGTCGTGGACGCGCGCAGCGCGGTGGACGCGGACGTGGCAGCTGGAACAACTCGTCGAACCGTAACAACGGGTCGTCGAGGGGGAACAACAGCAACGACCAGAACCATGGCGGCGCAACGTCTGGCAACGGAGCTGGTGGTGCGTCTTCCGACAACCGGTCCTCTGGACGACCGAACCACTCACAGCAAAGACGCGGGTACGATAGGGACGGCCTATGCAGTTACTGTCACAATTCTACGGAACACACCTGGACGAACTGCCCGCTTCGCGCCTCCAATGCCACGCGGTTTTCGAACCGTGAACAACAACAGCAACCGCAGCAGCAGCAGGTCAACACGACCGCGGAGGCCACGACACAGGCGTGGCTCACGCACGCGCGCGAGGTAGACCTCACGCTGGAATCGTTCGACATCGCCATAGGCGATCCCGAGCAGCAGATGCCGTTTGCGCCTGCTGCATCGACCCCTGAGGAGGCGTCCGATGTCAATGTAGGGCAGGTGTTGGCTGCGCCTGCCACAGCTTCGCTACCATTGTTGGAACGTGCTGTCCCATTGCAGGTGCCGATTGCGCCTGCCACAGCAGAGGAAACCGAGGAGCCTGCTGCCTCCTACGAGCAGGAAAAGGACCCGCCTGCCGCAATACAGCATGAGGAGCTGGTCGCGTACACCAACGTTTTTCGTGCAGTGGACAAGACAGCGCCCGCCGAGAATACGAGGGTGTTCATCGACACCGCCGCTTCGGGACACATGGTAAGCGGCGAGAGCCCAGTCTCACAACATGTAGTCGACTTGGTTGACTGCGACGTCCGCATCAAGGGTTCGTGCGGCACATCCAGCGCCACCAAGAAAGGTACGCTGAAGTCCAAACTCAAGAATGACATGGTGGGATACAATACAACCAGCAAGACGTGGCGGCTATGGGACCCGGCGGAACCACTCAAAATTACAAACTCTGCTGAAGTGTCATTCCGCGAGGTAGATGCCCGCGACGTCGCTCGCCCCATGCACGGGTCTGACCCATTTCCCGAACAAGGCCAGATTTTCCAGCCCGGCATTATCACTGGGGCCGAGACAAAAGACGAGGAACCAGAACTGGCAGAAACGAACGACGGACCGGACGAAGAACCGCCCGCGGTGCGCAAAAGCGGTCGTACGACAAGGCCGCGGGACCGTCTGAACCTGTTTACGACGGAGCAGGTGTTCGAAACGGAATACGCGCTGGTGATCGGAGGTGAGATTGGGAACCTTGGTCAAGGGATACCTGGCCAACTAGGATACATGCCCGCCGATCCACCGAACTACCGCGCAGCGGTCAACGGACCAGATGCTGTTGGATGGATGAAAAGCATGGAGGAGGAGTTGCTAGACCACGACGTTTATGAGTGGGTCGATCCCCCGTGCGATGCTCAAATCATCCCGTCAAAATACATCTACAAATGGAAGTACAACGAGGCCGGCATCGCTGTGCGACAGAAATCGAGAATCGTAGTGCAAGGATTTTACGAAGCTGAGACCGGAACCGATAATGCTGCACCGGTAGCGTCTCTCCAAGCCGTCCACCTGATAGTTGCGCATGCTGCCAAGAATGGACTTGTTCTTCGCCAAGCCGACATCAGGACGGCGTTCCTCCACGCGAGGATGGAACCGAAATCGAAACCAGTGTACGTCATTCCCCCGGAAGGATTCTCGTGCGACAGCGAGAGAGCCAGGCAAGTCTGGAAGCTCAGAGCATGGCTTTACGGGTTGCGTTTTTCCCCAAAAGGCTGGTGGGGCACTCTGCACGACTTTCTCCTGAAGATCGGATTTGTCGAGAGCACCGCTGAACCGTGCTTGTACATCCCGGACGACGGAGATGTGCTCCTTCTCGTTTATGTGGATGACATTCTGCTGACCGGGGAGGGCGAGAACAAAGTGCTGAGCATAGTCGATCAGCTGAATGAGCGTTTCGAAACGGTGGACCTGGGAGGAGCCAGATTCCTACTCGGTATGGGAATCAACCGAGACAGAGCCGCAGGGACAATTCTTTTGGAACAGGAAGCGTATACCAACGCAGTGTTGGACAAGTTCGGCATGGCCGACGCGCGTCCGACGACATCTCCGTCTGAGGCTGGACCTGTGTCCGTCTTGGAGGACGAGGTGCTGTCAGCGGAGGATACCACATATTTCCGCTCCGCCACAGGCTCGCTTCTATATCTCAGCAGGTGCACAAGGCCCGACATTACTCATTCCGATATCAATCGGTGTACGCTACGGCGAGGACGCCGGAGATGGAAACGTCATTACGGCGTTTGTCGACTCAGATTTTGCAGGCGACCTAGACAAGGGCTACTCCACCACGGGAGTTGTGTTGTACTTCGCTGGTGGACCGGTGGAATGGACATCATCCAAGCAGACGGTGGTGGCGACCTCTTCCGTTGAAGCAGAGTTCGTGGCTTTGTCAAAGGGGTGCAACATCATCAAGTACTTCCGCCACCTGCTGGACACCATAAATCAGACTCAGGAAGAAGCAACCGTGGTGTGGGAGGACAACTCGGGAGCTCTAAAATTAACTCGCAGCTTCCGCATCACCCCAAGGACTAAGCACATTGACGTAAAGTTTCACCACGTAAGGTCGCTGGTAGCTGATGGAGTCGTGGACGTGAAGAAAATATCGACGTCGCTTCAGAAAGCGGACATTTTTACGAAAGGGCTAAACCCGTCGGAGTTTCTCCGCGCCCGTGGCATTAGGAGTTTGATCACCTCCCCTCTTCGTAATCAGACTTTATGTCTTGAGGGTTGGATGGTGTATGTGTGTGTATATGTTAGAAGAAAATTCGGGAGATTTGTGTCGAAGGAAAATAAATCGCTGCTGATGCAACGCAGCTGAGAAAGGCAAAACAATTGATGTTGAGTCAGAAGTTCTTAAGATAGCATTGTTTCGAGAGGACATGGATATTGTTTCGAGAGGACATTGAGAGAGAATTGGATCTGATGCATTGGTACTAGAATGACGTAGTTCTTGAGAGGACAAGTTGGAGTAATTGCGGTACAAGAACGACTCGCTATTCTACTGCATGGGTTTATGCGGTATTGTGAAGGCGTTGCCAAGTCTGTAACCGTCAGGTGAAGACAGCTTGAGCGTCTGTGTGGATAATAATATCACTCTGTGTGTTTGCCTACCTAACCTCGCATCACATGCCAGCTACTTTGTAGCCACAGCTGAAGGAATAGCTGTACAGCAACTGCAGTGACAGTGCTGTTGCCTCAACACGTTCATTTAAGGACTCGACAATTTCTTGCCAAGCCTCGAGGTTTTACAGTAACTGCGTATGAGAACCTCCAGGGTGGGCTAGTGTTATAGGATTCAGATGTGTAGACGGAACATAGAAGAGCTTGGTTCCTTCTAGAAGGCGCGGAGAGATGTAACTCTCCGCAGAAGGATAAAAAGCAGGGGACAGGATCTAGTAGCCCCTGCTTGTGCAGAGGATCCTGTGCCCCTTGGTGTCATTCCTACCGATACCCAAGGCAACAGCTACTGCTGCTGTTGTTCTGCAAGAGTAACAACAAGTGAGTTCTTCTTCACGGGTCAACCAGACTTCATCACGCGTGCATACCACTACACACGGCGGAGTTACCACTAATAATAACGAACATTGTGTCGTATAGATAGGTCGTAGGAGTAAAAGATTTTTTTGCCCCCAAGTCGCGCGTCATCCTATCCTATTATTATTTCAGAAATTTTTCGATGTTGAGTGCAGGTTAGGAATATTGCATGCTGTTATGCTGTCTCTAGCAAAGAAAGGGCAAATTACTTCGTTCGCTAATCGCCGGCAGGTGACCTCTGCAGCAGTCCAACAGTCGACAGCCTCGCGACCCGCTCGTTTGTGTGTACTAGAAGTAAGTCGCTTCGATGAAGTCGCTGAAGTTAAAAATGGCAATAGGTAGCAGCCGAAGAAAATCGCCGAAAATCACCGAAAGAAAATGAAACAGGACTCAGACTCACCGAAAAAACATACTGAATCGCCGAATGTCGCCGAAAAACTTTTTTTTTTTCCATCAGTAGTATTTGCCGAAAAAAATCGTGAAACGCCGAAAAAAAAGAAAAGTCTACTGGCACATTTCTTTGTGACGAGATGTGACGATCTCTGACGCGGGTTTAGTGTGGAGCTAGTCCGACCACTGTTGGATGTACTCACAGGATTGACAGATTATTGCAACCGAGGAATGTTCCTAGAAGATGGAGCGGGGAATTTTGGGGGTTCCGCAGTTGTAGTATATTGGGGGAATGGTGGTACCATCTTTGCCACATATTCTTGTTTTCTGGGTAGTATGCGTGTCTGCAACGGTGTTGGCCACGTGCCCTTGATTAAATTCATCTTCCTTTTTCCCGGCTATTACGCCCTGGGCTATCACGCCCGTGTCCATACTACCTATCCACCAGCTATCACGCTGCCAGGCTTTCACGCCTCTAGGCTATCACGCCATCACAACAGCTATCACAGCACCAGCGTCAACACATCAGAGCTATCACGCTCCGGAACATCATAGATGCGGCGGGTTACCACACCCGCGGGCAGTTTACTGTATTTTATCGATGCCGGCAAACTCGCCGCGCGGTTCTTTCATTTTTGCCGTCTACAACTGCGCCGGGCGCACCAAGCCACCCAACAACCACTCTGTGCAGGTTGGAGCCGCTTCGCTTCTTCAGTCTGTTTCCTTCCTTATCCTTCCTTTCTCTCTCAGTCGCTCGCTATCGCTCACTCCCAGGCAACACCAGGGAACACCAGGCAAGACACTGAGCAAGGTGAACGCTTGCACTCGCTTGCTACTGCTAGTAACCATTGTACTGCTACCTGCCTAACGTCGGAATACTAGGAACCTGGGCAGGTGGTCGGGATATTCCTGAAAGATATACCCGCCCAGATGGTATCTTGATCCAAGGGTCCAAGTACCATAACACTAGCCCACTCACCCTGAGGGGACGTATACGCAGAGGCTAGAACCTGAAGAGGGGGAAATAACAATCCATCTGAGGCATCTACTCTAGACTCGAGGATACGGAGCCTCACAAACCTCTCCCACACATCTACGTGGATTTCAAGAGAGCTACGCTCTCGGCTAGCAAAAGGGCAGAATTGAAATAAGGGAAAACTGGGGCAAGCAGCGTGCAGGCTGACAGTGACTATGAAAGCTGAGCAAAGAAGTGCGGAAAACGTCCAAAGATAAAAAACAGGGGCAGAGCTGCATAAGCAAGCAGATAAAGAGAGAAGAAAAAGCCGGGGGGTCTATCGATTGCAAGGGGGTCACGAAGAGCGACGGTGTGACGCCAGGATAGTTCCGATACGCAAGACAAGCACAAGAACAATGCTCAAATGAATACAAAAAAAAAGCAGAAGAAGCAAAAATAGTCGGAGACAGCGGCGCAGCGGGAGCGGGCTAGAAAGCGAGAGCCAGTAAGTACGGTGCTCCGCACGCGGTCCAATAAAATGGGGGGGGCGACCAACAGGCGGCGGTTGTCGGAGTGGACGCTGAAGAATAAAAAATGAAAATATATAGTGGACCAGGCCCAAGATCAATATCACTCTCGAAAGCTCAAAACGGGGGTGTCGATGTCGTAGGCTACGGGGGTCGACAGTAGAAGACACGAGCTGCGGGGGAGCAACAATAGTACGTGCTCGCAGGAGCTCAAAAGGTAGCGGAAGAAAAACACGGTAAGGCTACAGAGGAAAGTAGGCAGCATGGTCGAGCGCCAAACACAAGAGCGTAGGCCAAAACTTATCACGCCAGCAGACGGCTGTAAGAGCGAGGTGTTTGGGTGGCAACGGTGTC